>KZ651275.1:361650-428439 GCA_001010745.2 Gerris buenoi
ATAAATTTGATCCCCCCAAAAATGTATTTATTTAACTTAGGTAAAACAAATGTGGCTCTAAAGAGAATAAAATTCTTAATTCATTGATATAAAATAATAAAAAGTCAGACGAATAATAAGGGAGTTATAAGCCTTTAAAATTTGAAAACTTTAAAGTCGATTATCTCAAAAACTTTTTTGTCCAAAAAAATGGTAGATACGGTTTTTTGCTTAGTACGGCAGTATGGGGCCTGGTTGTACAACAAATCCCACCGTGTATGGGACATGGTTGTACAAAAAACCCCACCATTTATGGGGCCTGGTTGTACAACAAATCCCACTGTGTATGGGACATGGTTGTACAACAAACCCCACCATGTATGGGGCCTGGTTGTACAACAAATCCCACCTTGTATGTATGCCTGGTTGTACAACAAACCCCACCATGTATGGGGCCTGGTTGTACAACAAATGTCACCGTGTATGGGGCCTGGTTGTACAACAAATTCCACCATGTATGTATGGAGCCTGGTTGTTCAACTTGGTTGTACAACAAATCCCACCTTGTATGTACGGGGACTGGTTGTTCAAATTGGTTGTACAACAAAATCCCAAGGTGTATGGGCCCCTTGAAAGAGTAGTAAAAGAATATGTAACTATTGTTTACAGCAGTGTAGTCATATAGTATAATTTATGTTAATTATGTTTCCATGACAACTCAATTTGTTATGTTTTATTTTCTTGCAATTTAATTGTTGTTTTTGTTGATGTAATAAACTTTTATATACTTATTATAATGTTATTCCAATGAAGTTAACTTAGATTTATATTTCTAATGATAATTTAACAATTATTATTAAAAAATGTTCTCACTTTGCCAGCTTTTAGTAATCTAATATGGCTGAAATAAAAGAGTTGAAAAAAAAGTTTATTCTTATATTATTCTTATCATACATGTCATTTTAAAGTTCTTTTCAGGTATATTATTTTTTTATTTTTTTTTTTTTAAATCCATAGTATTTTAGAATCGTTTTATACTGTTCTTAATTCCATTGTCATTTTTTAAAAATAGTAAAAAATCTTAACATAGCAGCTCTTTAAAAACAAAACTAACATAAAATCAGTGATCATTTAAATTTATAGTTATTATTAAAATTTATTTACTAATTAAATAAAGCTGATTTTTTAAAAAAATAACCAGTTTTTTACAAACCTACAAAATTCATAACACTTATGTTGTAAAAAAATTTAATAAAATATATTTTAAAAAATCATTATTTTACTTTTTGTAGGCTAAATTTTTATATATATTGCATAGAGAGAGAGAGGAAAAATAAAATAAGTATAAATAAAATACAATACAAGAAATAAATAAATTAAAACACTAAAAAGCAATTTCATTGGTAATCACATCCCCCTCTCCTTTTTTTTAAATTAACAAAATATTGGTAATTTGCACCTTGATTTATTTTATTATTATTATTTAATGGCTAATATTCTCGTATTATGAATTTTTATTATATTATTATAATGTATAAAAAAAGGGGAACATAATAAAAAATTTATTACTGAGAAAATAAAAATAGTCTCTTCTTAACTGAGAATTAAAAGAAAATATATGAACATGGTCTTTGAAAAGAATAATAATAAAAATAATAATAATGAAAACAAAATTAGATAGTCGATTTGATATTTTTATATTTTAAAATAAAGGTTCCAGTTAAGGTTTTAAATATGTTTGAAGTTCTTTTTTTGGTATACATTTAATTTACAGATTTGATAATTATTATAAAGTAGATGTTTAATAATAATTAAGAAAATGTTAAATAATTAGACATATTAACACCACACGGTATTAGTGATTAGCAAATCAAAAGGTATTAGGTTCAATTCTTGGCGAAATCAAAGTCTGTTTTGGAGTCAGTTTCAGAGTCTGTCCAATAAATACGCGAACTGAACCCCTAAGGGCTTGACCACTAACTTTTGGGGGGCCTGGGTGGCTCAGAGGCTAGAGCGCTTGCCTTGCGACAAGGCAAGTTAAGCAGCATCGAGCCAGGTCAGAGGGTGACCGCAGCTCTGGGTTTGATTACCCGCTCAATGTCCACCCAGCATTGTTTAAACAAATGGAAAGCTCCTCGAAAAAGTGGCGCCACCAGGTTTCAGCCTGGAAACCATGATAATGACACTCTTGGTTGTAATTCAACCAAGAGGGGAGTCATGGACGTCATGGTTAACGACCATTTCTTAACACGAGTGTGTGAAGATTTCGGTCTTTAATGTATGGTACGTAAGATGTATGGGCCTACCTAAGAGGTCTGCATCTTCGGGTGTAAAAGCCCCCCAGAATTAAAAAAAAGAACCACTAAGGCTGGTTAAGATGGTACTTGGCAATGGGACACGGGCTCTTTTTTGGCAGTCAAAAGACGACAGGATTGTTCTTGAGTGAAAACAGTAATCTGGTATGATGGTGCGACGGTTCCTGGATCATCATTTTAGATTGTTGCGTACCTGAAGCACTGATTCATATTCCACGAGTGCCAGTAATCATCAGGGCAAGCGTACAGCTTGAGGAGGGTTTTATTTGATCTTCTTGGCAGAGATTGTTCTATAAATTGTCCTCTAAGCAACTAATAAGTCAAATTTAAATGTTTTTAAATTTTAACAATCTTACCTGGGGATGCAAATAAAATAATATGAAAAGTTGATTCTTTTATCTTAATAAAAGTTCTTTTATCTTAGCTTTCAAACATATCTTAATAAAGTTATTTAATATTATTCAATGAGGCATACCATAGTGTTGGAAGGACAATAAAATATAAATAATAAAGATATTGAATGCTAGAATAAGGCTCACTGCTTTGAGGATACCTAGTGTTCCTACAGGAAGTAAGTTGTGTTCCTACAGGAAGGAGGTTATGTTCCTACAGCAAGTAAGTTGTGTTCCTACAGGAAGGAAGTTATGTTCTTTCAGGAAGTAAGTTGTGTTCCTACACGAAAGTAAGTTGTGGTCCTACAGGTCGTAAATTCTGTTCCTACAGGAAGTAAATTCTGTTCCTATAGGAAGTTGTGTTCCTACAGGAAGTAAGTGCACTGATAATAGTTGAGAAGTGGAGAGCCAGCTTTAAAATTAAAGTATTATATTTGCAGAGAATAATATTATATTTAGAAAGAGTTAGGTTTAATCTTACTATTGATACTTCGTGTTAAAAATAAATTAGAACATCTAAAAACTTTCTAAGTATCATCGATAAATAATCAATTAATATAAAAGTAAAAATATCAGGGTCAACGGTGTAGTGGAGTGGTTAATGACGAAACTAAGATAATTTAACAACAGATCTGATGCAAGTTCTAAACCCAGAAAGGTAAGACATGTTTTACATTGATGATCATATTATGAAAGATGATCATACTGTGCTGAAAGAGTTGGCCCTCTTTCAGCAGGCTTGCACACTGAACCAACCATTAGTATAAAAAGTATCCGCGTTTAGAACCTCTACGTTCAGGTTCAACCCAACAAGAGTAATTCATAATATTTATAAATATTATAAATCAATATTTATAATGATATGAGAGTGAGAAGGGGCTTGACACTCGTTATCTTGTCACAAACTACAGCCTGCTATTAAAATTTAAACGTTCCGTAGTATGAATACTACCAAAAACTTATAAAAATTGAATTATTTTTAGTTTTAGTGAACAGCGGCAGTTTCAAAGTTCGTGAGATTAATAAAACCTTATTTGAAACCTTTTTTTTTTTCACACTCAAGTTCTTATCTGACTTCTTAATCTTAACTTAGTCAATTAAAAGAATTCACACACAAATAATAATAAAAAAAATCAATAATATCTTGTACTCTGTTAGGACATTTTATACAAAACATTTTTATTTTTTTTAAATAAACTAAGTCAAAAAATGTCGGCAAAGATTTTCACTACGTTGCCCATTTAATAAAGAGGATATCAGTTCTATACTAAATAATAAGAGGAATTCTGCTCTTCACAAAGTATCTAAAAAAAATAAATAAAAATCACAGTTGAAATAATAAAACTTTTACGAAAATCCTTGTTTTCCAACCCATAGTTCTCACTTGCAATGCACATAAGTATTTGTCAATTAAGGCGAAGATACACGTGCCTGCAGCTTGAACAAAAACATGCCAGCTACTTGAATGTGAATATGTTAAATGGCATGCCTGTATGCTGGCAAGCAAGCAGATAAATCCTTTGCATGCCAGTTACCCGCAAATAACCTCTTTTGGCATGCAAGCCACTGGCACAATTTGACAGCATGTGTACCTCCGCCTTTAGTGCTAATGAATTCTCATTATTAAAACTTATTATTAGTCAACCCTAATTAATGATAACGAACATGCACGTTATAAGTAAATAGAGAAAATTCAATGAAACATTTTCATTGGGTAATACTAAAAAAAAACCTTAAGGGAATGAAAATTTTATCCCAATTATTGATTTATTATTTCGATTTATTTATCAAATGTATATATCGCCGTTGTATATATATGTATGTGTAAATCACATCAAAATGTTGATTTTTTTTTTTGACAAAAAAGTGTCAACTTTTTTTTGCTGTAATAGCATAGGTTTTTACTTTGAGATTTAAAATATTGATATTAAATTTTATAGTTGTCTTTAAAAAAAAAAAAAAGAAATGATAGATTTTTAATAATTTCTTGTAGCTAAAGACACACATTTTCACCTGTTAATTAAACTAGGCATCGCGTGGCTCTATCATTGAAGCAAGCGAATGAAATACACACGCTTCAATTATTTGAGTTGTGACACTGCTCTCGCATAAATGGCAGCAGTGAAGTAAGTGCACTATCAAAGAAATACACAATGAGCATTTCCACTAATTTATTCTTATTTTTCAAAAAGCACTTTCATCTGTTAATATTTTTGGGAAGTTCTAATGATTTACCTCATCGTAGGCTTTTAACAACTCACGGGGTGCTATCTTATAGTATCAAATTAGTATGGATTATGTCTGACTAGATCATGTTCAGAATGACATGATAAATGAATAAGAGCATAGATCCAGAATGATATAGGTATAGCACCATATAATGGGTGTGGTGTACACAATTAAGATTGAATTTCGTCAGAACTAAATGCCATGTATGAAAGTAAAATTGGTGATTTAGCTATAAATGCTTACTTTACCTAAAATACGCCCTCAAATTATCATTACATTGCCCGTTAATGTGCTATGCAGTTAGTACACCTAAAGAGACAGACTGACATCTACACACATCATGGACATGTAATGATCAATTAGCCTCGAAGAGAAAAGCAAACCTAACAGCCATCCAAAGCATGATAACATGCTAGCTTATCAAAAGAATACAGATTTGGTTGCATGTTAATAAGTTTTAACGCTTAGTGTTTGTTCATAGGCACTGATGATGGCTTTATGAAAGCTGAAAGCTGCTTTGGTAAATAAACAAGTATTCTGTGGAGAGACTGTTTCTTTTTATTTATTAAGATGACCTCCATAAACGCTCTTACTTCTCAAAAAGAATACAGGTTATTCCCACTAAAATTTTATTGAGTTGTGGTTAGGTACTAATGCTATGAATATACGATAGCTTTAGAAGAATTGCAAATAAAGAAAACTGTGTAACTAACTAAAACTAAAAAAAAGTGAACACAATGCTTCCGTTACCTTCGGTAATCTCGGAAGCAAAATTTGTCCAAGACAACTCAGACAAACTTTCTCATATACGAGTTCATGATTACTTAGCCCAGTGATTTCAATTTATTGGTTCTCATATATATATTTAATTATTATTGAAAAAATAACTTCTTCTGAGCGGGAAATCAACCCAGGCTCTCTCCGTCTGCGTTTCAAGCTATTTCTCAGGAATCAGATTCCCGGGAAAACAGCTTTTATTGTTAGATTTGTATTTAAATGGACTTATATTTTATAATTTTTTAATAAAAATTGTCAAAGCCGTTTTCAAGAAAGATAGGAAAAAAAGGTTTTTATGGGGTAGCACCTCCAAATTTGGAGCTAAAAAAATTAATTTCTCAATTTCACCTCAGAGTCCATCAAAATTGACCCAGTAGTTTAGGAACCAGCCTCTGCACAGATAGACATTTTTTAAAAAACCAAAATCTATAAATCAAATTTTTGCGCCATCACAATTAAAAACATTACCGTAAATTAGGTAAAGTTATGAGAATCAGTATGATTCGATTGTATATTTTCTGAAACAATTGCAATTTAATTGTCTTGGTTGGCTCGAGAATGACTCAAGGCTATCGCATGAGTTAGTTACCAAAAATTCAAGAAAGAATTTACTAATTTCATCAAAAACTTAATATTTCCAATAATTCCTTTCGAATTTCAGGAGGCAAAAATATGCCTTAACACTTTCGGCTCCGCTGGTGCAACTAGAGTTGCTTCCCGGGCGCCATTTTTTTTTTAATAGAGCCATGACGCAACAGCTGCGTCACGCTGTGCACGGATATACCCTCGTCATGACGCAGACGTCTGCGTCATTGGCGCTGAACGTGTTAAAACAGTGGTCTCAAAAATGTGATCAAGTCTTCATCAGTGCTAAAGCAGTAGTTGTATGTGTATGAGGAAAAGTCCGACTCCAGCATCAGAGTTTCTCAAATGCATTAGGCTCGAAAAAGCCTTCATCTTCCAACCCATTATAGCACTGATGATGACATTAATAGCTTGGAAGCACTTTAAAATAATAGAATAACTTATGGAAAGTCTTCCTGCTATTGAATGTTTTCCTTTTAATATTTCCTTCTGCTTACCTTAGAGTCTTCTTATGATGTGAATAATTAAAAATTAATTTCATCTGAGAATGATCTCTAAGACATGTTGGAAACCCAAGGGTGTTAAACACATCTCATGCAGGAGTGGGGTTCCTCGTAAACTTTATCTTATACTAATGTGGATCGCTCCGGACAATGTTCTAGGTTAAAAACAACTAAAAAAGACAATATTTAAAGTATTTCGTAAGTGTTTAGTTTATTTACAGTCTTCACATGTTAAACATTTAACACACACACTGCGGGGACAAAAAAAAAAAATCCTAAATGTGGCAACATCAATTTTCAAATGAGAATAAATGGTTGGACATTTTTCAAATTGATCCGATACAATAAATATAATTTTTATAAATCGACTGAGTTTTTTTTTAATCCTCATTCAAAACGGGCAACATATGGAAAAACTTTACCATAAATTGATTTAATAAATAATAACTTAAAAATTAATTAAATCTAAGGGGGGTAGAGTAGGAAGGAGTGAATGGGCGGGAGGGCAACTCTAAACTCAGGATTTTATACTTAAATTTTAATTTAATTATCTTTTATACAAATGTTACATTTATATTTTTTTTTATTTATTTTTCTTAATAAAATATTCATTTTTTTTTGTNTCATATAAATATTTTATATTTTTTTTATATATATTTATATATAATTACGCGTGCAAGGGATTTTATTTTCTTTTTTTATTTTATCTTTTCATTTTTTTTTAAGAAGCTGCAATTTTATCCTTTAAAAAAAAAAAAAAAATCCGGCAATTATTTTTTTTTTTCTTTTTATTTAATTTATTTAAATAATTTATTTCATCTACACAAGGGAGAGGTATACAATTTAATTTTTATATATATATATATTTCAGGTGTACACTTTATATGTGACTTAAGATAGGGACATAATGTTTAATTTATTTTATCGGCCGGCTTAATTTTTTTTTTTCCATTTACATCGCTGGAGTGCTAATTTTTTCAACCGAAGGTCACTGGTTGTCGACCAAGTGGTCGTTTTGGTTTTCAACCGGAGTGTTGCTGCTTCTGTCGACCGATGGGTCGAGTCGGGTCACGACTTGGCGCTCGTTTCCCCCCTATGTTCTGTCGGTTGTTGTAGTGTCGCATCAGCTCCCTGAGTTGTTTATCCGTTGTGAAGCAGGTAGGTTTTCTTTTTTTCTTTACTTTTGATTTCTGACTAAAGATTGTTCGACTTTATTTTATTTTTTTATTTTTTTCGTCAGTCTTTACAAACTCTAAACAGATTAAAAAAAAAAAGTATAAATAAATGAAAAAAACAAATAGGAGAACAAAACACAAAGGGAAAAATGATCAGTCTATACATGTTAAAAATAAAAAAAATAAAAAACTGCGAAAGTAAACTTCTTATGGTTATTACATTATAAGAAATCTGTCTATTTTTTTTATTTAATGTAGACGAGGTAAGTATGAATAAAGAAGAAAAGGAGAATCAAACATAAAAAATGTGTTATGGGGAACTTACCAAGAGATTCTTAGATTTAAAGTACTAATCTAATGAACTAGGGCAAAGGCATTGATCAATTTTACTATTTAAATTTCAAGGCAAGAATTACATTTTTATTATCTTAATTTAAAATTGGGAATTGTAGCAAAAGGCTGATGTTTCTGAACAAATTAATTTTTTTTTTTTTAATTTTGAAACCAAAAGTAATATTTCTTTAAATAATAATTGGAACTTATATAATATAAAATTCTATTTGAGACAACTCGTTGACATATATAATCTATATTTATACAGGGTGGGCCAAAAAAAAACCCGCACTTTTTTGAACACTTATAGCTCAGCTTCTGTATTAGATAGAGATATGGGGTTTGCGGGGTCTGAAAACTACATTCTTCTACTTTAAATTTCATATCTATAACTTTAAAAAACGATTGGGGGAAAACCACGCAATGACGGTTTGAAATAGGGTCTTTAAAAAAGTTGTTGTCCGGGTAGTGATCTTTTCTGGTATTATAGTTTTTATAGAATAAATTATCATATGGTGGAAGGGAGGGGAGGGGGTTCTCTGTAAGTAAGTGGGAGGAGACCCTCAGTGTAACGAACATTGAAGATGAGTTAAGCACAATTTGCCTAAAATTAAAGATCAAATGCTTAATTACACGTTTATGCAAGATGTTACCACGTCCCATCGCTCCTCGCAACAATTCAATATTTGCAAGAGGCCCAGACTCATGGCAAAATTGCACTTAACACATCTTAAATGTCCGTTACACTGAGGGACTCCTCCCACTTACCTACAAAGAACTCCCCCCCCCTCCTTCACCATATGGTAATGTATTCTATCAAAAGTATAATACCAGAAAAGATCACTACCAGACGACTTTTTTTAAGACCCTATTTCAAACTGTCATTGCGTGGCTTTCACCCAATCGTTTTTAAAGTTATAGATATGAAATTTAAAGTAAAAGAATGTAGTTTTCAGACCCCGCAAACCTCATATCTCTATCTAATACCGAAGCTGAGCTATAAGTGTTAATAAAAGTATGTTTTTTTTTGCCTACCCTGTATACACCCATGAAGCATCAAATAAATTAAAATAAATAAATAAATAAAAATACAAGGAAGAGCAAAAATTAAGATGAAAAAATGGGGAATAAAGTTTTTAAATGAGTGTGGAAGTTACCTTGGTCTGGGAGTGGCGTCTAAACAAAGACCTTAGCTAGGGCGTCGGCACCGGCCGATGCTATGTAGGGCTTGGTGGGGTGGAAGGCAACGTCCAGTATGGATTCGTCAAACTTTTTCCTATGAGCTGTTATCTCCTGGACACAGGTCTTGTTATCTAGGTTCCACAGTCGTATGGAACAGTCGTGCGACCCTGACAGTAGATACAGAGCGTTAGGATCCACTGCCAAACACGTCACTGCGTCCAGGTGAGCCACCATCGAGTGAATTAGCTTCCCTGCAAAAAAATATAACTTTCAGTCAACGATCACAAGTATAAAATCCATCCTGATTTTTTTATTACAGTAAAACAATGATTATCCAGATCAGCTAGGAAGCAATGTATGTCATTGAAAAAAAACAAAAAAACACTGACTTATTCTGAATTTGTGCTAAAAAGTCTGGCATTTACACAGTACAGTAATACCCCGTGGACTGCAAAGTAGAGGGGAATTACAGGGTTATTACAAATGATGTTCATGATTTCAAGCGTTCATAATAGTACGTTACATGTCTAGTGCGGAACTTAGCATTTTGCATTCGAGTGTGGAGTTTGCACCCGAGCGAGGGTAGTAAAACCACACGAGCAAAGCAAAATGCAGTTTTCCCACGAGTTGCATACTCTACTTTATCTACGATTGTTAGATTTTAATTAATAGTTACAGAAAAAAAAAACTTCCTGTATGTAAGTTCGTATTTCTTTTTGGATATGGCATTAATTCATTAGTTGTATTTGTGCAGAATTAATTATTTCAGGAGGCGTATTATTCTCCTCCTATTCGTCATCACTTAAATATCTTATTGTTTCTCACAAAAAACTCGATATAAACTTAATAACCAACATCAAATTAGTTTTGTTAAATGTAAAAAAAAACTCGCTAATCGTGTGTAAAGGTGAAGAATAGTTCTTTTTTTACCACCCTAGGGTGGAAAAAAAGAGGAATTCTTCAGAATTATGAGACGCGCGTGCGCAATGAATACAAGTACGTAAAGAATCACTTTTTACGCATCGAAACAGAGATACAATGTTTATATTTCGTAACAATCGTAGATAAAAGTAGTTTAATTTATCATACAAAGAAATAAAATGATAAAATTTTAAGCAAAACTCAAAACGTTTCATCACAGGTATTCAGAATTAGTCCCTTTAGTCAAGCTCTTGGCATACATTGCTAAGAGTTGATCGATAGTTTTGAAAGCATTGGTAATCCGTTGCTCGATCTCAGGTATACTTTCTGGTAACTGTGGTGTATACACTTTATCTTTGATGTATTCCCACAAGAAAAAATCACAAGGCGTGATGTTAGGAGATCTTGGAGGCCAAAGAGTGCATTATCATTTGGACCAGCATGCCCGATCCATCTCTCAGGCACCAAATTATTAGTTATTAGATTATTAGCAGATAATTATGTAGCCAAAACAATGCAAACAAAACTTTATGAGTTCTTCTTTCCATTAAGGTTTACACGGGTAGAGTAAACAGGAGAGTAGAGTAGCGAGTAGAGTGCACTCTACTTCCTACTCTACCAATTTTACTAGCTACTCTACTCTCATGTTTACTCTACCCATGAAAACCCGGCTTTAGTAACAATTTAAGTGGTCATAAAACTTATTAATTCGGTAATATTTTCAATCGGAATCAGGAACATGATTTGTAATAACCCTGTATACTATAAGTCAAAAAAATACACATGTCAAGAAATGTTGCACATAGATAAATTCTTAACTGGCAACTGGGTACTGTTTTGATTTCGAATTCGATTTGATACAAATACAACGATGTATAAACACAACCTAGCAGATATATAAAAATCAATTTTAGTTACCTGATGTGTGGTCAAAGAACCTGATTGTCCTGTCTTCGTGAGCTGTGACAGAAACACCAAGCAGTGGATGACACACGACCCTATACACTCCACCACCGTTATTTCCGCTACCTCCAACCTGAAAACAGCAATAATTAGTTAAACAACTATGCCAACAATAATAATTAGTAACACCTGTAACACTTGGTGGTCCATAATATAGGGACAATCCAAAAATGCCTGTAAAAACACCCACAGTAAAAAAAATTAAAAATGAATAAAAGAATAAATAAATGAAAATAAAAATTGATTAAATATTAAATTAATTATAATAAATTAGGAGAGTGGTCCCCTAGCGGTCCGCATGGACCACCTAGGGGTTAGAACAAGGTGCATTTTTTTATACTCAGGCATTAAAGGGTTGAACAACAATATCAAAAATAATTAGCTACCAACAATTTCAACAATTAATAGGTGAACATTGTCAATATTGGTCAAAAAACAATGACAACATTAGTTAACCGACAATGTCAACAACAATTGATTGAGCAATAATTTCTACATTAGTTAACCAACAATGCCAGCAATAATAAGTTGAGCAACAATGTCAACAACAAATAGTTGAGCAACAATGTCAACATTAGTTGAAAAACAATGACAACATTAGTGAACCAACAATGTCAACCCCAATTAGTTGAGCAACAAATAGTTGAACATAGTCAATATTGGTCAAAAAACAATGACAACAACAATTAGTTGAGCAACAATGTCAACATTAGTTAACCAACAATGTCAACCCCAATTAGTTGAGCAACAAATAGTTGAACATAGTCAATATTAGTCAAAAAACAATGACAACAACAATTAGTTGAGCAACAATGTCAACATTAGTTAACCAACAATGTCAACATTAGTGAACCAACAATGTCGACCCCAATTAGTTGAGCAACAAATAGTTGAACATAGTCAATATTGGTCAAAAAACAATGACAACAACAATTAGTTGAGCAACAATGTCAACATTAGTTAACCAACAATGCCAGCAATAATAAGTTGAGCAACAATGTTAACAACAATTAGTTAAGCAACAATTTCTACTTTAGTTAACCAACAATGTCAACAATATAAGTTAAGCAATAATGTCAACAATTAGTTGAGCAACAATTTCTACATTAGATAACCAACAATGCCAGCAATAATAAGTTGAGCAACAATGTCAACATTAGTTAATCAACAATGTCAACAATTAGTTGAGCAAAAATGTCATCATATTCCCACATCCGTTAAACAGATACTCAATGATCAACAATATATAGTAGTGAAGTACCTCAGCGCCAGACTCTAGCCTGGTGATGGCTCTTCCAGTTTCCAGATCGTATAGTACCACCTGTCCCGAACTGAATGCACACACCATTTTGTCTGACTCGTCTCTCGCAAAGTCTACCGACGTCGGTACACCGTCTAAAAACAAAAATGCACCACAGTTTCAAACATAATACATTGAAAATAAGTTTAATTAAAAGCAAGGATGGTGTAAGATACAGATATAATGAAAAGATAGGTGAGTATGTGTAAATGTGTATAAATGTGTTTGTATGTGCGTGTAACTCATAAAATGGAAGAAAAGATATTATTTAAAAATAAGCGAGAGTGCGAAAAGGTGCGGATGTTAACGAGCGAAAGAAACACTTCCGTACGGAGGCTAATACAAGACCAGACTGAATCTAAAATACATGAAGGCAAGGGACTTTGAGACTCCCCACTCTGGACAATCAAAGCAAAGGAAAAAATTATCAAATAAAAAGATAAACACAAACAGATGGTCTCATAGTTAAAGACTAAATAAAACTGTATTTAGTAAAAAAACAAAGTAATATTTGTGTAATTAATTAATAATCTACAATTTGATAAAAGAAAAATAAATAAATTATAGAACAGGAGGAAAAAGCAAGGAGAATTTAAGTGTTTAAAAATACGTATTAGTTTTTACACCAAGATTTTAAGAAACAACTCATGAAGAATAAGACTCAAAGAGAATAATTATAAATTAATGGTAAATGAATGAAGGAACTGCTTCTAAAATCAAAACAGCGTAGATTTTCATGAGCTCAATTTTTGAGGAATTTTGTTTAACAATCCTGTTGTTTTTTTAATCATAATCTATCAGCCCCCTATAAATATTACAGACACGTTTTTCGATTCATAAAACAAGTTGGAGTATGAATGTGGTGTGCTGTAGGATATGGATGCCAACATAAGGTTCTATCTAAGCTCTATCAGTCCAATGTTTCATTAATTTTGTAAATATGTATAATTACCAAGAGGTTACTGATTCGTATTGTTTACTCATTATTTTATTTTAGTTCTCTTATTTTATTTTTAACTTGATAAATCAAACACTTAATATTTAACTCGAAATTTATAATTAATATTTTTTTTATTTTACTTTAACTCGGTTGTATTATTAATAGTGAGCAGTAAATCTTAATTTTAACCACCCAGTGATGTTTTAAGTTCCATAAGGAAATTTATGAGTGAAAATTTCAGTAGTTTTTGCAGTTAATCTTTTAACCACATTTTTTTTCTTTATAATTATTTGGCTTTGTCTATTCTTGCAGCTATAACAATTGTACATACAATAATTGCATCATATCGAGTTAACATAAAAGCTGTTGGAAGTCAGAAAGCTATGGGTCAAATCGCCTCTCAGGTAAAAGTGCTTTTGGGTACAACTTTAGACCTAGACATTAACAGGTATTGAAAGTGATGTATCAGTAGTAGATGACTCTTAAGCTAGTGACACACTTCGCGACCCAGGTAGCGCCACCTAGGTGGCGGCTAGACTGTGGGCTGGTCGAACATGTAGTGCCACCTGCCGGGTGGCGCCACATCCTGTGGCAGGTTGCATTCTATTCTCATTGCTGACTGGGTAGCACCACCCGGGTGGCGAAGTGTGTCATTAGCCTTATCAAGAGCAACCCCCTTAAGACTAATCCCAGTAATGGGTTCAAAACTTCATGATTCACAAAATATTCTATTTGGGTCTCCTCCGGAAGAATTATAGGTATGAGGCCCTTACCAGGTTCTGAGGAGTAGGTGTTGAGTAGGTGGTTAGGTTTAGCGGTTGACCAGAGTTTGACTGTGCCGTCAGCCGAAGCGGAGAGGAGCTGAGGCTTGACAGGGTGAGCGACTAGTCTCCACACGGCGTCCTGGTGACCGGTTAGCTTAGCATCGAGTACGGAGGGCTCGTACGAGTCGTAAGGGTCCATAGAGGGTGAAGGGAGAGCCCAGCAGTGTACGTTACCGTCTAGACCTCCGCTGTAGCATGTGTCTCCCTGGGGTCCCACCGCTAGCGTCAGCACCGGCCCCGAATGACCTCTGAAAACATTAAAATAAAAATCAATCATTTCACATCTTCATCAGTTCAACAAGATTCAAAATGATGTGACAACTTAAAAGCAAACTTAAGTTAATTTTTTTAAAATTTTATTATTGACATTTTCATATTTAGGCTGTGCTACATAACTCGAAAGGCGTTACTAAAAAACGTTACCCGGTGTATCAAGGAGTTAAAAAGATATAGGAGGTGTGCACAGTCTGTCTCCAGCTGTAGGGCCTCTCTACCGAGGTGTATCAAGGAGTTAGAAAGATATAGGAGGTGTGCACAGTCTGTCTCCAGCTGTAGGGCCTCCCTCTACCGCGCTTCCTAGGACCGAAGAAAGTCGAAAAGATTTATATGTTATCAGGGAATTAGGAAACTATAGGAGGTGTGCTATCAACTCTCTGCCCTCTGGATCCTCGACTGTGTTTTTCTCCAATGTGTGATAGCGACTCATCATGAAAGAGGTGTAGTTCAATAACCAAACAACGTCTTCACACAAAAATTGTAATTTAAACAATGGACCGGTTTCGGCTGTTCTACAGCAGCCTTCTTCAGATAATCTTGAGGTTACTGTATTGACTTCTGTATTGAATGTTCTGTATTGAAGAGTACAAGTGAACTTGTACTCTTGAAGTACAAGTTCACTTGTACTCTTGAAGTACTTTTGAAGGGGTGGTGAGCTATAAAAGACAAACCCACAGACACTCTTCATTACACGGTAGGTCTATCGAAGTTGAAAATAACTACAATTTTGGTCCTATCACTTGTTAATGTACCAGCATAGGTTATACCTTAGATAAAGATATAAAAGACATTCGAAGGACAAGGGTACAACATTTCCTCTAGCTCAGAATAAAACTGTATATTTGCAGACAAATAAAAAACAGACATTCTTCTACAGTCTGCACGCAATTAGAATTAGTGTGTTGACAGCGCGGGAAAAACTAGCAAATGGGGTGAGGAGCCAATGAGAGCTTGAGATTTTCCCGGACAAAAGGTCAGGCCAACTAGGCAAAGATAAATGCCTCTAGTGGGGAGAGGCCCTCTGGATAACCGTATAAGAAGGCTTCTTCATAAAGCCACTGCTTTATTTTTTCCCCCAGAGAGGTTGGTCAATCTGTGTGTCACTCAATTTCAGACTGTATGTACTAGAGGTTGTCTATGTCTCTTTCAAAATTTTATGATTAAGTTAAGTGATGAGATATCTTCATCAGATTTGTTCGATGACCTATGTACTCAGTAGTTATCAAAATTTTAATCACATTGCATTTGTCTCATTTTGTAATAATTCTTTTTAGTTGCCTTTGAAATAAATGTTTGAAATTGTAAAGGATAGAGTCCCTCCATCCAGGGAACCAGAGATTCTGTACTATATCGGGCAAAGTAAAATTTTTTAACAAAAAAAAAAAAAAATAAATAAATAAAAAATAATAATAATATTAAAGCACTGTAATTTTGATATTCTCACCCATATTATTTACTACAATGATAATATAACAATAATTTCTACTAAGATATAAGCATGGAATTTTTACCTGAACGTATAAAGAGGTTCTACATCGAGGCTGGCAGATTTCTTAGCTGGTAATGTCTTGGCAAGGTTCCATAGTTTGAGTGTATGGTCCTCGCTAGCGGTTACTAGTACGGCCTCGGAAGGATGGAATGCAAGCGCACGCACTCCGTCGAAATGAGACCTCAGAGTATACTTGGCATTCCACGTCTTCCGATATGCCTCTTTACTACTAGACACCTGGTAACAACAAATAAACAATGTAAGATATTTGTCTTGAATATTTCAACAACATAGTGAATATAAGGATAGTGTAAGGAGAAATACTTAGGCCTGCATCACATCTAATAACCTAATCAACTGTATGAACCTGGGTAAGTGAAATGCTATCTGCATTGAACATGATACAATACAAATTATGCTGTAAACTAAACATCATGCAAGCCTGGTGCCTATCGTCAAACGTCATTGCTTTGTATTCAAAATGTGGGAGATAAAATGTGGAAATATGAAAGGGAAATTAAGCTAAGTATTAATCTTAATTGGTCATATTATTTTATTATTCAATTACAACACCCGACTCCAATAGAAACATCATTAAATTTTGACTCCTAACAAAGATTCTATGAAAATCTAGAAGAATTATCAACACTGGGGTAATAACATCCACAGTCTATAATCTATATATTCCACAAATATCTTTGAAAGGTTTATAAAAATGATAAAAGTAATTAGATCCAAAAGTACCTGTTTCAAAGAGTTAACACAATATTTCATAATAATAAGTAATTTTTCATTGAATGTTTATAACATTTAATTATGAAATAAAACAGCCCACTATTTAACTTTCTATGTTGGCTTGTTACCAAATACAGGGTTTCCAGCGATCGGGTATTAAAAAATTCCCTGACTTTTCCAGGTTGTTGGGGAAAATTCCCTGACCATGATAAGTCATAGTTACTTAAATTGAATTTTGTGTTAAATTTTAGTGTTCTTTTTTAGGTTTGAGTTTAGTGACTCAAATTTTTTAATTCTTGTATTATCTGCAATACATATTTATTTCATGTTTGGTTTTTTCAAGTCAATTGTAATGTTTTGTTGAATAATATGTTAATATAACTTCTACTTCCAACTTTTTCTAAATGTAAGTTTTAAAATATGTCCTTTCTAAAAAAAAGCATTTTATTTATTTTGCGTTATTTCACTCTTAACTGCATCTTTGTAAACTTTTTGTTTTTTCTTTTAACTTTTGGTTTGAATTAAAGCGAAACGTCGGGTTTTTTGAGTATTTCTTTAAATTTTGTATTATTTATACAGCGTGTTTGGTCGAAGATGTAACAAACAAAGAGGGCAGATTCTACCCATTATTTGCGTACAGACCTTACGAGTTACTGCGAGAAGGCTGCCTTAATTTTTTTAGTTACCCTAATTAGTGAGATGAATGAAAGGATTTTTTTTTAATATTTAATTAAAGAGGACTTCATACCTTATTGTCCATAGGTCAATTAGGACTATGTAGAAGGAAATTTTAACTCTTATCTCTTATGACCGGAATGTAATTTATTATTTAAAAATATTAAATATTAAATAAAAAATTAAATCGTTTTTCAAACTTAATCATATTAAATGCAATTATAGGTTAAAGAATTTGGTAAAAATAAGAAAATAGAAATTGCACTGCTGGTTTGCAGAGCCTGTATTAAAAAAAAAATCTGAACTTTACAAAAATCTAAAAAAATAATATTGGAGTTGCATAGCCTTATTATTATTTATATACTCGTAATATTAACAATAAATTAAATGAAACAATTCCAGGTTTTAAATTAAATTCCCTGACTTTTCCAGGTATTCCAAGTCGCTGGACACCCTGAAATAAAAATCCACAAGATCTAAACAAGCTGTTTCCACTGTCACAGATTAATTTTAATTTCTTATTCTGCTTCCCCCCCCCCCCCCAAGAGGCTTTTTTTCAAATTCGAATCGCAAATCCTCCTGCCTGGGAACAGCAATTCTTACTTACTTACTTAGTAGTTTCCTCTTTTACCGACTAGTGTAGAGGATTTACAAAGAGATTTCCAAGCAACCCTATCTTCCGCTAACCTTTTGCCTTGGGTCCAAGGAATTTCACGCTTTTGTAGGGTACTTTTGATGTTATCTTCCCAAGTAATTCTTCTCCTTCCTCGGCATCTTCTACCTTCAGGTCTGGCTTCGTAACTCTGTTTTGGATACCTACTATTGTCCATCCTCACAATATGGCCAAACCATCTTAACTGAGTGGATTGTACCATATCTTTGACAGAGTTTATTTGCAATTTGTCTCTGAAGGTTTGATTTCTTATTCGATCTCTCCTAGTCTTCCCTTCTACTTTCCGGAGATATCTCATTTCTGCAGTTTGCAGTCTTTGGCAATGATTTTCTGTAAGAGCCCAGCTTTCGGAAGCGTAGGTAAGAACAGGTACATACGTATTCTTATATATAAGCATTTTTGTCTGTTTAGAAATTTCTTGTTTGCTTAGAAATTTCTTGTTCAAGGCTCCGAACAGTTTTCCAGCTGAAGATGTCCGAGCATTTATTTCGTTATTTATTTTCCCATCTGAACTGAATATCGTGCCAAGGTATTTATAACAGTTCACTTGTTCTAGAGGTTTTGCTCCTAGACATATTTTATGTTTCTTTCCCTCTCTAGAGACTATCATTGTTTTGGTTTTATCTTGGCTAATCTTCATACCCCTTTTGCTTAACTCCTGTACCCACAGGTTAATTTTCCTTTGGAGTTCCTGAGCAGATTTAGCAATAATAATTAGATCATCGGCATAGGCTAGTGTCCTCATCCTTATTTCTTTTAACTGCCAGTTGCCGATCTTATACCCTGATCCTTTTTCACAGGCTCGGATGGCGTCATCCATAATCAGGATAAAGAGAAGTGGGCTCAATATATCGCCTTGTCTCACTCCGCATGTGGTTTGGAACTCTTTTGATTCTGAGTTTCCAGTTCTAACATAATTTCTGCACACTTGGTACATACTTTTAATTTTCATAATTAAATGCTCAGGAACTTTATGGTTTCTTAAAGTGGCCCAAATGGTTTTCCATGGCACTTTATCGAAGGCCTTTTCTAAATCCAATTTTCTAATGAAGTATCAATAGAAGTAATAATAAAAATTAACTCTACACCGCCTGGAATTTTACAGCGACGCTCAAGCTACCAAGGTACAATTTATAAATCCATTTTTTTAGGATCCGAAGCTAAAAACAATGACCCTTAAGGCGTTTACACCTGACATTTATTGCATGATACTTATGCCAGACAGAAATCTCAGAAGTCTGAGATTTATGTTTCTACTCTCAGCTATAAGTGTCGTATACCAACAGATGTAAACACCGATTATTTGAAAATTCAAACTCCTCTGAGAGATATCGTGGAAGGTGACCTCCATTTATTGCAAATTTAAGCATTGTGAGAAGTGTCAGACATATATCTCCGACATAAATCTCAAGCAATTCTCTCAGATGTAAACAATCAAAGCGATTTCGGTGTGACACTTGACATTTATTGCCGGAGAGAAGTGTCAGTTGTAAACGCACCTATATACACATAATGGACTCGACCATTTTAATCCTGATGGCTCAATATGCTACCTGATATAGACTTACATCGTACGAGGAGTCAGCATCGTTATTAACAGTGAGCTGAGCCAGTTCTCCTAGACCTAGAGAAGAATCGTCTCCTTCCCTCTTCATACTCGACAATACGCCTCCGTCACCTCCCAAACCACCTAGACCAATCATACAACCAATTAGAAAACGAAATACAAATACACTTTTTAAAAAATGGTTAAAATACAGACTTTCCCACATCACTATAAAAAAGAAAGGAAGAAAATGACCTAGATAAATCAAAGACCCCTAGATAAATTAATTTATCTACAATTGATATGAAATATAAACATTTTATCTCTGTTTAGATGCGTAGAAAGTGATTCTTTACGTACTTGTATTTATTGCGCATGCGCGTTTAATAATTCTGAAGAATGAATTCCTCTTCTTTACCGGCCTAGGGTGGTAAAGAAGAGGAATTCTTCACCTTTATGTACGATTAGCGAGTTTGTTTACATCTAACAAAACTAATTTGCTGTTTGTTTATTAAAAGTAACGGTTTATGTCGACTTTTTTTTTGTAAAAAACAATAGAGTGATTTAAGTGATTATGACGAATATGAGAAGAATAATACACCTCCCGAAATAATTAATTCGGCTCAAAATACAACTTATGAATTAATATCATCTTTATCAAAATAGAAATACGAACTTATATACAGGAAGTTTATTTTTTCTGTATTTATTATTATAATCTGAAATTCAATTTTTAAGTTTTTGGTAGTTTTCATACTATGGAAAGTTTAAATTAATTTAAATCAAATTATAATCAGTATTAACACTGGGAGACAGTCAGAGAAAAATAGTCTCCAGCGCCGGGATTTGACCACGGGCCTCTGGATTTTCATTGTACGCTACACTTGAAATGTAGAGGCCCGTGGTTCAAATCCCGGCACTGGAGTCTATTTTTCTCTGTCTGTCTCCCAGTGTTAATAATGATTATAATTTTATTTATATCATAATCTGACAATTGTAGATTAAGTACGGTACGCAACTCGTGCGACAACAGCATTTTGCATTGTTGACTGTGTTTTTCTCCAATGTGTGATAGCAACCAAACCCCTTGACTTGCATTTTTAGAGTCTCCTTATAACCTACACAGATTATCTGAAGAAGGCTGCATTAGAACAGCCGAAACCGGTCAATTGTAGCAAATACAGTTATTTTGTGTGAAGACGTTGTTTGGTTATTGAACTACACCTCTTTGATGATTTTGCATTGCTCGTGTGGTTTTACTACCCTCGCTATCGGGTGCAAACTTCACACTCGCATGCAAAATGCTACTTTCTTACTTAATTATCTTTTTTACTTAATGTACTATTATCAAATTGATATGGTTAAGAGAAGTAGACAAGAATAGTTACATACCCCAGTCAGAACACTTCTGTTCGAGTATAACATCGTTGATAACGTTAGAAGATTCATTTTGCGTGAGTAGGTTTAACTCATTGAGTACTTCCTCGGCCTCAGCGTCTAGATCCTCTCCTTCCGCATACATCAGCTGAACATTCTTACACACAACATATTATAAATATTGTATTTCACATAATACACAACCAAACTTGGTTAAGTTTAGGTATTTCTTTACATAAAATTACATGTAGCACAGACATATCTTATACTAAAGGTCGACCAAGAAGTCATGAACACGGGAGAATATGAAAGCTTTGCTTCGTTTAAAGTCGGAACTTCTGAGTATTGCCGAAGTCAGAACAGTAGGGTGCTAAGACAATACACATTTTTAGTTTGTATGACATGCGCAGTTATGTCAAATCTCACGAATAACAACAGGAAGGTTTCCAATCTGTTAGGTTTCCTGTTTTGTTAGTTTTTTATACAGACACAATACGAATTATAGTCACAATAGTGTACAATCCACAAATCCTTGGGATGATGCAAATGCAAAGGACGTTAAAAATAACAGGGTTGGAACAAACCTAATAAGTATTTGTTAATATAAAAATTATTGCTCTCCATGACAATTAATTAAAATAATATTAGCAAATATATATTTGCTTTTAAATAATATATAAATATATATTTCTAGTTTGTTTTTACCTATTATATTTTTTATAAATAAAATAACCAGTGAAACTTATCTTAGAATCTCATTATTTTTATAACGGAATTTTAAAGTTATAAAATAGATATTAATTTTATTGTAATACAAAGCAACTTTTAATATTATGGGACTACATATAGTTTACAAACTATTTACAAACAGAAATAAAAAAGTAACAAATCAACTCAGAAATAAAGAGGAAGAAAAATATAGATTAAGAAAGAAGAAAATTGATTTAGATTTAAAGAATATTATTATGAATCAATAAATACTAATATAAAGATATTTTCGTATATTATTAGTGATTTCTTATCAGGTACAGTGTGGCCTGTTGCAAAAAAATAAAGAAGTAATCAAAAATAAAATTATTAATAACAAAAGAACAACACTGTGTTTTTTGACAGTGCTCTATTTTATTAAAAACTGACTATGCATGACACTAGCGCACTCCTCAGATTTATTTGACTTCTTGATCGCCCTTTAGAGTCATAGGGTAAACAACTCAGATAAAGTTGCTCAAAAAAACAACTTTACAATGGTTATCTCTTTTTATCTCGGCAAAAGTAGTGGTAGATTACCTTTTTCTTATTGTAGATGCGGTTAGTAGGGAGATTGTTCTTGTGTTTCGAGTCGATGGTGGTAGTTTCATGGTCGTAGAGGTCTTCCTCCATGTCCTCCTCTTGGTCGTCGTCCTCAAGGTCTTGCCTAGCGACTCCACCACCCGACCCGGCTAGGAACTCAAAGTTAGCCATCACAGCGTCTTCAGTATCGACTACCATGGCCTCCGTAAGACTTTGCGGCGGTCTTCTAAATCAAATAACATGAGTAAACATAACATGCTCCAATCCACATCAGAAAAGATAAAACATAAAAAACGGTAACCCCATCCAAGGATTTAAATATGCCTTAAGGCAAAATATTGTCAGTTAAGATTCAATATTCTAGACCAATAAAATAATAATGACGATAAGCTAAAAAATATGAATAATAATAAAACTCAAATCAACTGCCAGTGTAATATTCATTTGTAGACTGTAAGGCCCTCCACACACGGAGCAACTCAAAACAAACTCAACTGGAAACTCCAGTCATTTTTGAGTTGACAGAAAGCAAACCCAGTTTGTAATGAGTTGCTCCGTGAGCGGTGTCCCATTCAATTACACAGGTTGAAACTCATAGTCAACTGGTTGGTGATTTGAGTTTGTAATTAGTTTGTTTTGAGTTGCTCCTTGTGCAGAGGGCCTAACAGCCCAAATGCAGCCAACCACCTCTGCCAAAAGTCTCTGTGCCACAATCTCGCCTGCCTTCCTAGTGCCCACAATCTCTATTTACATTCTGTTCAGACTGATGATAAAGTCCCCTGCCAATTGCAAATTATTGATTTCAAAACTGGTCTAATGTGAATTATTTAGTGATTTTCCAATAAACTTTTTATCAAATTTACTGAGATTGGTTCGAACACCAGCTCCACAATGTATTTATGTGTTTCTTTAAAATCCTTCAATATATTTTTTCATGAGCACTCAGCTCTTATCTTTGTTAATATACTAGCTGGATTTCAGAGTTTTTCTACCATGCGTGTTATTTTTAATTAATAGAAAATAATTAATATTTTTAATAATAATATTTGTAATAAATTAAAATGTAACAGGTTTGTTAACTACCTTCAAGAAACATTACAATTCTTTTGCTAAGCAAGAAGATTAAAATACCCCTGGTGGTTCAAAATCAATTTACAAAACTCCCTTATTAGAAATTGATTTCGACTACTGAAGAAGCATTTATAAATGTTAACTTTCCGGGGAAAAAAAGGGTTTTATCCTCCTAAAGACAAATTTTGCATGTTGCTATGGTGGATGAATATGTTAAGGTGAAAATTAATTAAAAAAAACGAATTAGTCCATTTTGCATGTGAATTATCACCTCTCTGGAACAAAATAACTCACCATAAACTTATTTCTTAGCGAGCACCCTAAGGACCTAGAAGGAAGATAACGTGATAAGACAGCCAGTCTTGACTGGCCTAGGGCCAGCCTTTGTTTCATTGCAGTAGTGATAAAAAATAGTGAGAGACAGGGCCACTATCTCAACTCAAAATGGCCTCATTGGAAAAATCTTAAACAAAAGTTGTTCCTATAAAAAAGAAGTTAACATCGAAACTTCAAGTTTCTACTTCAATTGGTTCTGGAGATATCGTATTGAACATATATAAATGACCACTTTCTTGAATTACTATGGTTGATTGTAAAAACATTTTGTAGCGTACACCTAAGGAGTAAGAGCTTACATACTTATCACTTCTTAATATAGCCATATAAAAAGCAACCTTTTTATTTACCTGTCCGTTATTATAAGAGAATTAGTTATAACCAGGTTCAACTAAATATATTTTAGCAATTAATGTCAAAGGTAGCCCCAAATTATTATTATTTACTATGACTTGGTGCGTAGGCTTCCGCGGGTAGACTCGTAATAAACAGCTTGGTTTTCCGGTGGAATCCGCGTCACGAAGGTGTTGTAGTCCGACGTTTCGCTTCCACTACTGGAATCATCTTCTGGGGTGTGGTGCATCGTGGTGTTGACACGAACCTGTACATCCTGTGTTTGCTTCGAGTCAACACCACGATGCAACACACCCCTGAAGATGCTTCCAGCAGTGGAAGCGAAACGTCAGACTTCATCCTCTTCGTGACGCGGATGCACCGGAAAACCAAGCTGTTTATTATTTACTATATGGTTGATTGTAATTTAGTTAATATCTGTATTAAAGCCAGAAGGTATTTAAGCTGTCAAAAGCCCTTGATTCTTGAGTTATTTATATTGATGATTTTTTAAAAAAAAAAAAACAAATAAGACCTAAATAAAATATTTCCGCATGTAAAAAGCACAGGACTTAAATACTATTTGACAATATTAGCATTTACAATTATCGTAAATAAGCAGGAAAAATTGTGTACAGAAATCAAAGAGTGTACAATAAAAGAAATGATGTGTACCAAATTTCAGTCTTATCAATTTAATTTTATCATGATATCTTATCTATCGAGTGTTTCCTGATCAACAAACTAAATGTAACTATTATTATTGAAGTTATTTTGAAGCTCTTTTAAGATCGAAAAATTAAAAAAAATAAAAGGGGAGAAAAAAAACTAGGCCAAAAATAAAGGAGCTTCAGTTAAATATGGTAATATTTATTATTATAAAATTACGATACATAATTTATGGTTGTTCAATAGTTAAAAAAAAAGTGAAAACATACAAATGAATAAAAAAAAAAATGGAAAATAAATTGGGTTATTTCAATTGAGATATTCTTGAAACCTAATTCTGCAGTAAATTCTAAATCTAGAGTATGACGTTAAAGCCTCGTCCAGACTGCCAAACCGGACAGAGGAAACGAGCCGAGCATTGGTGTCTGCACATGCCCAATCTAAAGTACGACATGCGCATGCCCAGAGTGAGATGCGCATGCTCAGACACCAATCTAAAGTACGACATGCGCATGCCCAGAGTGAGATGCGCATGCTCAGACACCAATGCTCGGCTCGTTTCCTCTGTCCGGTTTGGCAGGTCCAGACTGCCAAACAAGACAGAGGAAACGAGCCGAGCATTGGTGTCTGCACATGCCCAGTCTAAAGTACGACATGCGCATGCTCAGACACCAATGCTCGGCTCGTTTCCTCTGTCCGGTTTGGCAGTCTGGACGGCTTAACACTTAGTCTCAGCAATATTAAACCATTGCTAGCTATCAGGCAATATTTATAAGATTTAAGACTATTTAATAGAATACAATTAATTTATTGTTTATTTTATTTTTTTAACTTCTATCAACTCAAATCAAAATTAAAAGGTGTTTAACAAAAATCTGAAACAGCGATAAATTAAAACCCTTATTTTCCTACAATTTTTATTAACAAAAAAAAAAACTGTAAAATTACTTTACAAGTACAACGTTTGCCAAATTTAAGTTAAAAAAAACATTAGTTATGAAATTTTAAATAAAAAAAAGCTTTAAATCTCGGTTGGATTCCAACTTTTCATTATACTTTTACAATGTTTTGGATACAATCAATAATAAAACAAAAAAAAAAATTAAATACATTACGTCTTTTTAAATACAAAATGTTATCGGCATTTAAAAATTTCCCTCAAAAAAATTGAAACAATAGCCCACTTACTTGTGGAAAAAAATTGCTGCATAAATAGTATACAGGGATATTGATTAATTTCAGGATAAAATAAAATAACACTTCACAGTTCTACAACATGTCCAAATTTTATTTGATAAAAAAGTTAATTTAACTAATGCTACGCTGAGTAAAGGTAAGGTAGGATGCACACAGATTGCATTTATTATTAAAATAACAGATTAATCAGAAATTTTTTTTATATTCATACTATTCGAGAGTGACAGTGACATATAATTGCCAACTTGGCAGTTTTGTAGATAAATTTTAAGTCATAATCGCATATACTTATTGGTACTTGTTGTAGAAATACAATACATAACAAATACATTAGTGCTTAAAGGATGGGACATTTCTGAAAGAATAAGGTTATTTGACTAGATAAGAGATCCAGTATTTCCTAAAAACTAAAGGTGGAAGACCATCACCACTTTATCGTAGAAATGATTTAATTATGGCACATAATTAAGTATTTGTTTTGAATTTAGTTGTGGGGGATTAGAAATTGATTTCGACTACTGAAGAAGCATTTATAANGGGGGGGGGGGGGGGGAGGGGGATTATTTATCCTCTTTATAATACAGTAGAGCGTTGATTGTCGAAATAATGTTTTTCGGGGTGGTTCGGATAATCAAAATTCCCTCTATAGAAAGGTTTAAAATAATATACTGTTTAAATAGAAAGGTTTAGGTCTGGATAATCAGTGTCAATGGTAGCTCAGGGGTAGAGCATTGGCTTCATACGGTGGAGCTCAGTGTCAATGGTAGCTCAGGGGTAGAGCATTGGCTTCATACGCTGGAGGTCACTGGTTCAAATCTAGGTTTTAGCTCATAAATCATTTAGAGGTGCGTCGTCGCCCGTCGCTGTTGTCGAGACACTACTCGATTATATAAAAGATTTGGAGTAAAGAAAGTAGTACAAAACCAAGTGAATGCAGCATCTTCCAACATTTGGATTTTGGTTTGTTCCTAGTTTTACGGTATAAACTGCCCTCCCCACTGTCAAGATTAAGTGAATATGATAGAATGAGAATTATTTTGTATTCCCGTAATTGTTGATTTACTAACACCCAACTTGATAGCTAATGCCTGACCCGTTTCACCTTTCTTCAGCCGCGTAATAATTTCCATTTTATCTTTAATGAAAGCACTGCTCATTTTCTTTTAGTCGACATGTTGTAAGTTTTACTTAAAATATCTGACCACTAACTAATTCAATGTATACCTCAAAATGAATTATTTGAAACTGAGAGTATTGGCATAAATAACCACCAGAGACTGGAAAAGTATTAAGTGGAAAAATGCTGCAAATGATTCCAAAAAAAAAAAAAAAAAAATGGTAAAATGGTTCAAATTACATAGAGAAACAAAAGTCAATTGTTAGTAAACAAATGTTAATGTCTGCCCCGTCAAACTGAATTCATCAAAATCTGATATCCCTTTATACAGCTAACACTGCTCTTTCTAGGAATTATTATTATTATTATTTATTTTTTTTTCCCTCCATGAAGCCAGTTCGGATAATTAAACGTTTGGACAACTGATGTTCGGTTAATCGACACTCTAATGTATATCTGAGGATTGTAGATAAATTTTGCAGATTGGCATCTTTATGTTCGGGATCTTTTAAAGATGGATTAAGTTTTGGGTATACTATTTCAAAACTATTAATATCCCAATTACAATCAAGAACAACCTAGATTAGATACTACCTTACCAAAAAAAAAGACAAGAACTGAAAATGGTAATTATTATCAATTCAAAATACTTTAAAGTACAATAATTCTTAACAGTAATTTAAAATTCATGAGATTCAAAAATATTATTTTTGAAACTAACAATATTTCATTTTTAAAAACTGTAAATATATAATATTACAGTTGTTCATCAACCTATATCATATTATATCTAAGAGACTTGAAATTTGGTACACATTAGAAAGAAACCCTACAGCTATAATAACAGTTTACAAAGAATTCATAGCCACCACCTTTCGATGAAACATCATTGAATATAAAATTTGTAAATTTATAACCCAATTTTTTTTATTTTTTTAGGGATTAAAATTTTAACGAAGGGAGGGTTTAACGGAGCAAACTAGATGGAAGTAGGCTGGGAAAGAATGTTAAGGACCCAGCTGATAATTCTAACTAGATTTTTTTTTAAAAACACGCACTGGAGTTACACTTATTTAAGATTATACACTTATTTAGATTATAATAAAGACAATAAGAATAGAATTAATAAAGAAGAGTAAAGAGTATTGTCGGAATGTATGGCCGAAGGGAGACTAAGTTACTCTAACTCTATGTGAACGTAGGCCATCGAGTTGTACCTTGCGGGAGTGGACCTGCGCTCCTGGTTCACACGGCCACCGTCACCGTTCACACCTCCTTCATCGTTGTTGTTCAGGCCGAGAAGTGATCTTACTCGGTTAGACCTAACATCGAGGATCGCTTCCGTATAGCCGATCTCCTGCAGGTACCTAGAAACAAAACAAACAATTAATTAATTTCTTAGTAGAACCACAAGAGCAGGTGCAACAAAACTAAGATGTCTACTAGATAAATTAAATTTCAGGAATTAACTAAAAAAAACATCTAGGATAAAAAAAACTCGTAGCCTCCTACCTAATAATAATAATTTATTTGTTTTGGGTTTCCCCTTACAAAGTGAGTTCGAATTAACAACTTCAATTAACACTGTGGGACGTGGTTTAGCAATACATTATTCAGGATTAGATCTTTGGAGTCCGGTCTCTAACTGTACAATACATGATACGGGAGTTTAAAACTACTTAAAATAAAGTTCGCAGATGTTAATCATGAATTTATAAAAGAGATTGATTGATCTTTTCTTCTGAATTTAGATTGAATATTTCGGTTGGGTGGTCCTCTCTACTGGCATACTTGTAGATAGTCTCTAATCGTAGGGAGTTTAGCTTGTTGCATTGGTGGAACAAATGATACAGATCTTCTGTGCTTTCTCCACATGTTTGGCACAGTCTGGTATTGTCAAGTTTATAGTGTTTATTGGAGAGTCGGGTCTGACATATTATTAACTTTTTCTGGAAGCTGCAGTCTAGTTTAAGATATTGATTTTGGTTGCACATTGTCTTGTACAGGTTGCTATAAGAGCTTAGGTTGATTTTTTTCGATGTCTGTTTGGTACTGTGTGTCGTTATATTTAGTGATTATTTCCTTGATGTCTGTTTCTGATAGAGTGAGGTTGGTTTTGATAGCGGCCAATATGGAGTCGGGTAGGTTTAAGTTGTTTCTTATATTGAGGAGTTGAGTGACCCTCCTACCTATTGAACTATATTATGTGAAGTATTGAGTATATAATGTGAAATTGTACACAGGAAGTGTACATTAAATGAATGGTATTTTCCTTATTGTCTTAAAACTATTTTTAACAATAACAGATTTAGTTTTCTTTGTAAAGAAATCCTACTTTGACACCTGTGCAGATGCATTGTCAAGATGGTTGCTAAAAATGGACCAAATAATTCCAGAAACAGGTGTTCTGCACAAACAGTCAATAGATAACAGAACTGCAAGCCCAGAGGACTGCTAAACAAGTCTATGCAACCTCTTTTGTTTATTGTTTAGCACTGAACAACTGTTATAGATAGATATTGGGCAATCAAGTTACATAATCAGGGAAACTTATAGTTCCTCTTACAGTCGCAAGATGTTAGGCCAATTGTGTTTATTTCTGGCCACAGTCAATTGGCTGTTCTTTTAAAAGCTTTTCTTTACCTTTAGAAAGTATTTTCAAATATGCCTTAGTCCATCACCTAATATATAATTATTCAATTTAATTTTTGATAATTAATTATCTCAAATCTACTTATAAAATTCTTTCATTGTTAACGTTTTTCTTTTCCTTGTTTTGAATGAAAAAATTACACTCTTAACTAATTAAAACACAAAACTCTAAACAAATCTTAATGAAAATAAAAATATGTGTAGGGGCATAGGGGCATGCCACTTAATCGAATAATAAATGAGCTGAAATTTATAAAGGAAAGAAAATGTGATTACTATTTTCAGAAAAATTAATTTAACGTTGAAGACCAAAAAATGACTGAATATTAAATATAAATATTGAAATTATTAAGTTATTTTTTGTTTTGTGGCAGTTTTTCCTATTTTAGCCTAGTTCAGTTTAAATTCTACAAATGATCTATTGATTGATGATCTATTCTGAGTAACTTGATAAAGTGGTTCACACGTGATTTTTTCAAGGTGCCACAACAAAGAGTTAAAAAAGTGAATTACCTTATATCAAAAATTAATTCAGTATTATTATTGTTTAACAATGAACGTTGATTGGAATTATGGTAGTAATTTAAATAAGTCAATTTTTTTAAATTCTTGTCACTTTAGAGTAATTTAGTTATAATTAGCTATATTTCCTTTTTTTACGTTTTTGGTAGTATTCATACTACGGAAAGATTAAATTTTAATTTAAATCAAATTATAAGTATTATTAACTTCGGGAAATAGACAGAGAAAAATAGACTTTAGCACCGGGATTTGAATCACGGGCCTCTATATTCCAGTACAGCGCTCTACCAACTAAGCTACACTGAAAAATAATTTTCTCTGTCGTTGATGATACCTTGCACCGAATTTAAGCTTTCAATTTTTCCACAAGTCTGAAAAGTCAACATTAATGACATAGAACTAGACTGATAAATAACGCTTATATTAAGTACCCAATTAGTACCTGTACCTAGTACAATAAATTAGAAATTAAATTTTTCAAGTTTTTGGTAGTATTCATACTATGGAAAGATTACATTTTAATTTAAATCTAATTATAATTATTGTTAACAACAGGAAACGGACAAAGAAATATAGACTCCAGCGCTGGGATTTGAACCACGGGCCTCTATATTTCCAATATAGCGCTCTACCAACTAAGCTACACTGAAAAATAATATCCTCTGTCATTAATGATACCTTGTCTCAGGCTAGCATGTCTCAAAAGGACGTAGAGATGTGCTCTAGAGAGCTAACTACTTAAATAGAATCTGAACTGTGAAGCTAGGTATTAGAAATAAGGTAGAAGTGTGGGGAGAGCACGTTCCAGGGCCAGGGTCCACCCCATTGACCCGACCAGCACCACATACTGGGAACGTGGTCTGCCATGAACGTGTTAAGCCAGTACCAAGAGGGGTTTGCTATAGAAGGTAACAGGAGAGCAGTCCCCCTCCCATTTGCCAGTGGAACCAAGTTGAATCCTAGCAAAGCCACTTATTTGAGCCCTGTTTACTAGCCCTTATGAAGTTCTCAGTTGCCAATCTACTGCCAAAGGGAGTACACGGTGTATTCAATAGTGCTATATGTAAATGAAAGTGTCAAGGCAAGGGATCGAACCCATGAATTTATTAACAATGGCCAAGCAAACATGACCAATGACTTTAGCACCACAGTTACTCTGAACCCCTCATAGCCCCCACATAATAATAACTTCAAAACTACTCACTGCCTGAGCATCTGTCGTCCTTGTTTCCAAGTGATGTTAGAGACTGAAGAGAAAGGTGCGTCACCGTCAGGTGCCACCTCAGGTGGTATTTCGTCGAGGCTCGGCGCCTTCATATCTCCCTGCACCAGATCGGTGCCGTACTTGAGTTTGTGGTACTTGGCTCGCTCCTGTTTAAGAGCGTACTCCAGCATCTTGATCCTCCGTACAAGGTCATTCTTCAGATTCTCCTGTCCTTTCCTTTCACCCTGAAGGAATGCTATCCTCGCCTAAACAATACAAAAAGTAAAAAATGGTTTAATCATCAGAGGCACAAAAGTTACATTAATAATAAGATAAGAAGGCACAACATTAGCTGGATCAGTCAGAATAAAAGATACTCCATGTGCAAAGTGTTGATACTACAGTCTATAAGATTAGAGTTGGCACAATCAAAGGCGGGAAACAACAAACGTGGAGGTAGTTTTGGGGTTATAAAAAGGGAAAATCGGTGTTGCCATGTTATATTTTTTTGTGGAACAGGGATAGAGAAGAGCATTTTTTTTCTGAAGTTGCATCCAACATGGGGGACCAATAAAATCGTTTCCCTCAAAATTTTCCCGCCTTTTGATTGTGCCAACTCCAATCTTATAGACTGTAGAACAGTATGAAAGAGAAACATAGGGGATCTTAAGTGGACTTAACAATTTAATACTTTGCAGGTTTAGTTGGAAACATAAGTACAAATTTTAAAGATGAAGATTTATTCATCAGTGCTTTTGTACTAGGAGCTTAAGCATCGTCTATATTAGGAATTGATTAGATCACTTATGATGTTCCAACTCCTTCTTAGGGAAAGCTCTAATGAGTAAATGCTCATATTTAAAACTCGGATTTACATCTCTAACATCACAGTGATAAACGAGAAATTAAAAAAATCGGGTACGGGGTACCTCGGAACTTTTCCTCACTTCAGAGGCCACTAAAGTGGATTGGACATGGTCAGTACTTGGATGGGTGACTGTTCTGAACCAACTGATTTATTATCACTCTTAAAAAAACAAAACAAAAAAAACCTTATTCTTAATATCTATATTTTATTTAAATATTTGAAGTTTGGCGGAATTTTGACAGATGTAAACAAACTTTGACATCATCAAAGTGATCGCACTAATAAATAATTATATTCGCTTATAACTTTAAAACTAATTAATGGAATTTCATCAGGTTTTTTTATATTTGTTCCTTAATTCTTTCCGCTTCCAACGATATGCTATATATTAAAAACCTATTTATACTTTTGGTATTATTAACCGTCAAAGTTTAAAAATTCAAAAATTGATAACTTCAAAATGGCGGCCAATATCAAAATGAAATTTGGTGGGCTTGTTTGTCATACAGAGAGGTACATTCGTGCCAAATTTCAACTCGATCAGGACCATTTTCGATTTATTACGATTTTTTAACATTTTTGCTGACTCAGCAAACTGGGTTCAAGGTGGCGGAAAAAGTTGATTTGGGCGCTACGATGATAACATACATACAGACGTAATGCTGAAAACCACTCAGGAGGTCTTAAAAACTCCCAAAACGGAAAAATTTGTTGGTTAAAACAATACTTTTCCTACTATAGGTAGTGAGGAAAAGTAAAAACACGGGCTCAATCAGTCATACACTGAAATTGGGAAACCCACTACATCTACTGAACCTTTATATCTGTTACAAATCAGATGTATTATCTAAAAGTAAATGATTTGAAATCAATACAGTGAACTCTTGAACAATTTTAATTTTCTTTAGTTGTTTACTTTATTATTACCTCTTCACTTTCTTTCTTGAAATGTATGAATATAGTGCGACAAAAGATCTGATAAGAAATCAAATCATTTAATTCCTCAGCTAATCTTATACTACCAACAGTTTCCATAATCTTATACTACTAAGAGTTTCATTAGACTAATAACAACAGAGAAGCAAGAAGCAACAGTGCAAAATAAGCGATAACCAATAGTAAATGAAGAACCACAATCTTCACTGGTCAACACCAATAATAGTGGTTCAAATAATTTTCATATGAACATCAATAACAGAGAAAATTGGTACACAATGACCAATAGTAAATAGAGGACCACAACACCAATAACCAATAGTTGGGTAATAAAGAGAGAATAAGGGTCTAAATATAATCCATATGAAGTTCCTTAAAAATTAAGAGTTTCAGAAGATCTTAAGTTAGACACCTTGTGAACACTCAGGGCCGGATTAAAAGTGTGGACGCTCCTAGGCCCAAGAGTTTTTGCCCCCTCTTCATACCATTGGAGAGGGGGGGGATCCAAAAAAATTATCTTTATGATGACAATTTTAATTTTTTCCCATAATATAATCACTTATGAAAATAATTTGAGAATCAATATCGCTGCTATGTCCACCATATTCACCCAAGTATGTTAAGGTAGTTTCATCTCTGTCATTTGCAATTTGATTCAAACTTTTTAAAATGCCTTCTAAATTTTTAATTACAACTCGGCAGGCGTTATGACACTTTTTCTTCAGGATAAGACATCTTTGCGTGTTAAGGCACTCAAAAAAATAAAGTTCCTGCAGCAATCAACAATAATTATACACATCAATAAAAATAATTATACACATGCGCCCCCTAGCATAGTGTGCCCCTAGGCCAGGGCCTAGTGGGCCTATGGGTAAATCCAGCCCTGTGAACACTAAAAAAAATCCCGTCAAGTACTTGCCAGCAAGTTACTAAAAGGGTTTCTTCGGTCATAAAAATTAATTATATTTATATATTTTTTTTAAACAAAAACATCTATTGTTAACTTTTAAAAATCAAGATGTGCATATATTATTATTATTCTTTACTATCTTCGGTATGCGCTTATTGAATTCTTTTAGGGGTAAAATAGCCGCCAATTTTGAAACAAAATATATTTTTGTGAACCAAATTTCAATACCTTTCAAATGATACCCAACTTCGATTTTTCAAATCACAAAAATTTTGGGGCCCCCTAGTTACGCCCCCCTAAAAATTCTAAAATTTTACTTTTTTTAAATCAACTCCTGGAAATTTTATTGGACTACAGAGATTTATATTTATGTATTTTTGCCTTATTTTAGGACCTATTCTAATGGGGTAGTGCAGGGGGGGTAAATTTTGGGTTTGTTTGAATTTTTTGGGGGGTAAAATGGCCGCCATTTTGAAAATGCGATACATATTTGTAATCTACATTTCAATACCTTTGAAATGATACCCAACTTGAAAATTACAAAAAATGTAAAATATTGCGCGGTGATCGCAATTGATCGCAGATCGCAGAAATTTGGAGTGTTAAAGTTCGCAATAGGTTTTCTGTTTTTGGGCAAAAAAGTTTAACTTATATACCAAATTTCAAGTCAATAGCGTCAGTAGGTTGGGAGATATACTCCAAGTTGCGACGGACGGACGGACGAACTACCAAAAGCATAAGGGTTTCTAGGACGACCTCGAAACCCTAAAAACAGAGAATCCTTAGGAATTTCCCTTAAAAATGTCAGAGATTTAGAAGATTTTGAGTTAGCCACCTTGTTAACACTATAAAATAACAAGAGAATTCCAAGGGGTTTCTCTTAAAACCTTAAGTTTTGACTTACAACTTAACTTTTGACTCCAATTAAAAAACAAGAAAAATTTTATGACAGACATCATTAAATATTAAGAGATATAGAAGACCTACTAAAATTAGTCTCAAGAAATACTTTTAACTATTCCACAGCTCACTAGCCTTTGTGTAAAAATTAATAAGTATTTACATTTTTAATCTGCCATTAATGGTCAATTACAAATCATGTCATTGCAATACATGATGCAATATATTTAGCACTCGTAATGAATTAATGAATTCATTATTTATTAGTCATAATTTAGTTGTTTTTTTATTATTATTATAATTACCAACAGATCTATATTTAGGTAGTTATATTTTATTTGCTTGTTTATTTATTTTTACTACGTTTTTATTAACTTGGTTTCTTGTTTGTATGTTTGTTCGTATGTCCGGTACAAATCTTGCGATCGAATTTTAACTAACATCCCAAGAAGCTAGACATTTGAAACTTTCAGAACACGATGACAATGCATTATTTTAATGCTTTTAGTAATTTTTCAGCAGAATTTAATTAGTTTTCAGCAAATTTGCTGTATGAAAAGTTAGTTCTGAAAAAATCCGCAAGTTATTTATTTGTTTTGTCATATCCCAAATATTTACAATCCTTTGACCTCCCCAATATTTACCTCCTTTGACAGATTTCAAATATAAGATTTTTTATTGAGAGGTAAACATTGAATGACAGCAAAAAAGAATAAGTAAACCAAGTAAACAAAAAATAAATTAATTGAATTAAAAAACGTAGTATATAAAAAGTTCTTTTTATCTTGTAATTATTATAGTGATTGACACCAACTTTGTTTAACCAATTGGTTACATAATAAATAAATTTTCAGCTTAGAAGTGAAATAATGAATTAATAATTAATATTGCTTCACGTAATTTTATGAATATTAGTTGTCGATGTACCCTGTAGTAGTAATCTTATAGATAAGTGTTGGATCCTTAAAGGGTTCGTGAAAGAATTTTACTTCATCATTTTAGTTCGGCAACGTTTCGGCCTGGCCGGCCATTTTCAAGCCTAAAAATTACGTATATTTACTCATATTAACTACAGAAATATCATACATTTCAAGAAGGACAAGTTACAATACGTAAATTTACCTTATATATGCACTTGAGGTAAGTGTAGTCATGATTATGATAGAAATAAAACTGAACTTCACGTAATAATTAATTAATTAGACATTATGAGAAATCAGTATCACTGTGGCACTTCTTTAGTTACTCCCCTTATAGAAACCAGAAGAGAGATATTCCTTTGTCCCAAAATACATTGGTCTAAAAACCCCTTTGTAGACACTTCTTTAGATTGTTACTCCCCTTATGAAAAAAATGAGAGAGGAGTAAAGCTATCTTAAGAGGGTGTACGAAATGTTCTTTTTAAGACGTTACTCCTCTTATGAAAAAAATGAGAGAGGAGTAACTATCTTTGAGGGTGTACGAAATGTTCTTTTTAAGACTGTTACTCCCCTTATAAAAACAGAAGTGGGATATTCCTTTGTCCCAAAGTACATTGGACTAAACATCTAAAGAAAGTGTACGGAATGTTCATCTTTAGACTGTTACTCCCCTTATTACAACAAAAGTGGGATATTCCTTTCTCCCAAAGTACATTGGACTAAACATCCCTTTGTCTTAATAGTTGTTTAGTCAAAGTAATTTATATTCTAAAAAGAACAGGGGAGTAACAATCTAAAGAATTACCTCACTATGTATACAAAATAATTTGGATCGAGTTAATTTAACTGCCTTTTTGACTTAACAGTGAGTGCATCATCCTTCACATTTAGCTAATTAATTTATAGCTCTATGAAAGAGTTAATAAAATTTAAATGACAGTAATAACTAATAAAAAATGACAGAAATAGATAAAACAAACAACGAATGATATAAGCTAAATAAAAAAAATAAACAAAACAAATAGGTGGGGGTGGGGTGGGGGGAGTAATGAAAGGAAGTCGAAAGAGAGTAGGTAGAGTCAGAAAGAGGTCAACGTCAAATTAACATCCGTAATATCAACTGTTGCCAGTGAATAAAAAACCAAAAAAAAACAGCAATAACTAGGCAGACTAATTATCAACATGAAGCTAACTAGACAGCCGCTTCTTTCTTCCACTCAGGCAAAATATACCACTAACCACAATACGAATATTTCACTGCCACACCGTGGTATAATCCTAGTTCAGCACACTTCATTACACACCAGCGAGTAATGTAAATACACACGACATTGCACCCAACTCTATTACAACTTGAGGAGTCAACGGCACGTGATTAATGATAATGTACTGGTGATTTATCTTTCTGTACCGAGAGAAGGCAATTTAAAACTCGAAAACATTTAAAACACAATTTTATTAATAAACCGACATGATTCAGTTCTATAAATAATCATTTTTAGGTTAAAAGCCTCCTCGTGTGCTTCTTAAAACAATTCTCAATGGAAGAAGTAAACAAAAACTGTTTTCTCTTAACATATATTTGTATTATAAACTGAATGTCGTAAGAAGGAGCTTATATAGAAGCTCTAAACAAGGTTCTTATATAATTATGTAAAATTGAAATAGTATTTGTTATTGTTTTTTATTTCCTGCTGCAGATTTTTCTATTCCACTCAATTACTTTCCACACAAATCCTCTTATCTGAAACCAATCATATCATACTATTCCTAATAATTCACCTTAAGCGACTTTGGCCTCAAGACCAAATAATCTTAAATACTGTAATTTTTAAACAAATATGTAACCTGGTCAATAATTATGGTATTATATAATATAAGCTCTGCTTATTATATAAGTTCAGTCATTGGACAGGTGTCTTATTGTCTGTCAATGTCAAGCTACTTTTATAAATTATCATTATTGCTTATAACAATTAAATTATAGTTGTAATACTCAATAAAGTTTAAAAAAAAGTTATCAATAATGATTTAATTATACATACATTATAATGAAAATAAATAATTAAAATTACTAGAAATTAAAAATTTTGTGACAATCAAACAAACATTTTTGTTAAGAGAGATTAATGGAACTTTGTTTTCTGTTTACATTTTAGATTTGTAGGCCCAGGCCCCTCCTCAAATAATTTTTTTGGTTTTGATTTAGAGAATGATTTATCTGGTACTCGTTAAGTTTGGGGATCCTAATTCATTGCATATTTGATAGGGCCTGGGTGGGTATGAAAATTAAGCTAGGGAATATAAACTCTCCTGTATATAGATATAATAATATCACTAAGTCTATTTATCTATTAAGGCAAAGGGATATTTAGTCCTAAGTAATTAGGGACAAAGGAACATCACACATAAAAGGGATAATATCCCTTGGTATTAATAGTTAATTAGAGCAAGGGATATAATCATTTTTCAAAGTTTTGTCTCATGTCTCCTATTTTACTTTGGTACCCCCTTTTTAGGGAAGTACTAAACTAAAAAACCCTAATTTATTTTCACCCTCCTTCTAATAATATGAGTTATAAAAGACATTTTGAAATAGTTTTTTTTTTTACAGACAATAACCGATTGAAGTGGTCAAAATTAGACTTAGCTGTAGTCAATATTTTGACAAAAAACTGATCAATTTAGATAAAAGTCTAATTGAAAAAAATAATATAACATTAACAATAATTTGGAGGGTTCTTTATGACCAAATCTTTAAAGCCAAAAGCATCTGATATTTAAATTTCACACACTATTATTTCAAATATTAGCCCCTGCATATTTAGTATGATTAATTATTCTACTAGCAGCTTAATAAACTCAGATAACCTTTATTATTTTGTTGCTTTTCCTCATTTTTACACAAGCTTCTATGCTATCGTAAGATTAATATACTTGAACTATAGAATTTAATGATTTCCTTGAACTTTATTTCATAATTATTCTACCTACTTTAACTTCAATTACAAAAATTCAAGAGAAAAAATAATCTCTATATGTTAAGCGGCGCCTGCATGCGGTCAATAGTATTGTCAATATACAAAATAATTGTCAATACAAGACAGTGTATGAAGTTGGAATTAATATAAAAAAACAGTATTGATGAAAACTTGTTATTGAATTGCATATTGACAATAGTATTTTCAATAATATTATTGAGATTACTATTGATCTTGTGCGGGGGGAAATATTTTTGTTAAATACGGTTTGAAAATATTAATACCTTGTATTGTCATCAGGAATAAGTAACCGGTAAAAGTTTCAGTTTACTAGATAACAAAACGTGAGTTAAAAAATCGGTTTGAGACAACTCAGAAAACTTTATCACATACAAGTTCATAATTACTTATCCCAGTGTTTTCTATTTATTATTTTTGTACAAACATTTAATTATTGCTTAACATTTCAGCAAAATTTACCTTAAAAATAACTTTTCCCAGGCGGGGAATTGAACCCGGGCTCTCTCTGACCGCGTTTGAAGCTATTTTCTTAGGAACTAGATTTTTCCCGGGTAAACGGTTATATCGTTAGATTTGTATTTAAATGGACTATATTTTAGAATTTTTTTATCAAAATCGTCGGAACTGTTTTTGAGAAATAATTTTTTTTCAGAGTTTTTGGGGGTAGCACCCCCAAATTTGAAGCTATTTCGCCTCAGGTATGATTTTTCTGAACATGTATACTAAATTTCGTAAAAATTGGCCCAGTAGTTTAGGCTCCAAACTTTTGCACAGACGCCAGACAGAAAGATATTTTTTAAAAACCACTTTTTTGGACTCAGGGGACCTCAAAACGTGTAAATCCATCAAAATCAATTTTTCACGTCATCACAATACTTTCCCTTTATATGAGAAAGTATAAATGAAGTTAATAAACGTCTTAAAAAGGGAGGCAACATAATATTAACATGGAATTGATTTTACAACAAACTTTGGTGTAATCAATGAAAATGCTAAAAGAAAATTATGTGCAAATCAACTTGGAAGAATTTTTATGTAATTTCATTTTTCTTAATTTGATAGCCCCGCCTCTCTTATAACATTTTGGTATGTATAATCTAAGAAACTATATTTTTCCAGGCAAAAAGAAAGAAGAATTTTAGCAGAAAAAATGATCTTATTCTTAAATTCGCTTTCTCAAGTCTGATATTAAATAAAATAAGAATTCAACAAAACTGTCAGAATAGTTCCATTTCTTAATATAATCAATCAATCAATAAATAAGCATAAAATGAGACAAAAGGGCACAAAAGAAAACTGAAGGAAATCCGGTAAGCCATTATTTAATTTCTTACATAATAAGGTATGATGTAATAGATATTCTGTAAGCCCCTAACACTGTGACTAAATAAAATAAATTTATTAATAACAAATCCATAAATAATCTTACTCTCTTCATGTTCAAGCATAAACAAATAAATAAATAGACTGCCAATTGGTGTGGCACATAGCTTCCTCGCATCCTATCACAATACTTTATTGATTTTATGCTTTTAAAAGCTAATATTGGATAACTTGTTTAATTGTTTCCCCCGTTTTTTTAATCTGTCAAAATTGATTTGATTTATTACATGTATTCAAGTATCATTTAGCAAAATTTAAAGAGCGCAGATGGTTCAAATTAATCTGTGGCTATCTACGGGTTACATTCAATAAAATGAAAGTTTCATACAAATCAGATAAGTATTTTTGAAGCTATAGGTGTAAAGAAATGTATCTTTGTGCGCATGTTGTGCGGAAGAGAAACAAACAAGCGCAGGAGGTTAAGACTTATATGGGACCAACAATGAGCTACCATACAAATTTTATTAAAACCGGACATGTAATTATTAAGATATGTTGGTTCACAAAAATTAAGCGTCAAACAGACACGGGACCAAAAATTTCCCCTGATGTCTGAAACGCATTTCTGTCTCAAAGTTTTAAAATCAAAATGCTAATTACTGTACCTTCAAATATGACCATCCTGCATGTAAATTTTGCAAAATTATTTGTTATATACTGGACATTCATTGAAACAGACAAATTTTAGCCCATAAAATCCTGTTATAATTATGTTATTTTAAAACAATATATAGCAATTAAATAAAACAAAATTTAAAATTAGCAACTGCAGTATTTATTAGCTGTTGTAACATTTACGATTAGATAATTTAAATGCAGATGGTTTGTATCGCATGATTTAAACATAAACTCAGTCCCAGTGATAATTAATCAGGTGAGGTACACCGAATACTAAATACTTGTTTTAATGATATAATTATCTCCTCATTCAAACCTGCAATTCAACCATGATGACAGAATATAATAAAGTAGGGAGGAACTATCGAGTGAAAATTATAATATTTACTGGCTTTAATCCAAATGTGTATGTTACTATAAAGTATCCCATACTCAAGGCAATTTTATAGTCTTGTTCATAATTTTATACTAGCTATTCATCATATTATCCTCTACAGCAAACTGGCAATTTATAAATTTGAAATAAGATTACTGCAGTGCAACAAAAATAGCAGATTAGTAGTTCTCTCAATTCCCATCTATTTGTAATAATTACAGTTTGACAAAAAAAAAAGACTGCAAATTAGTGTGTAATATAGCTTCCCTGCATCCTATCACATACTTTATTGATGTTACGCTTTCGCAACCCATTATTGACTAAAGCGGCGTTTAGACGATCAACTTGGATGTCAACATAGTTGTCAACCAAGTTGACATTCAAATTGACAACATTTAACACAGACATTACTTTTTACAAAGTTATCTTCACAATCTACAGCTTCTTTAAGTTTTTTGGGTGAGGCTTTAGGGTTTAAAATAAGTGAAGAATTGTAATACCTCGTTATTATCATGAATTATATTAAGAAGAGGCCACATGATGTTTTTATTTTTTTATTTTACTCCAACCTGTGGACCAACGGTTGGACTACCCTATACAGGGCATCATGTATAGAATTGGAAAAAACTGGCACATATAATTAAAGTCTTTTCTATATTTTGATAAAAAATGCATCAATTATGGATTCTTCTTCATTTCATAAGTTTTCTCTTATTACAATTTCCATCTTCAGATCTCTATTTTGAGACACAGCTGTATACAGGCCGATTTTTGGAATCTTGGGCGTTTGTATCTGTAGTAGATTACCTGGGCTTCGATGTAGAGTATCTGGTTTTTCAAAAGAGTATGAAATGAAAAAGAACACATAAATAATGCAATTTATATCAATATATAGGAAACACTTTAATTATGTGTGCATTATATTTGTTAGTTTTTGCATTTCTATACTTGATGGCCTGTATAGGGGAATCCAACCGGACCAACATCAAATTTCAACCTCCAACCTATCCACATACGATAAACATTGTCATCAACATGGCATATTGACAACAAGGTTGACAACCAAGTTGATCGTCTAAAAGCCGCTTAATGTAATTAACTGTTTCCTCCGTTTTTTTTTTTTTTTTTTTAATCCTGTCAAAATTGTTTTGATTTTTTTTTTACACGAATTAAGTATCAATTTAGCAAAAGTAAAAGTATGCAGGCGGATGGAATCTGGGGCTATATACAACAAATCTAAATTTTATAAAAATCGGATCAGTACTTTTAAAAATTTAGGTTTAAATAAATGTACGATTGTGTGTACCCTTTTGCATTATTATTTGTAATAAACCAGATTTTGATTGATATGTACAGCCTATAGCCCCTAATAGTGTTATGTCTAGATGTTCTGTAGACTACACATTTTTTTGTTGAATATAACACACTGGTTCTAACTGTAGTCGCATGTCTTTGTTTAGTTTTAAGTTATAATTAAACTGTTTGCCACAGGGAACTGCTGTTACTCCATCATTTTCAAGCAACACCACATAACTTAAGAACACTCTTGTTTTGAGCGCTTGTTGAGACACTATTGTTGTCAACTCTTGTTCAGACACTATTGATTTGAACTCTTGACAAGACACTATTGATTTGAACTCTTGACAAGACACTATAGTTTTAGATAGAGCAGAGGTACTATATTATAACATTGAATTATTCATTATTCTTACTAGTGTGATGAAAAAATCAGTTGAATCTAAAATCTAGTAATCTCGACTTTTTTTTTTTTCAAAGTTTTTGGGGGTTAGCACCTCCAAATTTAGAGCTAAAATTAAATTCTCGATTTTGCCTCAGGGTCTGAACACGTATGCCAAATTTCGTTAACCAGTTCAGTAGTTTAGGCTCCAGGTGTATGCACAGACGACGGATATTTTTTAGAAACCACTTTTTTGGACTCAGGGGACTTCAAAACGTGTAAATCCATCAAAATCTCAAAATCGAATTTCCGCACCATCACAATACTTTCTCTTTATATGAGAAAGTAAAAATTAATTGATTTTGTTAAACCAGATTTGCACCTATAAAGTTGGACTGTGGTGACACACAAAAAAGTTATGGTCAAATTCGTTTTTTTTAGAATGTATGAAATGGAAAAAAAAAAATAAATAAATAAAAAGTATCAAACAAATTTCAATTCTGACCAATGTAGAGACAAAACTTTAATTTTATGTACATAGATGTATATTCTTACTTGGGGGATTAGAGGCAACGCACAAACCCAGATACTTAAAATTATATTAAGTATTTGCTATTTTAATTTTGATAAAAAAAAAAGATTAGGTAAAAATAAGAAATAAAGTTGTCAATTTACCAACGTTTCGGGAACATAAATTTCCTTATTCAAGGTATAATACAAGAAATGTTTTACTTTTTATTGATCCACTATATCCTCAATTCACATAAATAATATTTCCTTAAGTTTGATTATATCCCGTAGTTTTGAACCTGTTTTGAGCAATCAAAATGTAGATTATTATAAACTAAGAAATCATAACAACTCACAGCTTGAGAAACTCCCTTAAGAAAGATCATTGGGAAATTCACCAATATCAATCATTAGCAATAGCATTAATCTAATAAGTCGTAAAAATACATAAAATTTGAGCCAGAGGGATAGCAGACTCATGGCATTATACTTAGTAAATCTGAGAGCTCAGATTGGCCAAATTATGTGAGGGGAAAAATGATTCTACTAGGTGGTTATGCCTAGAGGTCGACCAAGAAGTCATGGACACGGTAGAAACTGAAAGCTTAGCTTCGTTTAAAGTCGGAACTTCCGAGTATTGCCGAAGTCAGTATAATCGGGTGCTATTCTAGTTTGTATGAAATGCGCAGTTATGTCAAATCTCACAAATAACAACAGGAAGGTTTCCAATTCCAATCTGTTAGGTTTCCTGTTTTTTTTTTTTTTTGTTTTATACAGTACTAGTTATAGCCAAAACTTAACGATTTTCGTACGATCCACAAATCTATGGGATGATGCAAATACAAAGGACAAATATAACGGGGTAGGAAATCAAAAGTAACAAATCAAACTCAGAAATAAAGAGGAATAATCAATAAATAATAATATAAAGATATCGTACAGTAGGAGTGATTTCTTATCAGGTACAGTGTTGCCTGTAGCAAAAAATATAGAAGTTAAAATAATAAAATGATTAATAACCAGAGAACAACACTGTGTTTTTGACCGTGGTTTATTATATCAAAAACTGACTGTACATGATGACACTAGCGCACCCCTCAGTTTTCCATGACTTCTTGGTCGACCTCTAGTTGGCCCACTAAAATCTCAAGCTCTATTGGATCCCCTTCAGTTATTTTTTTCCATTTCAAAGTATAATGGCATGAGTATAATCCGAAAAATGAATGGAAAACCCCAAGAGAATAAAAATTGGAATAAAGACCCATTTCACATGTTTTAAACAAAGTAGAATTGACAAATCTATTCATAAGTTTATTCTGTAACAGATAGAATTAAAAACACAAAACCATTTTTTTCCCAATTGTAAAAAAACACAAAAGAAGAACGAAAAATCCTAAAACAAAAAATGAACAAAAACTATCCGGCATTGTTAAATTTAAAAGAGTTTTGGGGATGGGATTGGGGGGAGTATAAAATGGTATTGAAGAGTGGCAAGCAAGGTCTATGAAATGAAAATTGGCGCCCACTCGCTTGTAAAAAAGAAAACTTTTTCTTTCTGTGTAAAAGTGTAAATGAGTGTGCCGGCACATGGACCTCTCATACCAACTTCAATCTGAGAAAGAAAGAGAGAGAGAGAGAGAGAGAGAGAGAGAGAGAGAGAGAGAGAGAGAGAGTGAGTGAGAGAGAGAGAGAGAGAGAGTGAGTGTGAGAGAGAGAGAGGTGAAGCACACACAACAACTAATTAAGGCAGCATACTTGACTAAGCACTCCCCCTTCCAGGAGCTTAATTCAAAGCATTCTCACACACCCTTAACAACACAAGCACTCGACACAATCCAAAGGGAAAGGGTTGAAACCGATGCATTGCATGCCAAATCTCACTCCCTTTAATTCTTCCTCTTTTCTAATCCTTTCATACAATGTGGCACATTAAATGTAAATCTGCGCGATATAAATCTGAGCGCAAGGCCAAAGTCCAGTAAGCATGCAGAATATCTTTAGTTGAATGAATGCTCTCAGCCTCATATCTCTGCTTCCTCTTTAAGATGGACTTATCAAATTTGAAGAATAGATTAAGCTTAAGCAGCTTAACACTGTACAACAAATTGACCCTTAATATTAAGCCTTTTTAAAAGGATCAAATTTGAAGAATAGATTAAGCTTAAGCAGCTTAACACTGTACAACAAATTGACCCTTAATATTAAGCCTTTTTAAAAGGAATGTTTCAAAATTTGAATATTTAAATATTGACAAACTCACGCATTATTAAAATTATAAGCAACTTCCAGAATAGCTGGAAACTTCAAATTTGGCACACTTATAACTGTAGCCATGTAATTCACGGGAAAATTCCAAAACATTGAACATGTTAATTATGTATGTGTTTTGGGTATACACATTATTTGAACTAGAGTTGTGAGACCAGATGTGCTCTATAAAGAGCCAATAAAGGACTTACTAAAAAATTAATAAGTTATCAACTGCGAATTGAATAAAAATGTAGCAACGATAATTCTTCAAATTACAAACAAGAATAAACAGGGTAAAATTGTTGTTCATCAGAAATTAAAAGTTACTAAGCTGTCACTAGGTTCAATCTTTTTTAACGCCTCCATGTATGGCATGATGACGGCAAAATGACATTAATTTACATTGTTCTTAATTTTGTTACACTTATTAGGCATTACAACAAAAATAGGAATATAGGAGTATAGGTACTCCAAGAAATATATATGTATATATATTTAAAAAAAATAAATAAATAAACCCTCTGAATGAATACAACACAAAATAGTCTTATCAATTAGTGTGGCATATAGCTTCCTGGCTTCCTAATATTGAACAAATGGTCACATGAGAATTGGATCTACTTCAATTCCAAGTGGGATCTCTCTTATAATTACAAGATATTAAGTGTGTAAAAATGGTTTAAATTATTGGGGATCATCAGCAGGTTACACAACAAACCAGCCATTTTTTTTCAAAACCAGATGAGTATTTTTTTTTTAGATATGATTGTTAATAAACAAGTTCGTGCACATGCAAAAAGAAGTAATGTGCTGCAGGATGGGACCAACAATGAGATAATTATGATTTACCATGAAACTTTAAATAAAATCATACCGGTAGTTTTTAAGATGTAGTGGTTAGCAAAAATTAAATATTTTATCTAGGTCTGCTGGCATCTAGCATTAATTAAATGTGTATTAGTAGAAGATAACCTTGGGTTGAACTTATGATCAGTGATGATGGCTTAGAATCCCTTAATCAGAATGCCAACTGATTTAATTTGAAGTCAACTAAATTGCCCTAAAACACAATAACTAATATTTAAGGTTGAAGTAACCTAAAAGATCTTATCACTGATACTAACGAAAAATCCCACCAGCTGTGTAGACTACTCTAGACTTATGAATACCACTTTCTAATACTTGAGGGATATGGTGTTCTTTAGTCTTGACACAACTGTTATACAAATTACTACCATCCCTACTGAATTATATTTGTTAATATCCCTTTGTCATAACAGCTTATTAGCTCAAGCTCTGTAACTGAAATATATTGATACCAGGTGAAATACTTCCAAGTTTACTTCAACCGATATCAAACACAGACAAGCATTCAAACACTATGATCAAAGTTAGTGAGATCTCAGCCAACTAATGACCAATTAGGGAGGTTAAAACTGACCTGTTCTATTAATCTATTATTGATATTTGGTTACAAACTAATCAAAGTTTCTCTCTTGAACTTCGTCCGGAAGTAGTTTGATACTGGGAGTTCTGTGTTTTCTAGTACTGACAGTGTATTGATGGGTGGTTTGATTTAGAAGCATCTTCAAGGAAATACAAATAGTTCTGAGGAAGAGAAAGCGATAATTAAAGGATAGAGCTCAACTTTTACATCTTGTCTTAATTTTTAGTCGCTAGTAGAGATAATATTTCTTTAACAAAAAGCTGGACAATAGAATCATCCTTATCAGCTAAAAAAATAAAAATATACTAACAACCCTTTCCTTTTAACTATAAATATAATAATGCACTCATAAAAACTTCCATCTAACATTGTCACTACCTAAGAGCAATATGACTCCCTTCAAGATGCTATCGTGTTTGCCTGTCGGACATGAGATTTCAAATTACCGACAGGGGTTTGGATTGCTCCTCCTCCTTTTCGGGTGAGTTCGGCTATGCATGGCCAATGTCTCAAATTATCTTGATTGCATAAGATTATTTTGGCTCATGTCCCTGATCTGCACTAACTATAGCTCCAATTTTCAATTTCTTCTTTTTTTCTGCAAATATAGTTTCCTATGTGTTTCTCAGGTGGTTTCTGGTTGGTTGGACATGGTCTTAGAATTAGAATTTGAGTAATACTAACAGCAGAAAAGAGCTTATCAATATAGTTTGCCTCTTGTTCAGACACTAACTAATACGAATGTAATAATTTATTTTAATGCATACATATCTGCAGTGCAGATACAATTATATAAGCACTTGAAACAGATTTGAAGTAATTATTGTTATTGATATGCCTACATACTTACATCTACATTTTATTACAGAATGACTAAGTCAGAACACCTTAGACACTAAAAAAATGCATTGAAATTAACTTTAGTAATTTAAAACAAAACACAGTGCCGAGTCAATACTTTATTAATTTTAAAAATGGCTTTCCCAAATAGATAATATGAAATAGTGTAGGGAAGGATAGTTGGGCTGATTATTGATTAAACAAGAGCCAGACTTACTACAAATCTATCCCATAAATCAAATCCCTAAATACCGACCCCACAACTAAAACTTCTCTATCTTAGAGATTATAATTTAACTTTTTGATACATAAACTCCAAAACCAATCGAGAAAGTACCTTACAAGTTATCTCTAAAAAGAGGGGGAAAAATAAATCTGATAAAGAAGTAGGAAGTTCAAACTTTTACTATAAATCATCAAACATTTTGTTAATGTAATTATAATTTAATTATATAAATATTAGATCTGATTTTTTCTTTTATCTTAACTCCTACACTGAGTTTTTATTCTTTTAAATTTCACATTCTAGCATTATTATCATTGTTGGTGACCATTTGTGATGGAAAACTAGCTTTTAAAAGCAAAGTCTGTCTGAAAGAGGGATGAGGGATGGTGGTTTCAACCGAAAGATGGTGGTTATAACTGAAAGAAGATAGTTTAAACTTATAGATGGTGGTATAAATTGACAGATGATGGTTCCAACTGAAAGATAATGGTTTTAACTGATAGGAGGAAGGTTAATATTGAAAGATGATGGTTCAACTAAAAGATGGTGGTTATAACTGAAAGAAGATAGTTTAGACTTATAGATGGTGGCATAAATTGACAGATGATAGTTCAAACTGAAAGGTAGTGGTTTAAACTCATAGATGGTGGTATAAATTGACAGGTGAGAGTTCATACTGAAAGATAGTGGTTTCAACTGATAGGTGGAAGGTTTAAATTGAAAGATGATGGTTCAACTGGAAGATGGTGGCAACTGAAGCTGACATCATCAACTAAAACTAGATGGCATTAAACCTAGAAGTTAAAAAAAGAAATCATCAGCATCTAAGACTGATACAAATAGACAGTAGGCAATTCTATAATATTTACAATAGGCAGTTCAGGATGCCTAAGAAGATATTGTATGCATAAGTACAATAAAAGAGACAAAGATGAAGACTTTGGTTATATTGAATTAAAGACATGAAATTAAACCAAAAGATGCTTCAGGATAGAGGGTGAAGTTGCAACCTCAAGATAAGAAATGGGTGGAGGCAAACCATGGGACAAGCCAAAGCCTATCCTGTGCTGAAGAGCAAAGCTTAGTAAGTAGGTATAGGACAAGGCAAAGCCTATACTGTGCTGAAGAGCAAAGCTTAGTAAGTAGGTATAGGACAAGCCAAAGTCCATACTGTGTTGAAGAGCTAAGCTTAGATTCTATGAATTTTTTCATACCATCTGTTGTACCTTAGTTGGAGCAAGGATTATTTAATATTTTTTAATTATTGGCTTTGATCTCTCATAGTAATTTTGGTTCTATGTCTGTCTGTCACTCAATTTTTGTGAACCAAGATATCATAAATAAATAATCTGTATGAATAAGCATACATTTATTTACACTTATATCTTCAAAAGTACTCATCTGATTTTTATGGAATTGGGATGGTTTGTCGAAAGTAGACCGGAGATAGCACAAGATAAATTTGAACCATCTGTACTCTAACTTTTGCTTAATTGATAGATGGTTTGTTGAAAGTAGACCGGAGATAGCACAAGATAAATTTGAACCATCTGTACTCTAACTTTTGCTTAATTGATAGATGGTTTGTTGAAAGTAGACCGGAGATAGCACAAGATAAATTTGAACCATCTGTACTCTTTACCTTTTGCTTAATTGATAGATGGTTTGTTGAAAGTAGACCGGAGATAGCACAAGATAAATTTGAACCATCTGTACTCTTTACCTTTTGCTTAATTGATAGATGGTTTGTTGAAAGTAGACCGGAGATAGCACAAGATAAATTTGAACCATCTGTACTCTTTACCTTTTGCTTAATTGATAGATGGTTTGTTGAAAGTAGACCGGAGATAGCACAAGATAAATTTGAACCATCTGTACTCTTTACCTTTTGCTTAATTGATAGATGGTTTGTTGAAAGTAGACCGGAGATAGCACAAGATAAATTTGAACCATCTGTACTCTTTACCTTTTGCTTAATTGATAGATGGTTTGTTGAAAGTAGACCGGAGATAGCACAAGATAAATTTGAACCATCTGTACTCTTTACCTTTTGCTTAATTGATAGATGGTTTGTTGAAAGTAGACCGGAGATAGCACAAGATAAATTTGAACCATCTGTACTCTTTACCTTTTGCTTAATTGATAGATGGTTTGTTGAAAGTAGACCGGAGATAGCACAAGATAAATTTGAACCATCTGTACTCTTTACCTTTTGCTTAATTGATAGATGGTTTGTTGAAAGTAGACCGGAGATAGCACAAGATAAATTTGAACCATCTGTACTCTTTACCTTTTGCTTAATTGATAGATGGTTTGTTGAAAGTAGACCGGAGATAGCACAAGATAAATTTGAACCATCTGTACTCTTTACCTTTTGCTTAATTGATAGATGGTTTGTTGAAAGTAGACCGGAGATAGCACAAGATAAATTTGAACCATCTGTACTCTTTACCTTTTGCTTAATTGATAGATGGTTTGTTGAAAGTAGACCGGAGATAGCACAAGATAAATTTGAACCATCTGTACTCTTTACCTTTTGCTTAATTGATAGATGGTTTGTTGAAAGTAGACCGGAGATAGCACAAGATAAATTTGAACCATCTGTACTCTTTACCTTTTGCTTAATTGATAGATGGTTTGTTGAAAGTAGACCGGAGATAGCACAAGATAAATTTGAACCATCTGTACTCTTTACCTTTTGCTTAATTNCCAGTAGTTTAGGCTCCAGGCGTCTGCACAGACAGACGACAGACAACAGACGACGGACAGACATTTTTTAAAAACCACTTTTTTGGACTCAGGGGACCTCAAAACGTGTAAATCCATCAAAATCTCAAAATCGAATTTTCACGCTATCACAATACTTTCTCTTTATATGAGAAAGTAAAAAGGGAAAACAATTAAATATATTAAACAAAAATAGCTTGTGAAAGCATAAAATCAATGGAAGAAATAATAGGATGCGAGGAAGCTTTGTGCTACAATGATTGGCAGTCTATTATAACATCTCTTTCAAAATTGCATTTTTTGAACACAATTCTTTTCCCTCTATATAATGTTTATACAAACAAAGTAGTAAATATATAATGATGTATCAGGCAGTATAATAACATACTAACAATACCAAATATATAAATAGTATACTAATACATTATTCAAAATAGGTAATAAAATAAATAAATGCCTTTTGAAATTGACAGAAGAAAAATGACAAAGTCAATAATTGAGTTTTTTTATTAATAATTCTGTAGGGGGAGTAACATAAAGAATTGCAGCTGGTTTCCTTAATGCAAGGCCTCATCTACTGATAACAGGGCCTTGACTAATTAACTATAACACAACAACGTCACAACTGTGATAATTCATTTTTATTAAATTTAATTTTACTATATGCAAATATTTGAAGGCATGACATTCTATTAATGCTTTTAAATATAGATAGAGAGAAATTGGTGTTTGTTTTTGTAAATACAGTGTAAATAAAAAGTTTTTATTTTAAATAGCATAATTATTTAAAATTATAAATTTTAGATAAAGGTCCTCAATAGATGCAAATTTCACCTAAAGCGCAGGTCCAGTCTCAAAAATTAGTACGCATTCTATAATTATACAGCATACTTTTATTATTTACATCTTTTCTATTTGAGTTTTGATCATTTTGAATGGATTTATAAAAAACCTCAGTTAAAAAAATACTATACTGCTACATTTAGACCTTTTTATGAATTTAGCCACTTGTGTATTTGAACTTAGATCGAATTTAAACTTTTATCTTAAAATCTACAACTGAGTGTTTTTGTTTTTTTTTTCACTTCACATTCTACTATCATTATCACTAATGGTGACCATTTGTGATGAAAAACTAGCTTTTTACAAGCTAATTCTGTTGAATAATTTAATTTTCAAAAAATTGAAAGATGGTCGTATTAATTTAAAAACGATGGTTTAAACTGAAAGATGTTTTAAACTGAAAGATGATGGTTTAAACTGAAAGATGATGGTTTAAACTGAAAGATGGTGGTTTAAACTGAAAGATGGTGGTTTAAACTGAAAGATGTTTTAAACTGAAATATGATGGTTTAAACTGAAAGATGGTGGTTTAAACTGAAAGATGGTGGTTTAAACTGAAAGATGATGGTTTAAATTGAAAGATGGCGGTTTAAACTGAAAGATGAGTGTATGCACTGAAAGATGATGGTTTAAATTGAAAGATGGTGGTTTAAACTGAAAGATGATGATTTAAACTAAAAGATGTTGGTATAAATTGACAGGTGAGGGTTCAATTAAAACTGAAAGATAGTGGTTTCAACCACTATCTTATATAGATAGGTTAAGGATTAAATTAAAAGATGATGGTTCAACTAAAAGATGGCGGTTTAACTAGAAACAGCCATCATCAACCAAAACTAGATACCGTTAAATCAAGTAGGTAAAATAAATAAATAAATAACAACTACGTATAAGAATGAAGAGAGAATATATAAATAGACTTGAGTGAGCAAAGTAATGAAGTTAAGATTTAAGTGCTGTAGGATGAATATTAAGTGAGTAGACGGGAGGGATATAGATACTGACAAGGATATGTAAGGGTAAGACTAAGGTAAACTGAGAATATACAATATTCTACCTCTTAAACTACCACCAGCAACTGTTATCAAGCAATCACCCTAAAACCTTTAAAACCCTAATTCCACTCAATTAAAAAAATAATTAAAGAAATTAAATTTGACAGGTGTTATCAAATATAATTGGCTATCAGTGTCACAACAGGTCAATATATATAGCACCCGTCTGTACTGACTTCGGCAATACTCGGAAGTTCCGCCTTTAAACGAAGGCTAAGCTTTCAGTTTCTCCCATGTTCATGCCTTCTTGGTTGACCTTTCATAATAATGTGTCCAGTCCACATTAAAACTTTTGAGGTAAATGCCGATAAAGAAGCATCAGCGAATCTTGTATAGAGCGAAAACAACTAAGGACCTTCAAAATTCCCTTTGTTCGTCAGTCTGTCATTGAAGCAACCGAATTTTCAAAAGTACCCAACATCAAAATTTGAATTTTATGGGTACTAAACCAAACACATGAAGCCACCAAGAAATCATCCCTCACAAGTAAGGAGTTTTTTTTTGTTTGTTTTTTTATTTTTCACAGAAATTGGTGATGTGGAAAAATAAAAGAGAAGAATGACCTGGGTAAAAATATGCATGAATGTAAGCTTAATGTATAACATCCCTTATCAGGGATAATATGATAGCAATGAGCAGAATTGAAATTGATAAGACACATTGGATACTCATTAAGTTCAAAGACGTTTGATATGATGTGGATCCTCTTGCTCTGTTCATCACTACCCTATGCTATAATATATCATTTATTATCATATCTAAAATTTGTAAGAAATATTCAGAGAAAAATGTGAGCACACTAGGGTCACAATGCTTCCTAGTTTTTTTTTGAAAATTTAGGGATCTTTAAACTCAGGAAGAACATTTAATTTTTGATTACTTAGGGGTCTTTCACACCAAAGATGCACTCTGCGTCCTGGTTGCAAGTGGCATGTGCGTCTTGCATCCTTATGACTCGAGCTTTCACACCGAAGTGGCACGTGCTACTTGCATCTTCTTATATCTTTTATTTGAACTCCTCAGTTTTTTCAGTGCATTTGGGTTAAAATGATGAATTATCATCATCCGACTCTTCAGACGATGTGTGAATTAAATACGAATTTTCGACGGAGCGCGAATGTAGACCCGCAAAATAAGGACGCACGCTAATAAAACACCAGCCGGCTGGTTCTCGAGTCGCACGTGCTACTTCGGTGTGAAAGCTCTCCATTTATATATTCCGGTGTTCAAGATGCATGGATCTTGCCACCAGGACGCATGCATCCTCCGACTTGCGACTTCGGTGTGAAAGACCCCTTAACGATTCTGATTCTACTAAGGGTGAGATATTTAAATGTATGCCAAAGAATCCAGTAACAAGTTTTGAAAATGCCCACTTTTCATCTTTCATTCCACAGTCTCTCAAGGCAAGTTTTTAGGGTCATTTATTGCTCATTGAAATTTATTAGGGTCATCTAATATCTAATACACATTAAAATAATTTTTATCTAATTGTTTTATTTCATATGTAAAATATGTAATACAAAATTTCCAGTGTATAGACTCAACTTTCATTTCACCATGATAAACCTAGTTGTGGCCCATCACTAAAAATAGACTTAAAATCTAGCTTCATAGGTAAGAAGAAAAATAACTGTACTGATGGAAATTGTCAGGAACACATAAAATTGCCGGAATTCCACTACTGAATACAATTACCTTACTTTTAAAATACCTATGTGGTCAAGATGTAGTTATAAAAAAATAGCCTTCCGCAAATAGTATATAAGGGAAATATGTTATATTTAATTTCTTTCGAAAATATGTTGGAACAACAAAATCGAAATTGAAAAAAACATTGTATCATTTTTTACAATTAAGGTTTGATTTGTGTCACAATGAATGGTGACTATTACAAAAAATATATCCATGGGGAAGTATTTCTCTATAAGGAAAAGTTATTTCATTTGTTTTGTTTTTTGTTTGTTTGTTTATTTTCATCCCCTTCATTATTATGGGTGCTCTTACATCTTCAAGACCTAATATTCTAGATCTAAATAGAATAAGAAATACTATTATATCACCCAGTGACAAGACACATGTTCTGGCCCTTTTTCTTTTACCAAGTCACATCTTACATCACTATCATAACACAGTGTCACTCTCACAGTGACATATGACCAAACAGTCCTTAATCTAACCCACTTTTCTAGCCCTGACAAATTCCCTCATATCCAGCCCTTGTCATGTCCACTACCACCTTAGTCCTCCTTCTTTTCTCAAAGGAAGGAATTTCCCCCGTCCTTTTCACAACCTATACACATGTAAAAAAGGGCACTGATAACAGCGTTATCAGTGCCCTACATTCTGCAAGGAAAATATTGCTCACACTACCACTTTAACGATCAAGATTTCATTTTTTTTTACATAAGAACCAAATTATCCAACTCTCCAAGGAATAATATATTTTCCTTTACTTTTACACTAAAAAATAAATAAATAAATAAATAAGTAAAAATAATAACTAGATAATTTAATACAGACTTTTTACAGACAAATTTTATACATACAGTATTTTTTATAAAGTGTTTTAAGTAAATTAGTTATTTCTTTTGTCATGTTGTGGAACTTAACTTAAGAGTAAGTTCCACAGATGATGAAAACACTGACTAATACATTATCAGTTCACTGATGAGTATCAGTACACAGTTCACTGATGAGGTATTAGAGGTATTAGTCATAAGGATATTTGCTCTAATGGTCCAACTGTAAACTTATATATGTTTACTTTCATAAGAATTTAAAACGAAATAATATATTTCTACGTCAACTTAACAAATGGAACAATAAATTTTAACACATAGCAAACTGAAGAAGTTTTCAAAAAAATTAAATATAATTTGTTAAATGTATTGAGCAAATAAGATAAATTATTATAAGTCAATAAAATAAAATTATTTGTAATATTAGATAGTTTTATTTAATTTTAAACTGATTTCAAGGAAATTTGGCTTATATGTACAGAAAAATTATACCCAAAGGCGAAATTGAGAAATGGATTTTAGCTAATACTAAACTACAGTCACATCCGAAGGGGTGATTCTGAAACCAAGTAATTATTGACTTGTATAAGAGAAAGTTCAGTACGAGTTTTATCAGAATTTTTTTTTTATTGATAAGGTTGGAACAAGGAAATGAGCTTGGCATGCTGAGAGCACTGAATAAGTACACAAGGACTTAAAAATATCAAATATTATAAATACAGGCATGTAATATAGAAGGTCATACTTGTTAGTAGCCTTTCTCTCTTAATCCAGGAGAATAAAATAGCTTGGATTTTGTGTACAAGTTAATTTTTTATTGTCCACCAAGAATAAGAATAAGGAGGTAAAGTTTGTCTGCAGGGCATAGCTCGGTCATAATCTACTAAATAAAACAGAAGGATATAAAGAGTGGCCATATCCAGCCTATTTTAGCAGGCTGATCTGATGATGGAAGAATGATCATTCTGATCAATCTGATGATGGCTAATAATTAGCCAAAACCGGTTATTTGTCAATACAAATACTTTGTGTGAAGACCAAAAGTTTTATTTTATTTTCCTTCTAAAATGACGATGAGTAAATATCACACATTGGAGAAACAAACAGTTGACAGTCTAAAGAACTTTGGGATGATGGAACATCACACTTTCAATGGAACATCACACTTTCGATGGAACATCACACTTTCGTACAAAAGGTGATATCACTTAATCTAAAAAACTATTAAGAAAAGGAAATATTTACACATTTAAGTTATTGACACTTTTTAACTTCAGCACCCCCTTAGATCTAAACAATAGTTTGCCCAACAAAAGTCTCAAAGGTTTGCGTCTTTGTCTTCCCAAGAACTTGGGCAATTTTATTACGCTAATTTAAGATTGAGTCTTATTATGTGTAAGAAAAATATTTGCGGAAAATTGAAAAAGAATGAGTTTTACAGTTTTCATAGCGTATATTAATATTCCTTTATCTTTATAGTTATTAAGGCCCCATACACGGTCAAACTAGTTTGACAAGCAAGTTTGATTGAAAGTTTGTCAAATAAGTTTGATGCAGTGTACACCACATCAAGCCATCAAACTCTCAAACTTCACCCACACACGGTCCAACTTACTTGTCAAGCCAAGTAAGTTTGATCGTGTATGGGGGCCTTTAGACTAAGGGATATTTTATTTATATACACAAGTGTGACATTCCTTTTTCCCAAGGTACACTGGACTAAATATACCTTTGTCTTAAGAGTAATTTAGACTAAGAAATATATACTAATCTGTAAATGATCCTTTGTCTAAATAACTATTAAGATAAAGGGATATAGGGAGGTGCTTATGTAAAAAAGTACCAAGCTATTACTACGTTTCCATGAGCTGTCAAAACTGTTTTAAAAACAGTTTTGGTTTTCAAAGCCCCATGGAAACGGTGATTTCAAACCGTTTTGACTTCAAGGTCACAACAGCAAATTTTTAGTTTTGTTTTGAAACCGTTTTGAAAAGATTGCATGGAAATGAATACTGTTTTGAGACATGATGTAGTTGGTATGATAAGTAGAGATATTATAACCTGACTTAACTATTAGACCAGTATATAGGTAGCCTGAGAGGGGTCCAGCTTGCATTAATTAGGGTAAACGATTTTATTTTTTAGGATTGTTTTGCATAGTAAGAGGAGCATGAAACCAAGTTTGCGACCTCGAAAGCCCTAGGGACAACTTTTGGTAGGCGAAAAACCTCGAAAACTTGGCACATTTTTCAATTTGTTTAATATAACTCATTAACGACTTCGAAATCAGAATATTGTGTTCTCTTTGAAATTAAAGTAGACAAAATTCCCTACAAAATGCATTATTCAACCCTTATTTTATGTCATTCTAACCCATTTCTACAGGACTTTGAATTTTGACGAAATTTTGTAAAATACCGGATTTTACTCCTTTTTTTTACATTTATGTAATCATTTATGGTGCCCATTATATATTAATATGATGATATGTTGATGACACGTGTATCTATGCATATTACCTATAATATACTAGGTTGTCCAAAAATCCCCCCTCCCCACCCTCTTAGCCTTTGAACGGTTTGAGATAAATTAATGAAACTTGGGGATCTCTACCATGCAAAGGGAAGTTTGTTTTCATATGCAATCGCCCACTAGGGGCAACCACCCACTTTGCCCCCAGGCGACCCAACTTCAAAATTTCTTCTTGGAGTGTATATGTTTGATAGTATACTTGGATTCTACAGTGAAAAATAATAAACTTTTACTTGAAACTTGTCTATTTCCGATATTTTGCCCCCTATACCTATAGGGGGGCAATGTCAAAAAAATGAGTAAAATCCGGTGTTTTACAAAATTTCGTAAAAAATCAAAGACCTGTAGAAATGGGTTAGAATGACATAAAATAAGGGTTGACAAGTGCATTTTGTAGGGAATTTTGTCTACTTTAATTTTAAAGAGAACACAATATTCTGATTTCGAAGTCGTTACTGAGTTATATTAAAAAAATTGAAAAATGTGCCAAGTTTTCGAGGTTTTTCGCCTAACAAAAGTTTTCCCTAGGGCTTTCGAGGTTGCAAACTTGGTTTCATGCTCCTCTTACTATGCAAAACAATCCTAAAAAATAAAATCGTTTACCCTAATTAATGCAAGCTCGAATGTATCTATATATTGGCCTATATAACTAGTCTGGGAGTTTATAGTTTTTAAAATTGTTGTGAAAACTTTTATGGGAACTCGCTCATGGAAAAACTTTTGGTTTGAAACCAAAACAGTTTTGAAAACTCATGGAAGCGTAGTATATGTCTTACAGACGAACTTCGCCAACAACATATATTATTGGAGGACACCAAAATATTAATTAAAATCCAAAATTATAGTTTAATGTTACTCAGCCCCTACGCACACTATCTCCTGGACTATTTACAAAACCCCAACCCAGAATTCATGGTAATCTGAGGAAAGCGCTAGTATTGGTGCTTTTGTGTCATGTATACGTATAATCAGTTTTTAATAAAAATAAACAAAAAAAAAAACTAAAAAAAATTGCTAATACTATTTTGCTTTTATTTTGATGAATTGCCATGGATAGCGGCCATTTAGAAGAAAAAAAGATATTAGTACTAAACTAAACTGACTTACAAAACTTTGGGAGTTCCGATTTCAAACGAATATAAATTTACAATGTCTCCAGAGTGCCATTCGTTTCTTGGCCAGGGTATGACTGACTCAACTAATATTCAACTAAAGATAAACAAAATCTTATGTGGCATTCCCTTAGCCCAATATTAAACGAGTTGACACATATGTAGCAAAGACATACTACTTAAATAGCTTATGTTTAAATGTTTGTAATTTATATAAATATTTTGTAACAAACAAACAAAAATAACAATTATGAATTAAAATAAATTAATCTAGAACAAATTAAACACACAAATAATTGACGGTTTGGTAAACAAATGCCAGATGGGTGTCCCTTTGAAAAAATTTAAAATCCAAGTTGTTGTTGTTAATTTGTTAATTAAAAACATAAGTAAACGTTCTAATGTTTTGAATATGCTAAAATTTAAGTAAACATTTAAGAATTTAAAAATCCTTAACAAATCTAAAAATAAAAAAGATAAGGTAAAAGTTCTCGATAAATTAAACAGCAAATTAAAAGATAGGTAGGACATGTTAAATTTGACGTATTTATACGTTAAAATTGCGAGTTTTTAAGTTAATTGAAGCAATAAACATGCCAGTTTTATATTCTTAACATGCCAACAAACAAATATTTAAGAATTTTAAAGTTTTTTAAGTATTTTAATCAATGACAAAAGCTATAGAGTCAAAGAGCTTCCAATTTATATAAAATATTACTAGATTCGTGGGATAAATAAATGATATAGAAGATATATATCGGGTAACATCTTATAAATTAACAATAAACAATCGTAGTAAAACCAATTAAACGTTTACAAAAGTACTAGATAAACTAATTAACGAGTTATTTAATGGGCGAATCTTCGGAATCAGATAAAAACATAGTCGAGTATCAACACAAGACAATTACTTATAGTGAGTCTGCCCAACGTAATCAGTATAAATAAAAGCGTAATAACCATATCAATGACAGCTTCCTTACAACGTAACTTGGATTGATAACTTTAATTAGAGGATTTTTTAAGAAAAGTAATCTAAATAATAAACGCAGACGTCAATAAAAATGTTGAAGAGTACTCAAATTGTAAGCACCTACTTCAGACTCTAACAAGGAATTTAAGTAAATAAATAAAGACCTGTCTATAATGATTTCGAGTTTCCGTCTATTTATTTGTCGGTGTCTGAAATGATAATTAAACGATATAAACGTGAGAATCATAGTTGATTATTGCGAGTGGAAAGATATTTGTACCTAGTTAACCTAATACAAAGACACCATCATAGATCAATAAGACTGCCTCAAGGGTCAGCCACTCTCATTTATATGGACTGCTCGTGGTACATCTACCTCGCACATCGCTTCTCTTATTATCTCCAATTAAACTAATTAAATAAAGTCGCAAGTTAAATGGGAGAGGACAGGGATATGGGTGGCACCTCGGATTAGGGGGAGTAAGGGTTCCGTACAGGGTTAAGAAAAACCGATAATTTAACAGTTCGGACATGCTTGCAGTGGTCACGTCTCCCACCAGATATTACCGTTTTCAAATGGTCGATATAAATTAATATTACTTACGAGTAATTCGGATCTGTCCACTTCCCACTGGGACCTCTCCATCTCGAAGCGAGCCCATTCGTGCTGTATAAAGTGCAATATGCCCGGGATGGAGTACTGGGCCTTCTGCGTGCCTCCTTCTTCCGACGTTTTACCGCCGCCCGATATGATGCCGCCGCCCCCGGTCTTGTAAACGTTGAGGTTCTGAGAAGGCGAATTCTCTTCCATGGTATGGTCTATTCTCTTCCAGACTGGTACCTTCATGACATGGCCGCCATGTTAGCTGTTCTAGAGGATCGCTCAGATGGGCCCGGGGTTTCGCCCCACCACTTTAACCGACACCTCCCGAGACGAGCACCCGTTTTGATTTTTTCCCCTTTCAAAAAAAGCGCATTCTATTCCGTCCGAAAAACCACCGAGTGTCTACCGTTTCGCGGACGAAAACGATAAATCCGCGTTTCGTAACAGACACGACGGTGAAATTCCCCTGAATCTCCGTCCGAAAACGCAAAAAACTCTTCGACAAGGAACGGAACTCGTGAAAAATTTTTCTTCCACTGGAGAAAATAATCAGTCAATGTCGGGGCTTTCGAAAATCGACCGACGAACCACCCCACCACTCGTCCTCGGTCGACCGACACCGAAAAATATAAACAAATATCCCTTTTATAACATACTACATAAATATTTCGTATTTTAAAACTAAATTAAATAATATTTATTTACAAAACAAAAATCCTATTCAAATTATATACAGTTATCTTTTTACGGTAACGTAGTAATTATCGAAAGCTTGCCATTTTGTTTCTTTTATTTTGACAGCTGGCACAGCTGGTCATTCGAACATTATTTTTTTTTTGTTTTCTACTAGATTTTTTTTTTCTTTTTCTAATGTTTTACAAACGTTTGCTGCTTTTGCTTTTTCTATTTCCGTTATCGAGATTAAATAGCCGATTCTTTTACATTCCTTATATTGAGAGGACTCGACTATATATATCACCCTTTTTTTTAATTTATCGACTTACAATATAATATTTATTTTATATAAAGAAAATGCTCAAATTAAATAGAATAAGGACTGCTTGTCAATGCCGCATTCGAAACATCTCTACAAAACACGAAAGAAGTAATGTCACTATATTTTTACTTTTAATTTCTTGTCCTTAAAAGTTATCTCGATAGTTATAAATATTTTGGTCCAAGGATTTTAATATTTTCGATTGACGTTTCTTCTTACGGATCTTACATTTTGCATGTCTTTTATTATGCGTAAAGGGTAGCCCAAAACTCGACAAATTTTTTTTTTTTTTGTGTGTTTTCTTGATGTTCTACAGAATACGTACGCTTAAATCGACTGTAATATTGTTATATTTAGCCTAGACCTTTATTTGGGTAAATGTGTTGTTCAAGTCTGTTTTTTTTTTAATGTTTATACTACTTAACATTTTACTTAGCACCACATCTAGATGGTGTGTTTGGAAATCACTAACCAGCTCTCAATCCGGTGGTTAGTGTAGCATGTTAACTTCAAATAGGTTTAGGAAGGCAGCAGTGGACCAGGTTATAAATATAAATTGGGTTTCGTTTGTGTGTGAAGCTATTGTGAGGTCTCATTTAATAACATTTTTTTATCGTTATAAGTTTCTGAGTATTAACAATTTGGCAAATCACTTCACAGTGAAGTAGAAATGTAAATGAAAAAAAACGGTTTCGTTTTTTTGCTTCCGATCTTACCGAAGGTAACGGAAGCTATGTGATCATTCTGAAGAACGAAAATATTTTATATCTCTGATTTCAAAAATTCAAAGACAGAAATCCGTTTTAGACATCAGGGAACACTTTTAGTCCCGTATCTGTCTGTTGGTCGGTCTGTCGCTCAATTTTGCGAACCACCATATCTTAAAAACTACTTGTCCCATTTTAATGAAATTTAGTTAGTAGGTCATAATTAGCCCATTGTTGGTCCCATATAAGTTTCAACTCTCTGCGCTTAATTGTTTATCTTCTACATGCTCACAAACATACATTTATTTACAGCTATATCTTTAAGTTTGTTTTTTTTTTCACCCGATTTTGATAAAATTTTCATGGTTTGTCGAGAGTAGCTTGCAGATAGCACCTGCCAAATTTCAACTGTCTGCGCACTTTAAATATATATCTATGTACTATAAAGCCGCATGGCTAACTGACTTACAGACTGACATTTATGTTTACGCACTTCCAGAAGATTATACCATGAAGGGGCAAAAGCCCATGCTTGGTGTACAAACAGCATCGCAATATAAATGGGTAGCTAGATAAGTAATGTTCCGATTTAGGGATATTTCTTGAAGAATTTTTATTTGAACAAGTACAAGAAAATAAATAAAAGATTTTTGGATGAATTTGGAGAGTCGTTTGTCAACCAGCGAATTGTTGTTGTTTAAATAGAACGTTTATAAAAACCCTTAATAAAATCTGTCACCTTAATCAACATTTGAGGTACCGTGACCAGGATGGACAGGTTCGCTGAGAACAGCTACTGGACATGTTTTACGTCCAGTACAGAAAATTTACCCTCTAGAGTTAAACAATTACCAAGAACTAGAGGGAAAATAATTATTTTGTTCGTTTCATTTGCGAAGATTATAGTCCAGGAGATAGCGTGCAAAAAAGTGTCTGACTAACATCAAGCTAGAATTTTGTATACAAGTCAATCTTTTAGCGCCTTTTAAGAATATGTGGTCGGCTAAGTTCGTCTGGGGGACATAGCTTGGCAGTAGGCGTTTGAAAAAAACAAACCGGCGGAGAGCGGCCATGTCTCACCAAGGATGGAGGACAATGTGATTTTCATGATCCTCTGTACAGAATTAGTTAGTAGACTGAAAATCAAGTTGATGTTAGTTTATCCCTTGACAGGTGACAACGTTGATTTTTAGTATTATTTGAATAGCTAACCTATCAAGTGTGACAATAACATCGACTTGATTTTTGGTCTACTAACTAATTCTGTACTCAGGATCACGAAAATCATACTGTCCACCATAATTGGCGGGACATGGCCGCTCTCCACCGGATTGTTTTTTTCAAATGCCTACTGCCAAGCTATGTCCCGCAGACGAACTTAGCCGACATATATTCTGACGCTAAAAAATTTACTTGTATACAAATTTCTAGCTTGATGTTAGTCAGACATTTTTTTGCACGCTATCTCCTGGACTATAATATTTTATATTTTTGTTTGAAGAATTTTGATATAATTTGAAGTTTGAAGACGTGAAGAAACCTGGAGTAAACCCCAGGTGTTCCCGGGGGAGAATGTTCCGATTTAGGGTATTTCTTAAAGAATTTTTACTTGAAAAAATACTTGAACAAGTACAAGAAAATAAATAGAAGGATTGGATTGGATGAATTTGGAGCATAGATATCAGACAGACATTTTTTAAAAACACTTTTTTGAACTCAGGGGACCTCAAATTGTGTAAACCACCAAAATTGAATTTTCAAGCCATCACTATTAAATTCTCTTTATATGAGAATGTAAAAATAAGAGGAATTAAGCACAGTCTGATCTGCATCTAGGTGCTTCTTAGAATTTTTTTTTATATCTCACCATCTTTATTCAAGATGACGGTTATTTATATTCAGAATTTGATTTAACAATATTTCGGGAACCAATCGCAATAGAACCTTATTCAGAAGTTAGTTTCTCGTTATTTCATAAACAACTTTAGTGCTGTAGTTTTCCAATCGGCCTATTGAACGCTTCTTCTGTAGAACGTTTGACGATTTCTAATATAATATTTAAGCATGCCAAGAAAGAAAATGCATAAATTTTATCCCTAAGGAAGGAAATAGGGGCAAATTAGAAATAACACTTCGTAACGAAACATGAGAATGCAGCTTGTAAAACTTTAATTAATTATACATTTGTGTTGGATTAATTGGCATTTAATTAATTGGCATTTGTAACTGGATAGGCACCACTCTACTTATCTAGCTAGCCATTTGTATTGCGATACTGTTCGAACGCCGAGCATGGGCCTTTGCCTCTTCATGGTATAATACAAGAATCAATTTCATAGTATCGTCACAGCATTGTTTTTTCTTGTACAGTAGAATTTCGCTTATACGACCCTCAATAACACCACAACCTCAATTAAAAGTGCAATTTTCAATCCTTGATATTGCCATAACTCATAATGTTAAATTAACCTCTATAACGCGACTATTCTTATCCAAACAACCTCAATAACACGGATTCTTTCCAATTCACAACATAACTCAGAACCTCTCTAACAAGTCGTTTTGAGAAGTCAACCTCGATAACACAACTGATAGCCAAAACAACATTGATAAATAACCCTTTAACAAAAAGAGCACCTCGATAACAAGACTGTTTCCCTTATCCCCTTGAGACACTTCTTATCGAGGTTCTACTGTATTATACTTTGAAGAAGGAAGTCAATTTTTTCCCAGAGGCAGGTAAATCCAACTTCTTGAAGACGGACACTCGACTTTGAGCTCTAATACAATATTCTTGCCAGCTTCATCGAGGGACAACTTGCTAGCAATTACTTTAACCATAGATCGGCCGCACTAGTCTGTTGTCTCGTCGACAGAAAGCCAAATAGGTAAATTTCCTTCAGGAGGTATTTCCTCGTGAAGGAAATATTTCCTGTGTATTTCCCTAGAAATGTTCGGAAGTGCTCATTTTCGAATTTGTAGAGAGGGATGTCAGCTTTCATCATATCTTGGCAGAGAGTCCCTAAACCATTACTACGAATGTGCCAATGGTTAACCTCTGCATCTGTATGTACGCTACTTATGCTTTAAAAAAAGGGTCGTTGGTTGAACCTGACTTAACACTACCTGCGTCTTTTCCCCAATTATTTGCTACACACAGCTTTAAACTTTTTTTTTTTTTTTACCTTAGAATTTGTTTATTATTAAAATATTCCATAATATTCTCAAACGTGCAAAATATGTGAAAATATTCTATGAACCCTAAAATATGCTTTTTTATTTTCTTATAACTTTTTAAGGGGGGGAGGTAGAGCCCCCAAAATATGAAATTTATGCATTTCATTGTTATTAAAGCTAAGGAAAAAAATATGCTTTTATGTCAATTCCTAACCCTAGTCATAACCGACCAACAGAATGGAAAGGTATTAAGTGGAAAAATGCTGCAAATAATTCCACAAATTGCATAGACGTACAAAAGTTAGTTTTTAGGAAACAAATATTAATGTCTGCCCCGTCAAAACTGAATTCATCGAAATCTGGTATTCCTTTATCTTTATACAGCTAACACTGCTCTTTCTAGGAATTATTTAGTGGTAGCTTTTATTTATTTATTTATTATAATTTTTTTTTATCGATAGTTTTTTCCACCGATTAATCTCATGTTCAATATACTAATTAAATCCTTTATACATAAGACTTCACGCACATCAATTTTTATTGCTTATTTAACTATCAATAATAATAAGTAATATTTTTACGAAGTAATTTATTGCTTTTTGCTTTAAGAGCGTCCTTTGGTATAAAAAGTGAGATTTGCTTGTCGTATAAAAGCGTCAATGTAAAGAAGTGTCTAAAAAGTCGTTTACATTAAGGGGAGTAACAGTCTGTACACCTTCTTTAGATTGTTACTCCCCTCTGTGTTGTTTCTATAAGGGGAGTAACAGTATAAAGAAGAACCATGTGTGCACCTTCTTTAGATTGTTACTCCTCTCTGTTGTTTTTATAAGGGGAGTAACAGTATAAAGAAGAACCATGCGTGCACCTTCTTTAGATTGTTACTCCCCTCTATTGTTTCTATAGGGGAGTAACAGTCTAAAGAAAAACCATGCGTGCACCTTCTTTAGATTGTTACTACCCTCTGTTTTATTTATAAGGGGAGTAACAGTATAAAGAAGAACCATGCGTGCACCTTCTTTAGATTGTTACTCCCCTCTGTTGTTTTTTAAAGGGAGTAACCAGCGATCATAGAATCCTTAAACGGAAAGATTTCCAA
>KZ651275.1:436502-444002 GCA_001010745.2 Gerris buenoi
TTTTTTTTTTTTTTTTCAACCCCAAAAGTTGTTCAGAATATCGGGGTTTTCGGATTTGCAAGGTTCGGATTTCTGGGGTTCTACTGTATCTCATTTTAACAAGAAAATATGGTAAATTATAATAAGTTATAAAAATATTCTCTAAGTTTTGACTCATTTATTTTATTTATCAACACATGATATTACCTTTTCTCTCTAGCACCCAACCAAATAAACAAATAATAATGAATGAAAGAAGTTTATCCATCTTGAGTATTGAAGGTGATTAGAGGTGGTTCAAATGAAGGATTCCCATATTTTACTAATTAAAATTTAAATCAAATTATTATTATTATTAATAACGAGAGACAGACAGAGAAAAATAGATTCCAGCACCAGGAGTCGAACCACAGGCCTCCTATATTCCCAGTATAGACACTCTAACCAACTAAGCCAAACTGAAGAATAATTTCCTCTGTCTATAACGATACTTAGTAGAATCCCGGCGCTGGAGTCTATTTTTCTCTTTCTGGCTCCCGTTGTTAATAGTAATTATAATTTGATTTAATTTAAAAATGTAAACTTTCCGTAGTATGAATACTACAAAAACTTAAAAAAATGTAATAAAAATATTTTATGAAGGTTTTCTCTTATTTGTTGTCAGGGAGTGAAAGCTGTACATTCACCTCAAACAGGGATAGTTGACTGGGGCGAGGTAACACAAATCTTTGCCAGAGACTTTGAATCTAGAAACGGTAACATTTACCTCGATTTCGAACTGACGAGTTTCAAAGAGAACAAAGAAAAGTCTGATGATAATGAGGACCTGGAGAAATGTCCGGTGAGACTGGTATCATCACGTGGTGAATCTATCAACTGCGGCTACGTGCTGTGCTGCGGTGGATTACACTCTGATAGACTGGCAGCGCTGTCAGGTGGAGCTAAAAACCCTCCTATAATACCTGTCAGGGGAGAATATCTTATTATGAGTAAAGAAAAACAGAGCCTCGTTAAAGGAAATATTTATCCTGTGAGTTTTTAGCATTACCATCTTTGGCGCTCTTTTACTTTGTTACCCACCCAAATGTATTTATTTATTTTTTTTTTTATTATTAAATCGCAGTGAACTATTCTTTTGTTCAAAATTTATTGGATTAAAGGTTACTTTTCCCTACTAGATAGTTAGACTAATAGATATTGACATTTTTATTTACAGAAGTGTGACATTCCTTTGTCCCAAAGGTATATTTGAACATTCCCCAGTTAAGATTGTCAATTATTTGAAAAATATCTCAAACATAATAATGTATACAAACGATGGGTAACAAAGTAAAAGAGTACCCTATCTTTTTTTATAAAATGTTATCCAGTAGGGGTTTTAATTAGAAGCTTATAAAAAAGTTTAGGGATCATTATATCAGAGTGGTAAGCATACTCACTAACTCTCGCCTATAACCATGGTCATTTACCGACTTACCTGGTGATGTTTTAAACCTTAAGAAGATAGAAATGTTTAGGGAGGCCGTAAAAAGTTTAGTTCAAAACGAGAGATTGGAATTAGAGAGGGGGTGGTCAAGCGATTGCAGCCCTCAAACAAAAACGGAGGGGGTCTGTGCCAAGGAAAATTTTGGGAATTTTAAGGAAAAATATGCATTATTTAGATAAAAAAAATTCTCATTCGTAATAAATTGGTTAATCAGCACTCTATTTGGCTCATCTATTTTGTACTGTCCGATTTACTTACTTTTATTTCAAACTGTTCTTTTTTTATTGGATTTGTCGTTAAAATTACCGGATCCATTTGTACAAATGGATTGTTCTGTTTACAGGATCTGTACATTATAAAAACAATTTTGGTTGTATCATCTCGATAAATCCAATAGTTAAAAAAAAAGAAGCTACATAAAGTATCACAATTTAGGGTAATGATGGAAGGTTACGATTAGATTAGGTCAAAAAGTACTAACCTTGACCTAAAATATTATAACGTTCCATAATTTTCCTAAATTTAAAGAAAAAAATTAATCCAGTGGCTACAATTGAAATCGTTTCTATAAAGTAGCAAGGAACAGTTAGAAAAAAAAGTACAATTGATAAGATCAGTTGAAAGTTTTGATTGATTTCCACTACCCTTGATTGTATTTAATCCACTGTCACTATCAACATAGTTATTGTAGAAGTTAATGTTTAATTAGTGAATTTAATCAGATAGACCCCCAAGAAAGAAGAAGAAGAATCAATCTCTGACGAGACTGTGTACTCTGGTATAGTTGGTTTATTTTGTGTTTGCTATATGTTTAGGTTCCTGATGCCAGATTTCCCTTCCTCGGTGTTCACTTCACTCCAAGAATGGACGGTTCTATATGGATCGGACCCAATGCTGTGCTTGCATACTCCAGAGAGGGCTACAGGTAAACTATCAAACCATTAAATATTAATATAATTATATATCTAGGGCCTGCGGGAAAAACCACTTAAGTCATTTTACTGAACTTTACAGGAGAGCCAAAAAACGATCTGCCTCACCAAGCAAAAACAGAAAATTATAGATTTCTCCTAAACGGCTATTTCTGGGTAGTCGAAACCTTTTGGTATTTTATTGATTGTCAAAGCCTTGTAAAAAAAAATATTTAATTCAGTTGTCATCGTATTCGGTTGCTGATAACATTGACTTAAGTCATTATTCCTTTGACTTATGTCATTATTCCTTTGACTTATGTCATTATATTTATTGACTTAGGTTTTTTTTGTCCTTCATCGATTGTTACAAATGATGTTAACGATAGTCGGATAAGAACAAACATTTTATCAATTTTTTTTTAGATCAGGATCTGTGGCTGGTATGGTAAGATTGTAGTGGGAATATCTAACTAATATTGATAAAAACTTTTGGTTATTAAATAAAAAATTCTGATTATATCCTGTTTCTTTTCTGAACCAATAGGTATAGGGTTACTTGAAATTGGTAGGATTATAGACAATAAAAAAAACTACATACACTTCTTCTTGTAGGTAAGAGAGATGGGCTTAAATGGAGAGGATATCACACGATTTTTTAAATCATTTGAGTAATGTAACCACTAAGGATTGTGCCATTTATAAATTTGCCATTTTTATTTTTTCTTGCAAAATGTGGACCTTACAAAAGTGCTTCTACATCTAGAAATTCATCACTTAAAAGTTCTTATACTGTAAATTTATCACTTCTTGATCTTACTAAATGATACAAATCATGGGGATGATAAATTGGCACTTTTATAGAAAAAGGCCCCCCACTTTTTTTTTTTAATTTCCATCCCTATTCACCATTAAAGGGAGGTAAACGGGAGAGGAATGATTTTGATCCACCTGAGTTGACCTATAATTGTCACCCAATGAATGAATGATGTGGAGTTCATATCCCTTTGTCTAACTACCATTTAAGACAAAGAAATGTTTAGTTCAACATGCTTTGGAATATCACACTTTTACATACAAAAATGTGATATTCCTTTGTCCAAATGTACATTAGATTAAATATCTCTTCGTCGTAATAGTTATTTAGACAGAGGAAATATGTATACTGAACGTTTATATACCTTAGTCTAACCATTTATAATCACTTTTTTTTATATAAAAGTGTGATATTCCTTTGTCCCAGAGCACATTGGAATGAATGTCTTAATAAGTAGTTAGCCTTAGGTAGTCAATCGAACAATTAAATAAGGTGGGTGTTCAAGAGCATATTTACCATATATCTACCAATCAAAATCTTTCTGTGGTTGTTCTTTTTAATTTATTGCGGCGGCTTCCAATGTTTTATGTTGGTCCATAGTTCATATAAGTCTCTCGTCATTTATGATTTCTTGAAACAAAAGGATGTGCGGCAAATAGCTAGACATGATTCTTCTTGTTTGTCATACCTCTCAACCTTTCCATTTTTAGCATAAATAATTTTCCACTTCACATTTTGATTTTTAATTTGACAGATTTGTCACTTTATAAAATAATAAAAAAAATAAAAATTACACTAGAAACCTTCCTTGCCATTAATTATGAACTGCTATTATACACTTTTATCTTTTATTAAATGGGGACCATATTTATAATGCTACCCTATATGACGTGTTATAGAAAATGCGGCTCCTTATTTTATCCAATATTGAATGGAGGCCATTTTCTATAATGCTGCCCTCTATGACCTCTTATAGAATAGGGCCCCCCTAAATTGAATGGGGCCATTTTCTATAATGCTGCCCTCTATGACCTCTTATAGAATAGGGCCCCCCTTATGCTTTTATTCAATATTGAATGGGGGCCATTTTCTATAATGCTGCCCTCTGTGACTTCTTATAGAATAGGGCCCCCCTAAATTGAATGGGGGCCATTTTCTATAATGCTGCCCTATATGACCTCTTATAGAAAAGGTGTCCCTTCCTTCTTTTCTTTATTATAATAACCTCCCCACCCAAAACCCCATCTTTCAACATTCTGTCCCGTTAGAGGATGAGTTATTGTTTGTTTTAATATGGGGGGCCTTTTTCTATAATGCTACCCTATATGATCTATTATAGAAAAGGGGCCCCAAAAAGGGGGGCCCTTTTCTATAAGAGTACCGATAAATTCCCATGATTTTTTATAAAAAAAAGGTAACTTATATAGTTTATCTAGAACAAATATTGTAATTAAAGTTGGACAAAAGAACGTAAGTCGACTTATGTGCTTTTTCCAGAATTTAATTTATGATAATATTCCATTAAGTCAAAAGGTATTATTTTCTATGACCCGTTTAGAGTGAGCTTTGACTTATGAGGGTTTTACAGAAGGTAAAGTAAGGTCTTGGGAATGCATTAATCAAATAAAAAATAAATAAAAAAATTAAAATTAAAATAAAAAAAAAATGAAATTTTTGACTTATGTGGTTTTTCCCGCCGACCCATGATATTATATGAGTGGTTTTCATCGTAGAATATCTTAGAGGGGATCCACTGAGCAAAAATTAACTTTTTGGTCAAACAAAAGTGCATTGATTTTGCTACTTATTGGTATATGCCAAATTTTATTTTATTTATATTATTCTGATAGTATTAGCCCTTTGGCAAACTAAAACCCTCATCAAGCTGTCCCCCCCCCCCCAATGATTTTTTTTTAATTTATGCTATTCTGATTGCAGGTACTCAAATATAAATGTGAAGGATTTTTTTGACACGATCACCTACAGAGGCTTCCAGAAACTAGCATATAAATACCACGACTTTGCTTTGCATGAATTCATCAATTCAGTTATTCCTAGTCGCAACTTGAAGGAGCTTCAGAAATTTATTCCTACTCTTACCAAGCAAGACATTCTAAGGTATTTTCTAAAGTATTTTTATTGTATTGGTGCTACTGCAAAACCTGTCTGGCATAATTTTACCATTTTTTAATATTACACATTAATTTATTATATTATACATAATCACTTCCATTAAAAATAATAAAATACCAAATAAACAATGTTTAATTTACGATATTACAGTGCAAATGTAAATGAAGCAAGTGATAAAAATATCAGTTTAAAAAAACACGTTTGTTTTGATGGAAAAATCAATAACCACATTTATTATGAAACTCTTCAAAGTGTGGTTTTAAAAAACCAAAAGTTTATTTACGTAGTTTATTGTTTTGTCCCTTTATTATCTAATTCATTGAGGTGTGGTTCAGTAAGATGAACAAAAGTTTATTTATGTATTATTTAATAACTTTGGTTCTAATCAATATTGAAACATATTGGCGCACACTACTGTGTAAAAATGTATCAATTTTATTCAGCCAGTCTTGCGCTTCTAAAGTCAGATCAATGGCAAGAGACATCCTGGTAGAAAAAAAGTTAAGGCTAGATTTGGTTTTTGTAATGCATGAAATTAATAAGTATCCATCATTTTCCAATACAGATCCTAATGTAGAGATAAAACTTTAATTTTATATATTTAAGATATATAGATTATAATTATAGTACAATAAATTGTTTAATAATTAAGCAGGAAGAAGACTTCAAATAATAATGGCAATATCTGGAAATCATTAAAAAAGAATCATCAGCAATGTAATACCGCACTCACATAAATTTTATAATTAAAAAATAGTTTGGAGTCATTTATAAGTATTTTTGAACAATAAAGTTTACGCACCTTTTCCTCCACAGCCTGTTAATGGGATGCTCTCTTTTTCATCTCTTATACTCCTTCATAGTCCTTTTCCTTGTTCTTATCAACCCTTAAAAGAAATTTATGACAATATTTTGTTTATTTACATCAAAGAATTTTAATAAACTATTTTATTACATTTTTGTAGAGGACCGAGTGGAGTTAGAGCTCAGGCGGTGAGTGAAGGGGGAGAACTAATTGAAGACTTTGTATTCGATGAACCATCACAAGATAGCAATCCAATCGCTAAGAGAGTGCTACACTGTAGGAACGCTCCGTCTCCTGCAGCGACATCATCTCTAGCGATAGCACAGATACTCAGTGACAAGATGTTCAAACTTATGAACATCCCAAATGATAACACTTCTACCGAAACTTCTTAAAAGACTTTGTACATTTCTCTTCTAGAGTCTATTAGACCCTAGAAGAGTTTATATCGCATCAAAACATTATTATTATTTAAATGGATTTATGGAGAAAGAGCATCTGCCCAATTTTTTTAAAAACCAAAAATTGAGGTTTATAAACATGTTATATCTGTGTGAAATTGGTGCCACTTTTTTTTGTATCATTAAAGTTCTCAGTTAGAAGGAAATCCCGGATTGTTGTATTTTCAACACAAAAATATGTATTCGACCTTCTTCAGTTTTCACGTTATAAGTTGTTACTTTTGACATCGTGGGAAAAAACAAAAAATTAGGGTGGGGAGCCAATGAGAAGTCAGGATTTTGAATTTTAGAAGGTCAGGCCAACTAGGCAAACAAAAATATCACTTGCCCCATCTCTCCCACAGGCCCAGTGGCTTTATTTTTATACTCATTTAGGTTGGCCAATCTGAGTGTCTAAAGTGACAACTTGTAACGTGCATACTGTAGATGTAAAAATGAGTTAAATCGAAATCATTCCAAACTTTAGTTATAAGGGAAACACCACTACAGACATATGACTAAGTAGGTATTGGGGGACTTGGGCCGACCCCCACTCCTGACCCCCTACGTCATACCCCCACTCCTCGAAGCCACGCCCACCCCCCACTCCTCCCCCCTACCCCCACTACCCCCCACCACCNAATTTCTCATACTAGAAATTTGACATTCCATACACTGCATCTCACATTTGCCATAAAGACAAAGTGACTTAGTGCTGAACTATTTTCTTTTCGCTCGCCGCTACTAAGAAAATCCTTGTTAGTTTCTTTTCCTCCCCTCATTAATATGCTTAAATTCAGGGGGTAATCCCATATGAGTTGAGGTTGTATAAATATAAAATAAATTAATAAATTTTTCTTTCTTTTATTTTAGAGAGGCAATTCTAGTTTCATAAATATTTTATGCTAGACTTTCCTCAATAAAAAAAG
>KZ651275.1:451502-460932 GCA_001010745.2 Gerris buenoi
TTCTGCCGAGGCTTCAACGGAAGTCGACCTACCAGCTCCGAGGATCGCACTAAATGGCTCAAAATTGAGCCGTTATCTAGACCTTTAAGAGGATCGAAATTGACACCCAAGTATTTGAATTTCTTCCCAGGCGCCACATGACCTATCTCCACCCCCCCTATTGTTAACTGAGGGTTCTGAAGCTTCATCGCCCCACTCGGCAACCTCTTAAGCCAATAGGCGAAGCACTTATCCACTGATAGCTCCATCCCTAACCCTCCCAAGTAGGCCTCGATGGCGGACAGAAACACCTGCCCCTCCTCCGGAGACCTACATAGGATGGAGAGATCGTCGGCATAAGCCAGTGGTCCGTACCCCTCTGCTGACTCAGAGGCTATCCACCGAACTAAGGGCTCAACTACAGAATTGAAAAGTAGAGGGGAGCAAGGATCACCCTGTTTTACTCCCCTCAAGATCTTGAGCCATTGCTCGCCATTTTTGGTCAGGAACCTAGTGGAAATATCCTCATACATTACCATAACCCTCGAAACAACGTCAGGGTGCATACCAGCACCCCTGAGAGCGCCCTTCAACGCAGCATGAGGAACCGTGTCAAAGGCTCTTTTTATGTCTACTACCAAAACAACCAAGTCTTTTCTATTGGACTTGGATGCCCTGGTGGCCTCGTCTAACAAGAAACAATTCTCGAAGGTGCCGTTCACCGGGCGGAACCCTTTCTGTCTGGGACCAAACTGCATCTTGGCACTGAGCCTAGCACAGATCAGCCCAGAGTAGATCCTGACTATCAAGGAACCAATGGTGATAGGACGATTATGACCTATCAACGAAGGGTCCTTTCCAGCCTTAGGAATGAGCACCGTCCGGTTAACTCGCCAACTACGAGGAATGTATCCCATGACCAAGGTCAACATAAACAGCCTAGCCAGAAGGCCCTGGATACCAGTGACTCTCAGAATGCCGGCCTTAACTATACGATCCAGTCCTCCAGAACTGGCTCGAGGGATCCTCTGGATCCTCTCCATCACTTCCTCCGGACGAATCGGAGTCCAGACCTCCTCGGGAGGCACAGGGGGGGAGTCAGAAGGCACTGCCCACTGACCCCCACCCTCCACCTCCCATAGGGGTCCATAGAGACCCTGCACCTCCTCCGAAGAGAAGGCAGGCCTCCTCGTATCGTCCTGACGAAGGATATCGAGGTCTCCATCCTCCACAATTCTTGCCAGTTCCCGAGGATTCTCACGCATTAGGTTCTGGGTCCGAGCATATCGTCTATTCCTCACCGAGTTTGGCATCTTAGGACCCTTGATCGCAGGTCTGGCTCTCCTCACTACTACTCCTTCCTCCTCTACCAGGAGAGAGGTGAGTCGATCCACTACTTCATCCAACTCCCCAGTGCAGACCGGCACGCCCATGCCTATCCGCCTGGCCAACGATCCTATAGAATCATTGATCCGTATGGCCGACGGATCGACAACATGGCTCTGCACTGTTGAGATGGCATGGAGCAGGATCCTCTTCCATTCCTCCATTCTGCCTTCAGGGTTGCTCCCGTCGTCCGGGGGATCTGGTCCCACGGGAAAGTCGGGTCTATCAGGATATTCGTTTGGGGCATGGGCTTCACTCCTAACGCGATCTGGGCTGGGATCAGCCTCTGGACCTCCGATCTCCAAAGGAACGGGTTCTACCCCTGTTGCAGGGGGAACGAAATCCTCCTCAGCCGCATCTCCACCACCCTCACCAAGAGGAGAGTTGATCCCTTCTGGCTTCCGAGATCGAGCCTTCTCCCTCACCTGCTCTGCCGTTTTCATGGGCAGAGCCAGGGCCACCCTAGCCGCATATCCACGAGCAGGATAATGAATAGCCATCTCCTGATCATAGATACGCAACTCCTCAGGCGTCCAGACACGATCTCGGTGCCGAATTAGGGCCTTGTTGATTTCCAACTCTTTTTCTGCCTCTCTAAGCTCCGGATGGGCAGATCGGACATGATTAGAACGTCCAGAGGCAGTAGCAAAAGACCTATTGCAATCGGGTGCCCCACAAACAAACTCTAACATTGGGTCATCTTCTTTCCTTCCTACACATCTTGCTGCATGAACGCATCCACTCAAATACGTCCTATAAGTTCCTAAACATTTAGAGCAATACCACACTATCTTATGTGCAGGGTGGCAATCCGCATAATGGCGGATTAACCCACCTGCCCCCCCAGCTCGGAAGAAGGCTCTGCCCGAGCAAAGCTGGCACATTTCCCCTTCCGTGCGAAAGGGGATTTGGTACGAGCTTTCCCTATCCTTACTCGAAGATGACGCTGAAGGGTCTACTTGCATCTACTCAGGGCCCTTTGATAAACAGGACACTTCACATCCTTAATGGAGTGAGAAAAATCTCGGCCCTCACTTTTGCAAGGGCCGCAGCGGGGAGGAGACCGCTGTTTTGGACAATCCTTAGCCAGATGCCCCAACGAACAACAGTGGGAGCATGTGGCTACCCTATCTTTACATTCAACTGCCCGGTGACCTATCTGAAGGCACCTAAAGCAGCGGGTGATCCAGTTGTGACTACGCACTTCTAACGCAGCCCAGTCAATTAGAACTTTACCTTCCTTTAGTAATTTGCTTTTCACCTCGGTAGGAACTTCTACAACCCAGTTCACAAAATTCCCTCCCCTTATCCAAGGACAGGGAGTAGTATACCTGGGAATGACTCTGACGCCTAGTTCCTCCTTATTAAATCCCCAGTTCCCTAAATTTCTTCCCCAGAGCTCGTTCTCGAGCTCCCTAAGAGTCATTCCCTTCTCCACGCCACATACGACCACTGTCTCCCCCCTCTCCTGGGGGAGGGCAGCAGCCAGTCCCAATTCTTCTAAACTGGGACACTTGAGGATCTTGTCCCGATCCTCAACGGTGGCGGCCTCAATAGAGAACGCCACCCCCCTAAGCTTGGCGCGGAACCCAACCACCTTAACATCGGGTATCTTGGGCTTTAACTGGCCCAAGATAACCCGTCGCAGATCCGCCAACTCCTTGATCTGGCCCCCTTCCACTGGAGAAACTATTACAGACCTACTTAAGTCCACTTTTTCCTTAGGGGGAGGAGGCCTTACAGGAGCCACCACCTGCCGCTTCGGCTCAGACCTAACACTACTCTTAGAGGCTCCTCCCCTCTTTTTCAATACTTCCGCAAAGGAGTTGGCTTTCCGTTCCCTCTTCCGTCTCTGCGTCTCCCACTCAGTCTCACTCGCCTCGCTAAGCGAGACGACCCCCACTTGAACCTTATTCCCTGAAGGAAGCTTAGCTTCCTTCTTTTCCCCTGAGATGCCGGCCGCACCGCGACCGGCGTTACCCACATTATTCCCCCTATGCAGAGACTCCCTCCTGGGCGCAAGTCCAGGTTCCCTACTCCTCACCTCCTCCAACATACCTTCCACTCGGGCTAGCCTTAAGGACAGCCCGGACGCAGCCACCTTAACAGCAGAAACACCCAAATTCAACCTCTTGAGGTCATTCTTATTCATCTTGCTGGACGCAGCGCTGCCTATCTCCCAGATGACTTCCTCCAGCTTGGCGAAGGCTGCATCTATTGATCCTCCTCCCAGCTGGACGGAAGGCTTCTCCTGTCCCCAGTTATGCAGGGCTCCCCTGTGGTGAGAGCTGATGCCGACGCCGCTTCTTTCGATTCCCGGCGTCTGGGTTTTGGACATCGCTCTCAGTCACCATCCCCTCCTCATCATCACTGCTGTTGCCACCTCCTCTAATACTCCCGCTCCTTGTACTTTCTTGAGGCCACAGCGTGCTGGGGCTCTCCACATCTACAAGCTTAATTCCCACGGGGCTCCTATTGAGGGTAGCCCCGCAGAAACCAACCGCAGTCTCACTTCCGCCTTGATCGGATTGCCCGGAGCTCTCCTTATCAGGGTCGGCCATCTTACCAGTAGGGGGGGGGGTGCGACTCAGGTACATCCGAGAGCACTACCCCAATCACCTGGCGTGAAAACACTCTCCTAGGGGGCGTGGTCTGCTAACACTGGGGGGGGCGTGAAGTCGATACACCCGGGGGGGCGTGAAGCCGGGACACCCGGGCGTGATCTCCAGACACCCAGCCGACGATCCTCGAAAAAACTCTAAGTCTTCGCAGGGGGGCGTGAAGTCGAGGCACCCGGGGGGCGTGAAGCCGGTACACCCGGGCGTGATCTCCAGACACCTCCAGACGACAACACTGAATTTCTCTAAGTCCACACGGGGGGTGTGGAGTCGGGACACCCAGGGGGCGTGAAGCCGGTACACCAGGGCGTGAACTCGATACACCCGGGCGCGATCCTCGTACACCCACAGGCGAACACAACCGACTACCTCCTGTGGATTCCCGTATTCCTGACACCGGAAGTTAGAAAAAACCCGGAAATCTTCTCTTTTTTTGGGCGTACCGGGGGGGTCGGACCCCGGGGGGCTCCAAAAAAATGTCCAAAAAATTCTAGGGTGGTAACCCTATGTACNGGGGGCGTGAAGCCGGTACACCCGGGCGTGATCTCCAGGCACCTCCAGACGACAAACGTTGAATTTTACAAGTCCACACGGGGGGGTGTGGAGTCGGGACACCCAGGGGGCGTGAAGCCGGTACACCCGGGCGTGATCTCCAGGCACCTCCAGACGACAAACGTTGAATTTTACAAGTCCACACGGGGGGGTGTGGAGTCGGGACACCCAGGGGGCGTGAAGCCGGTACACCCGGGCGTGATCTCCAGGCACCTCCAGACGACAAACGTTGAATTTTACAAGTCCACACGGGGGGGTGTGGAGTCGGGACACCCAGGGGGCGTGAAGCCGGTACACCCGGTCGTGAACTCGGTACACACGGGCGTGATCCTCGTACACCCACAGGCAGACACAACCGACTACCTCCTGTGGATTCCCGTATTCCTGACACCGGAAGTTAGAAAAAAACCCGGAAATCTTCTCTTTTTTTGGGCGTACCGGGGGGGTCGGACCCCGGGGGGCTCCAAAAAAATGTCCAAAAAATTCTAGGGTGGTAACCCTATGTACCACATATATATATATACAAATATGCTTAGCCGACTATATACATATATATATATCTATATATAAGTCTGGCTGTCGCGACAGTAAAGACTCTCACCTGAGGTGACGTTGAGACGACTGCGCAGGTCCGACGACAGTCCACGATAGTCCACGTTCTGACGTCACTAAAATGGCGTAGCTTCACCGGACAAGCCTCCAGGGACGCTATTACCACGTGGATGTCACACGAACTTTAAAAATCCTCTAGCACAATTTCCCTTCGTGGAAAATTCACTTCACTTCACCAAAAAGGCGACACGACTTAGCAAAGTTCGTTAACACACTTTTTAGCCACAGAACTGAAAAAAACCCCACTTAAAATTGAGAAAAACCGGGAGCAGATCTAAAACACGTCTACTCCCGCCGTTAACCGACAACCCTAGTCTACGAACCTGTTTCTTGAGGTCAGCGATGGACACACCCAGCTTCAGAGCCGTCTCCATGCCGATTGCCTCATGGTTGTCCACGTCTCTCGTGTTTGAGTCCTCCGGGGATGCGAGCCTCGCTCTCTTAGCCCTTGCTCCTGAGGAGGAAGGCGTCCCAGGGATGTTTGCACTCTGCGGCGGATCCACTTCGATAGCTGTTGGGTCTCCTGGGCGAACTTCAGAGGGAGCTTCGTCTGTCACACTGCTAGGTTGGTTCTGTGACGTTGGTACAGAAGACTCATCAGCGGGGCCCGAGACTGGTGGGACTGCCTCTTCTCCTTTAGCTCCTCCAAAACAGACTCCCCTCTTCCTCCTCAGTCTTCTCCTAACAGAGGAGTTTGACCCAGAGGATGAGCCAGAAGATGGGCTGGAGGACAAGCTAGAGGAAGGGGAAACGCTTGAATCTGACGAAACGTTGCCACAGTTGCTCCTCACATTCCTAACCATGACGATTGGGAATATGTGAGGCGCAACAGGGCTCGAGTTGACTTCTTCCATCTTATCCTCAGCGCTTTCTTTGCCAGTCCTGGTGTTAGCCACCCGCTTCGCCTGATGTTTCTGGACGGCTACTGCCACCGGAGCTCCTCTAGGAATGGGGATCGGTGTTTCAGAGCCGGTGAGTGGGACGAAGATTCGGCTGTGCTCGTCAGCCGAGTTGTCGGTCTTCTCACTGATAACTTCTTGCGTCGGGGTTCTCCTAGTAGTGGCACCAGATTTCTTCTTCTCCTTCTTCTTCGCACCCATGATGGATAGCCGGACGGGATATCCATCTCCAGGCGGGAGATGGATCCCACCATCCCTGGTGGGAGGAAATCTCCAAGGGTGGGCGCGATCAGGTGGTTACAGTTAAGGATCAGTCTCCCTTCCTTAACCTCCTCAATAACGTCCAGCCCGTTGCAGAGGACGTTGTGCAGCTTGTCCATCAGAGGGGCGTAGGCATTCTGGATTTTAATTTCTTCCAGTGTGTCGGCCGCTGCACTGGCTTCTTCCTTCATCATCTCGAAAAGCCGCTTGTGCCCTTTCTTATATTGTTTACGAAGACAAGAGGCCCATCGATCGCAGGCAGCTTTAATCTGCCTGGCGCGACCGAGCTCGGAGAGCGTGAGAATCCCACTCTCCTTGTCGGCTATGGAGCTCTTGACCTTGATCTTCTCTGGAGGGGCCAACGCTTGGACAAGGTCCGGGAGGAATCCATCGTCTGGAACAGACCTGATGACGACGACCTGCGGCGGGAGCGACTGGGTCTCTTTGTATCTGGTTACTTGGGCATGGGCCCCAATGAAGTTTCACAGTACGGAGGTGAACGCTCCGATATAGGAGTCCCCTTGGGGTTTGTCATGCTTGACGGGTTCCTTGGCCAGGGTTTTAGAGCCACTAGCCACGCTGGATCCTGACGAGGCACCCACAATATGAAGAGGGGTGCTCTCATCACACCTAAATCTGGCCCACGGATTATGCCAGTAATCGTGCAGTATAACTGCCGCATCCACTGATATGTCCGTGGCGACTGAGGTTACCGACGTGGCAGCGCTGTAACTACGCTCCCTGGCCGCTGGGATACTAAGGGCTGGAGAGCAAGGTGGACTGCTCGCCAAGCTGGAGGGGACCACAGAAGACTCCGTGGACCCCTCTGACAACACTTCATAACTATTTTTGCTACCCCACATGAAGGAGGCAGCAAAAACTGAGAATTTAGGTACCCCTTATAGGGGGTATTACTTGGGAAACTGTAGAGTAGAACTAGCTTGGATTTTTCACTAAGTCCCAAAACACCTTAAAATTTTAAAATTCCGTATATCGATAACGCACGGCCCGCTCGGTTTCCGTCTAGCATGTAATAACATAGAACACACAGAGGAAGCGAATGCAGAAAACCGGAACTCGATCAGACCACGGGTTCGAAAGTAGGTCAACCGAAATTTTCGTTAATTTTTCAAAAATCGAAAACTCGGTTTCCCTACAACCGCTCGGACTCGGCCCGGTATCAACAGACGCGCAAAACGGAGGAGCAGCGAATGGTGAAAACCGTAACGAAATCGGATCGCGTGTTTAAAAGTTCACTGTAACACCACGTGGTAACCACGTTTTCTGAATACTAAAACACGCACAGCACGGCTTAAAAAAAGTCCAAATGCAAAACTTCTTCACAAAAAGGTAGTACTGACCTGGAGGAAGGCTTCTGCCAAAAATAGAGGCTGTAGGTTCAGGAAGTCCATGGTTATTGCAGGAATACTCAGGAGCTGCCCAAAACACGTCCTCACTCTACGGAGGCCAGTCGAAGACTGAGGGAATCTCGTTAATCCATTCATGCGCGTCACTAATTAGATGACGAGGCATTTGGCTATAAAAATACTTCTTTATTATGTATAATTTTCGGGATTGGCCCCCCGTGGGCTTACATGTTTGATTAATAATTTGCCACTCACTACCTTGACTTAAAATTACGCAAATTATTTTCTACTACTACATGTATTAAAAGAACTAGGGAAACTAACAAAAATTTTTTTTTTTTTTTTTTTTTACTAACTACGTTGGCAAGGTGGCTTACAATTAACTTACTATAGGATTACATATTATTATTAAGGGTACAGTTTTATGATACAGGTTCTAGTCTAGGTGTCGGGTAACGATGCCAATGGAGCAACGTAAGGCTATCAGAGACATGGTGAGACCATCCCTCGGAACAGTCAACCCTAAGCTTCTGATGGCTTTCTTAGTAGTCTCAGGTAAGGCCCCTCGACTACCAATCACTATGGGAAGAACGGCAAAGTTTTGGCACTGAAACCTCTCTAATAAAATCTCCTTCAGCTCCAAATACTTTCCGATCTTACCCTCAGTGACGTTTTTCAAAGCATCACCAGATTCATAGGCGATGGCTACGTCGATTACCTTGACATCTCCATCTCTCCATGCGACGATGTCAGGTTTTAGTCTCACCTGTTCGTTGTTTCTCGGGACCTCAAATGTGGTTTCCGGCACCAGATTTCTTCTTCTCCTTCTTCTTCGCACCCATGATGGATAGCCGGACGGGATATCCATCTCCAGGCGGGAGCTCTCGCTTACGCTCAAAAACCCGGAAATCTTCTCTTTTTTTGGGCGTACCGGGGGGGTCGGACCCCGGGGGGCTCCAAAAAAATGTCCAAAAAATTCTAGGGTGGTAACCCTATGTACCACATATATATATGTACAAATATGCTTAGCCGACTATATACATATATATATATCTATATATAAGTCTGGCTGTCGCGACAGTAAAGACTCTCACCTGAGGTGACGTTGAGACGACTGCGCAGGTCCGACGACAGTCCACGATAGTCCACGTTCTGACGTCACTAAAATGGCGTAGCTTCACCGGACAAGCCTCCAGGGACGCTATTACCACGTGGATGTCACACGAACTTTAAAAATCCTCTAGCACAATTTCCCTTCGTGGAAAATTCACTTCACTTCACCAAAAAGGCGACACGACTTAGCAAAGTTCGTTAACACACTTTTTAGCCACAGAACTGAAAAAAACCCCACTTAAAATTGAGAAAAACCGGGAGCAGATCTAAAACACGTCTACTCCCGCCGTTAACCGACAACCCTAGTCTACGAACCTGTTTCTTGAGGTCAGCGATGGACACACCCAGCTTCAGAGCCGTCTCCATACCGATTGCCTCATGGTTGTCCTCGTCTCTCGTGTTTGAGTCCTCCGGGGATGCGAGCCTCGCTCTCTTAGCCCTTGCTCCTGAGGAGGAAGGCGTCCCAGGGATGTTTGCACTCTGCGGCGGATCCACTTCGATGGCTGTTGGGTCTCCAGGGCGAACTTCAGAGGGAGCTTCGTCTGTCACACTGCTAGGTTGGTTCTGTGACGTTGGTACAGGAGACTCATCAGCGGGGCCCGAGACTGGTGGGACTGCCTCTTCTCCTTTAGCTCCTCCAAAA
>KZ651275.1:462750-490078 GCA_001010745.2 Gerris buenoi
GTTCCTCTCGCACGACCCAATCCCTCTGCCTAAGCTGGGCAGCAATTGATTTGGACACGGCGTTGTGTCTAAGTATACGGCCTCCATGGGTCCGGTGGCATCCTTGTATTATATGTGCCGTCGTCTCTGGCACTTGCCACCCTGCACGACATTTAATATCAGCATGGTCCCTGCGGCCTCGCGAATTTCTCACCCTTGAAGGGAGACTGTTGAAGTGGACACGGTGAAACTGGATATAATCCCTTGCTGGGATAGCGCTTCGATCCATGCTGTGGAGAGGCTCGACTTGTGACTCTCTCTTAGCTCATGTCCGTCGACGGAGTCATAGAGCCTATTTCTCCACAGTGTTTCTCTCCGGCCCGCACTCAGATATTGATTATCTCTTATGGTGAGAACGCGTTCAGCCCATGCTACACGTTTCTGTACCCAGGCTTGGTGGTAGGCCTTCCTTGCGACCGAAAATGTAGACTCCTTTAACGATGTAAGTCGTGAGCACACGAGTCCTGGAATACTCGTCAGGAACGAAGGGATACATAATCCTCCGCTCGCGCACGACGCGTGAAAGTACTCCGTGGGAGTATCCTTGGGAAGTCTAAGCCATTTTCGGATGGTGGTTCTAACACGGATATCCACCGACTTGAGGGTACGCAAGTCGCACTTTCCCAACACTAGGGTATGATAGAACCAGGGTAACAGAAAGGTTCGTAATATCTTTAATCGCTGTTGCGCGCGCAGGGGGGCTGAGGATATCTTCCTCAGCTCGGCACCCATGGTCTTTGTTGCTTTCCTAACCCCCATAGGACTGAAGTTTATGCCCAGGTATCGCTATTCTTCCATGGGTCTTATTTGTTTAACAACGGAGCCGTCGGCGAGGTGGAATTGGTCCTTAGTTATGATTTTAAACTTCTTTTGTTTACCTAGGGGTATACTTGAAAGCGCCGTACACTTTTTCCTGTTGAAAGACAGGCCTTGCTTAAGGGCTGTCTCCTCCACTTTCTTTAGGGCCAACTTCATGCCTATTGGTGTGGCCGCTATGAGGTTGAGGTCATCCGCGTAGCATATAGAGTTGACATTTTACCCCTCTAGATTGTAACCAATCTCTTGGGGGATGCTACGAAGAAGCCTGTCTATGACCAAACAGAAGATCGGGGTGGAAAGGGGATCTCCTTGCCTCACGCCTTGCCTGACGCTGATTGAGTCGGAGAAACGTTTGCCAATCTGTAGTACCGTCTTACTGTGCTCGTAAGTATTACTAATGTATTCGACAAAGAAACGTGGAAGTCCAGCCTGTGAGAGGGTCGATTCAATCGCCCTCGAAGGCCTTTGCTACATCTCAAGAAATCATGTGTAGCTCTCTTAATTTCTCTCTCGAATGCTGAAGGACGGTGGCTAGCACGGTGATGTTTCCGCGCATCCGTCCTCCATGCACCGCTGTCGGCTGTCTATTAAATTAGACTGCATTATGCGGTGCGCGAGGATGCGATGTAGCTGCTTAACTATTACAGAAGTAATACTTATAGGGTGGTACTCTGAGGGTTTCGGATCCTGATTCTTAGGAATGAAAATGGTACGACTAAGTAACATGTCTGCAGTGAAGCCTCCTCTCAGTAGTATGAGATTGTAGAAGAGAGCCCGTAGCACGGGGGGCACGTTCCGCCACTCCTGGGGCTTGATGTTGTCGATACCCGACGTGTAGGGGGCATCCACGTTGATCTTCTCTACCTCTTCTACAGAGATGCGAGCGAAAATACTCTCATACTCCCTGAGTTCAACTGCTTCTTCGTTACCTTCGTACGGCACGGACTCTTTAGAAAGCAGGGGTTCCCAGAACCCCTTCATCATTCCTATGTCTGGATCCTCGGCCTGGATTTCTCCATCCAGCACCTTCTTGGCGGCCCTGGACATATTGCTCTTGAAGAGGCTTTGCATCGCTGCAAAATCCCTCTTCCGGCGGTATGTCCGTGACGTTTGGGCCCGCTGGTTTCTCCTTGCGTGTTTGGGCTTGTCGTGATCCCTCGACACCATAGGTGCCTTGGGTAGAATCGTCTTAACCCATGCTTCAAGACACATACCTGTGTCTTGCCCTGGCCGTGCTGAAAGAGCTATCTCAACCAGGGTACTCGCATGGTATTTCTCGAGGCTTGCTGCCTCACCGATTAGGACTTCTATTTTATCACGCAAACCTTGATAGGCAAGGTCGCTTGGCGTTCTTGCAACTGCAACGACGACCGGCAGCTCTGGTGTGATGTCCTCCGTGTCCATGGGGGGTGGCTGCGCGGTGGACGAACTCTCGACGCTCTCAGGGGACGGCTGTCTGGTGGTAGATGGAAGCGTATGTGGATCTGGCCCAAGGGGTTGATCCTCCGGGGTGGTGACTACGCCAGCCACTGCCGCATCGAGGGAAGCCACGGCTATCCGCACGTGCTCCCTATACGCAGCGGTCTTCCTCAAGTATTTGAGAGAGTCAAGTGTCCTATCGCCGTAAAATTGCAAGAGGTGTTGATTCATAAATTTAACCGGCTTCTTCATCCAAATACCCTCGACCTCTACTTGCGTGCCATTCACGATTGCTTCGGCCTCTGTCCGAGCTATTAGCCGAAGCTCCTCGTCCGCGTTCCGCCTGTTCCTCGGCACCTGGAGTTGCTCATTAACTTGCTCAAGGTGAGCACTTCTCCTGTGAACTCCAAGGCCTGATTTGGTGGAGAAAGGACGCTGGCAATCGGGGCAAGTAAAAGGTAATACGGGTGGAGGTGCTGCCACTGGGGCAGGCTGTAACTCGGGATGGGTCCGGTTGTGGTTGTTCAAACCGATCTTACTGGGAAAGCGCCTTGTCGGATTACGACAAATGGCGCATACAAAAGGCAGTAGCGGGTCGACACTCAGCGACCGGCTAGGTTCGGGTGTATCCAGGTCAGCGATCNCGTCGATTACCTTGACATCTCCATCTCTCCATGCGACGATGTCAGGTTTTAGTCTCACCTGTTCGTTGTTTCTCGGGACCTCAAATGTGGTTTCCACAGCAACACTCCAACCGAGATCTGCCAATTTGGTTGCAACCAACTCATGCCGCTTGATAATTTTGGCTTTATTATTCGGACAAACGTTGAGAACGTGAATCTAGGACTCCACGTCCGCTCCGCATTTCCTGCATTGCGGCGGGACTCCAGGATCCGCCCTTCTCACAGCCTGCCTAACTCCGGCCAAATTACCTCGCAACCTGAGGGCGACAAGGAAGTTGGACTCCTTCAACAGGGAATGGTCATTCAGCCATCTGTTGCCCACAGGGTCATTCAGAAAGCTGGACACCCCATGTCCCGTTGCGTCAAGAGTTTTCCAGTCATTGACGGGTTTCTCCATATCGAGTGCCTTAGCAAGAGCCAGGTTCTGGCCGTCATCAGGCCACGGTATTCGTAGGCCATCGGCAGCCCTCCTGACTCGGTCCAGGACACCATTAAGGTTACTGTAGAATCCAATCAGAGGATCCTCGCTGCGTAATACAGCATCCGCGGCCTTGAGATGGGAGAACCACACCTTGCTAGCTAGTCTAGGGAGGCCAAGCCCTCCATCCTTTGCTTTGGCATGCAGTAGGCCCTTAGGGGTGGTGGGCGGGAGATGCAACACCTCTTTAACCCAGGACCTAAGGGACCTATCAAGGCTCCTAAGTTTGGTCTTCGAAGGTGGATCGATCGCCATTCTATAGAAACTTCGTGGAATTACATACTCATACATGAGTTGCAATTTCTGACGGGGTTTCAAGTTTAGACGACTAACCAACTCCGAGGATCGAACCAAGTCGCCAAGGATGGCAGGGTTATTTAGGCCTTTAAGGGGCTCAAAGTGGACTCCCAGATATTTAAATGAAGACCCAGGTGCCACTGTACTAATTGGGGTGGGTCCTATTTTCAATCCGGGATCCAGGAGGGTCATAGAACCACTAGGGTTTCTTTTGAGCCAGTAAGCGAGGCACTTTCCGACTGACAGTTCCATCCCTATCGCATCTAAGTAGGCCTCGATGGCGGACAGAAAGAACTGCCCCTCCTCCGGGGATCTACAAAGGATGGTTAGATCATCTGCAAATGCCAGCGGTCCATACCCCTCACCTGACTGGGAATCTAGCCATTTAATCAGGGGTTCAAGGACGGCATTGAACAGGATTGGGGAACAGGGGTCTCCTTGCTTAACACCTCTCTTGATGTTAACATGAAGGGTACCATCGTTGGCTATAAATATCTTTTATTAAATTATATAGATACATTTCGGGTTTTACCCCCCGTGGGTTTACATGCTTTTTTGACACTGTGCGTACGGACATCGTTCAACCCTAGGTTCCGTACGCACTCACATGTATGAATAATTATAAATTGTAAAAAAAAAAAATAAACAGAACACAAACTATAAAAAAGATAATTAAATGAATGACAATAGTGGCTAACCAAAAAAAAAAAGGAATTTAAAATTATAAAGGGAAAATTATAAAATAAAAGGAAAAAAAAAATAAATAAATAAATAAATAAAAAAGAAAAGAAAAGAAAAAAAAAAAAAAAACACCACTTAAATTAATTCCTTGAAAGAGCGGTGTTAGCTGTATAGCTTTCAATGGATTCAGTTTGACGGGGGAGACATTAACATNTTTTTTTTTTTTTTTTTTTTTTTTTTTTTTTTTTTTTTTTTTTTTTTTTTTTTTTTTTTTTTTTTTGATTTTTTTATTTGGCGGAGGAACGCAATTATTGCCTTATGTGTGGGTCTCTCCCCTTGTCATAGACAACGGGCATACCCACTAAAACCTCCCCCAAATCCTTTTTGCAGGTACGGCTCTGGTCCACAGCCGAATTGAGATGGAAGGGGGTGGATTCCCCAAGGTCGGAACTAACACTCTTAGTTCTAGACCTAGCCGACGCCTACTCGACGGTGCCTATGTCGCATGGTAGTCATCCTGTTAAATCGGCTCCAATTTACCGAGGAACCCTGCAAGACTCTTGTTGTAAGGGTTTTGAGAAAACCCTTTGTCAGGCCCAGTGCGGTCAACTCTTCCGCTGACTTATTCGACCACACTCCGCGCCACGAGATGGTGCATGACAAGACGTGGATGTTGGCGCAAGGTATATTCTCCTCCCTTGAGATACTTTCAATGATCTCCGGCCGGTCGTAATAGGCCACCTTGCGCTTGCATGCCTCATCTAATGGTGACGCTCCACTGACGACCTGAGTGTCTATGACAACTGTACGGCCGTCCTTCGAAGCCACGATGTCTGGCTTCTTGAGCCCGACAATAGTCTTGTAGACTGGTTCCTCCCGCACGACCCAATCCCTCTGCCTAAGCTGGGCAGCAATTGATTTCGACACAGCGTTGTGTCTAAGTATACGGNGGTTCAAGGACGGCATTGAACAGGATTGGGGAACAGGGGTCTCCTTGCTTAACACCTCTCTTGATGTTAACATGAAGGGTACCATCGTTGGCTATTTTTTTTTTTTTTTTTTTTTTTTTTATACTAGACGATGGAAAGATTTTATATCCAGAGTGTGGGACTCTCCCCCGAGATAAGGGCATACCCACTAAAACCACCTCCTAGTCGCGTGACGCAGCGGCTCTTTTCCGCAGCCGACTTAGATGGCAGGGAGGCGGATTCTCCCGTTAATCCAAGGGTGGGCCGAACCATACGGTAAAAACACGGCCCCACCCGAGGAGACCGATGGGGTGGAAGGAGCCACCACCGGACCGTGAACAGGATTGGCTCGGATACACCAACCCTGGAGCACGGATTTGACCGTCGTGGGAAAGAGGCCCACAGTGGGCCAGGTTCCTGGACTTAGGACCGTGTGGGAAGAGAGCCCACCTTGGCCGACTCACTTATTTCCATTGGCACACCAATCATACCACGTGCCCCTGCAACGTACCTATGCGCGGTACAAGTGCAGCGACACAAGAGCAGCTGGCGAGTCGTCCCGGGGCCACCACGTGGAGGTAGGAGTGAGACGTTGATCCAGAGAGGTGACCCTGCCGAAACAGGGCGCCCGAAGGCCAAGTGACACATCTGGACCCATTTCCCCGCAAGGACCTCCTCCTCGCTGCCCGATGCTAAAGCAATAGACCAATGCCGAAGCAAGGTACACAAAGCCGAAGCAAGGGACACAATTACTGGGCCGAAAAAGGGCCAAGGGCCGAAGGGTACCATCGTTGGCTATAAATATCTTTATTAAATATAGATACATTTCGGGTTTTACCCCCCGTGGGTTTACATGCTTTTTTGAAACTGTGCGTACGGACATCGTTCAACCCTAGGTTCCGTACGCACTCACATGTATGAATAATTATAAATTGTAAAAAAAATTANAATAGCCACTTTCCACTTTTCGCAGGCTTTCAGTCTTCTTTTCATGTTTCCAATAGCGGTCAAGCTCTTGACTCCACTAATCTTGTCCGTAATTGTCATTTCCTTGCATTTAGTGGTACTGGGAGCAAGGGCCCTAATCAGATCTGGGAGGAAACCATCATTAGGGACCGATTTCACGTACACCGTACGATGAGTGTTGGGTTGCTGGCCACCAGGATTTTTGTTCAAAGAAGATTTAAGAACACGAGCAAACGCCCCAGCCAAACACATCGCATTGGTATTAAACATCTGTCCGGACCACGGTAGGTTAGTGGACTGGCTAGGTGTAGGAGGGCTCTTGCTGTCAACAAACTCATGTGACCTGTTGATACTGAACATAGTTTCCGACGATTGACAGCTACCATATTCAGAGACGGGCCTACCCTTTTCATCAAAACTCTTCCATATGTTTGACCAATCGCTGGAACCAACTGAAGTTGGATAGTCACCCACAGAAGTCAAATCGGTGGAGTCGGAGATGGTGCTAGGCTCAGGGCCTGAAAAGTCCGAAGGGACACTAATCCCTGTAAAGCTTGATGCGACCGGGGTATTGTAGCTCTTTATATCCTGCCAGGTTACCTTGGCCCAGGGATCCGCCCAATATCTGTTGGTAATGTCGTTAGCCTTAATGGCCGACATTACTAGGCCCTCACGCCCTAGAAAGGGCTAAGGGGATCAGAACGGTCTTGACACCCAACCTTCTGTACCAGGAGCCTCCCGGAAGACGAATGACCCGAAGAATCTCCACGCCAAGCGACCCACCAAGATTCCCAAGTCGAGACCCAGTCGAAAATCGACTAAGTCCAAAAACAAGGAGAAAAACGGCAGAGTCCCAAAACGCGAAAAATTATTCTAAGTCCCAAAAGCCGCTCGGACTGGCAGAGTCCAAAAAGTGGGTCGGGCCACTGAACCGGGCGGCCACGCGCCTCTACCTCCCACGTGTATCCGCTCCAACTCACAGTCCTCTTGACACTAAGTTCTTTTCACATTAACTTAAAATTTTAAAATTCTATAACTCCGCCCCCGTTCGTCCGCCTGCGTTCGGCAAGGTATCAAATTAACCAGCAGGCTATAGTCCTTGTTTTAAACACGATCGCGAAGCGTTCTATACCGTAGGTCCGGAGTTATTATGCAAAAACTTGTAAAAAAATCTTAAACTTAAATAAAAAAAAATTTTTCCTCAGCACTTAATTTTTTTAACACATTAAAATAAAGTACTTATACCGATCTTTAATATAACACTAAAAAAGTATACAGTCACCGCGGTAAATTTATAGTAATACGCACTTGAATAGCTTGAAGCGTCAATAAAAGCACAAAAAACCACGTTTTTCCGCCTTTCTTTCACTTATAACTTGGCTTAAAAAAGTCCGATTCACTTGATTCCTTTACTAAAAGTTAGAACTAACCTTGGTACTTGTTGGAGCAAAAAATTGGGTCACTGGGATGTGTTGGTCCATCATTTGCAGAGCCTTGATCGGGAGCTACTCCTGAAACACGTCCGTCCTGTACGAGCTCCAGTCGCAGACTGGACTTAAGAGAGTCATAGTTACTCCCGCCGTTTACCCGCGCTTTATTGAATTTCTTCACGNTTTGTAATGTAGTTGTGTAGAAAATTAGCCCCCATACAGATTGCACTGCTGCGTGGTGGGCAAAAAGTAAACTAACCTCACTGGACGAAAAAAAAATAATCCAGTGCAACAACTTGTTTATTCTATATAACTTTAATGGAAGGTAATGGATCCATTTCACATTAGGTGCACAGTTTGCTATTTCATTTTTAATTAAATCAAATTGTAATTTCTATTTCTGTTCCGTTCCGTAGTATGAATAGTACCAAAAACTTGTAAAAATTAAAATTGCATTTATATTTGGATATTCAAGCCTACAAATTTGCTATACAAAATTTAAATTTGACAATCGAGCCTAGGATAGGCTAAGCCTGCACCCTAATTTTAAAATCCGTCTCAAAAGAGGAAGTTAGGAAAACAGTTCAACAACTCAGCAACTCTACTAGTAAAGATGCGTACGGCATATCAAATAAATTTCTTAAAGAAATAATTGATGTTATCTTAACTCCTTTGACAGATTTAATGAATAAATGCATAGCTGAAGGATTATTTCCTGATGTATTGAAACTATCAAAAGTAGTGCCAATTTTTAAAAAAGGGGACAAAAGCAATCCTAATAGCTACAGACCTGTATCAATAGTACCTACACTAGGCAAAGTTCTAGAACAGATAGTCAAAAAGCAATTGTTAAATCACCTAGAATCCAATGGATACTTGGCACAATGTCAGTATGGTTATCGTGAAAACAAGTCTACAGTATTAGCAGTAATGAAAATTGTTGATAAAGCTCTAGAAGGATTTGAAAAAAAGAAATATGTACATCTAACAGCCTGTGACTTAAGTAAAGCGTTTGACAACCTATTTAGAGAACTATGCTTAATAAAGCTAGAATACTTGGGAATAAAAGGAAATTCTCTACAATTCNTTCCCCTGGCTTCGTCCTGGCCAGGCATAGTTCACCATCTTTCGGGTCCCAACGTGAACGCTCTAGGTCCGCCTCGGCTCGCGATGAGCCTGAGACGCCGCGGGAGTGCGAGGGGTCCGCCCGTGAGGTGCGGTGCCCCACTCCTCCCTAGGAAAGACAAGCTTCCCTTCACCTTAATTGCGCCTTTGGGTTTTGACGCCCAACTACTCACGCACATGTTGGACTCCTTGGTCCGTGTTTCAAGACGGGTCGGGTAAGAGCTCGAAACTGCGGCGTCGCCGATGGGTGATGTGAACGCCGCCCCAGGACCACAACCCGACAGCCGGAGGCGAAGCGGAGCGGGCCCCGGAAGGCCTGCGTCCGTGCTCGACGACCGACTCGGAGGTGGCCGAAGGCGCTCCAAGGAGCGGTTCAGCACCGTCTACGACTACCGTCCGTAACCCGAGCGCCGACGACCCGAAGGCAGCGGCGACTCGAGACTTACGGCCCGGCATCAGGCCTGCCTCCGAACGGGTCGTGACGTCCTACTGGGAGAGAAGTGCGGTCCTCCGCAGCTCCGCCGTGCCCGCCCGGCCGGAGCTGAGGCCACACTGGGCCCTTACTAACCCGGTGGTGGATAGTTGCAGCCACAGTTATATTTAGAAGTGATAGATATATATACATGTTGTAGGGTGCGGGAGGAGATGGAACGGAAGAAGAAGGAGAGTCAGGAGAAGATGTTTGCAAGGAGACCGTCTAGGTTTGAAGTGACTCCGGCACCAGATATACTCAAACTAAAGCAGCAGTCGACCAACGACATCAACTCTTCACTTCTACAGGTAATCTTTCCACATTCACTCACTAATAGTCACTTACTTAAGAAAAAATCAATCAAACTCTCTTATTTAGCTTTACAAGGAAAACATTTGTAACTTCCACCTGATTGTTATTTATTTTTATTTTCCTTTTTTTTTTGGGCAGTTATGGAGCATAAGATCAAATTAACAAAACACAGTTATAAAAATGTGTATAATTGTATTTGTTGCTTAACAGTGATAAACAATGAACTTATTAACAATTAAACTCATTTAACACTTAAAGTCACTTATTCGGGAAAAACAGGTCACTTTAAAGTCCCATATTTTGAAAATTTAGTCACTAAAGTCAAGTCATTTTTGTTGATGTCAAGTTGTTTACAGTTAATATTTTGACAGATGTCATGTTTTTTTTTTTTTGTTTTTTTAAAGAAATGTGTTCTAAAATTGTTATATTGCATGTTTTAATCTAAATGATCAATATATTACAAAGTGTTCTAAATAGAAAGTTTATCGGTGTTTTTCATATTTAACTTATAGCTTCCTAAATGTACATTCAAGAGTACACACACATTTAATAGGTTATCGGTCCCAGTTAAAATATAAAGTTAAAATGGAAACATCAAGGGTATGTAATATTGGTCTTTTAGAAGGAAAATCCAATTGGGCAAGCTGGAAGTATAAAGCTAATATCTGTTTAAGGAGTATCCCAGGTGCCTTGGATATAATAAATGGTAAGATGAAGAAACCTGCTGACCTAGCAGATGGAGCTACTGCAACACAAAAAGATGCTTACGATAAAGAATTAGAAAAATTTTATAAGATAGATGGAAATGCTTTATTAATCATGACCACAAATATGACCCAAGATACACTTGAAAAAATAATGAGATTTACATCCTCCAGAGAAGTTTGGTTAGAATTACATCGCTTATTTGATGGTATATCTGAGGATAAGGTATACGATCTCTGTTTAGAATTTTTTAGTTTTAAGAAGAATTCAGATGATGATGTTGCTACACATCTGTCTAAACTTAAAAATCTGTGGGTTAGGCTTAAAGAAGAAGTGAAGAATGGTAATAATTCATTAGAGTTACCTGAAGTATTTATTATATGTAAAATTTTGGACACACTGCCAGAGGAATATTTTGGATTTAAATCTAGTTGGATGTTAATGTCAAAGGAAGATAGAACATTAGATAACCTGACAACCCAATTATGTGCATATGAAAAGGCATTAGCGAGTAAGAATAATAATAGTAAAAATGTTGATTCTCAGGAAACTCTTGCAGTTGATAATAAGAAAGAATTTAAGAATAATGAAACTTTTAAGCCTAGACCAAAAACTTGCAACTACTGTCATAAAAAAGGACATATAGTACGTCAGTGCCGAAAGTGGATCCATGATGGGAGACCAAGACCAGGTCAGAATAGTTCAACAGCAGAATCTTCAAGTACTAACAGTATGACACTGTTCGCCACTTCGTCTGAATTAATGATGAGTGACGGTGATGAAGATCACTGGTGGGTAGACAACGGAGCGACATCGCATTGCACTAGCAGAAAAGAGCTTTTTGTAAGTTACACACCATTTACTGTAGATCATGGAGTACGGACTGCGAGTGGAGAAAATATCAAAGCTTATGGAAAAGGTACAATAGAAGTTAATGTAGCAAATAATGGCCAGTGGACTAAAGTTAATCTTTCAGATGTATGGTATGTACCTAATATATGTAAAAATCTATTTTCAGTACTAGCCGCTCAAGACAAAAATCCTAGAAGTAAATTTTTCTCCAACTCAGAATCATGTTGTTTAACTCTAAATAGAAATTTTAAAATTTTTGGAGCCAGGAGTAGGTTTGGTGGGTTGTATAAATTAGCTGTTAAAAGTTGTAAACCATCTCCTCCTGAAGAAGTAAATTTAACAAACAAAGAAAATTTGTTACAATTGTATCATGAAAGGTTAGGGCACCAAAATAAACAGTATGTTAAATCTTTTATATCTCGAGAGTTTGGCGTCAAAGTAGATTTAGACAGTGAACTCTGTGAGGGGTGCATTTATGGTAAAGCTCATAGATTACCTTTTGGTACTAGAGTAAGAGCAACAAAGCCAGGTCAATTATTATTTTCTGATGTGTGTGGTCCTTTTGAAGTAAAGTCAAAGTCTGGTTATAGATATTTTGTTCTTTTTAAAGATGATTTCAGCCGTTTCAGATATGTATTTTTTATAAAAGAGAAATCTGAAGTTGTAGATAAGCTTAAAGAAGTGCTTGCATTGGTTAAAACATCTGGTCATCAAGTAAAAGAGTTAATGTCTGACAATGGAGGAGAATTTGATAATAATGAAGTAAGGAAAGTTCTTCGATCTAAAGGTATCTGTCAGAGATTTACAATGCCCTACACTCCAGAACAAAATGGAAGTTGTGAACGAGAAAATCGCACAATTGTGGAAATGGCCAGAACTATGTTTCATGCACATGGAAGTTTACCTCAGTCATTGTGGGCTGAACTAGTGAATACGGCTTGTTATATATTAAACAGGACAGGACCATCAAGTGTCAAAAATATGACTCCTTATGAATTGTGGTTTAATGAGAAACCAAGAATTAAGCATTTTAGAATAATAGGATCAGCATGCTATCCACATGTTCCTAAACAAAAAAGACGAAAGTTTGAAAAGAAAGCAGATAAAGGAATATTAGTTGGATATGACGGAAATGAAGGTTACAGAGTTTGGTGTAAAGAAAATAATAAATTAATCAGATCTAGAGATGTCGTTTTCGAAGAATTAATTTTAAAACCACAAAAAGTATTTGATACACCCATTTCTGTAAATAATGAAAAGAAAAATGAAGAAAAAGAAGAAGTCTCTGATTTTAGGGATGAAGAATCAGATGAAGAGTTTACTGGATTTGATGATGATGCTATTAAGGATGCTGAACTGAGGCAGTATGAGTATGAAAAACCAGGATTTGATGATGATGCTATTAAGGATGCTGAACAGAGGCAGTATGAGTATGGAAAATCAGTTAAGTCAATTTTAAATCCTGATGAAAGTACAATATCAAATATGCTAGCAGTTGTTAGTGATATTAAAGAGCCTAACAATTTCAAAGAGGTAATAGCATCAGACCATAAAGATGATTGGTATGTCGCAATGGAGAAAGAAATTAAGTCACTGAAAGAGAATGGAACCTGGGTAATGGAAGATTTACCACCTGGGAAGAAAGCGATTCCATGCAAGTGGGTATATAAAATTAAAACTAACCCAGATGGAACTGTTGAGAGGTTTAAGGCTAGATTAGTAATCAAAGGATTCTCGCAGAAGAAAGGTATTGATTTTGAACAGACTTTTTCACCAGTAGCTAGGAGTAGTACTATTAGGACTCTTTTAAGTGTAGCTGCGAATGAAAATTTAGTTTTATCTCAATTTGATGTTACCACAGCATTTTTATATGGTTCCTTAAGTGAAGTAATTTATATGAAACAGCCAGAAGGTTTCAATGATGGCACTAGGAGAGTATGCAGACTGAAAAGAAGCTTGTATGGACTTAAACAGGCCCCAAGATGCTGGAACATCAGAATTAGTGATTATTTAGAGAAGATTGGTTTCACCAGGAGTAAATCTGATTGCTGCTTGTTTTTAAGAGAGAGGGGAGAGAAGAAAGTTTATCTTGCATTGTATGTAGACGATGGGTTAGTCGCAGCAACAGATAAAAACGTTTTAAAGGAATTTATTAGTGAATTAAAACAAGAATTTAAAATTACAGAGAAGTCAGCATCATTTTTCTTAGGTATGGAAATTGAAAAATCGGACGAATCAATTAAATTAAGCCAAACACAATACATCAAGAAACTTTTGGAAAAGTTTGGTATGAGCAACTGTCGTGCTGTCTCAACTCCGATAATTTCAAGTTCTGAGATAAAGAGTGCAGAAGAAAAATTAGATAATAGTTTTCCTTATCGACAAATAGTAGGAGCGCTAATGTATTTAGTAACTGGAACTAGGCCAGATATCGCCTATGCTGTTAGCGTTGTATCAAGGAATCTTGAAAATCCATCAGCAGAAAATAAAATTCAAGTCAAACGAATTTTGAGGTATCTGAAGGGGACAGTTGATTATAAAATAACTTATAGGAAAGGATACAAGAGAGACTGTCTAGAGAGTTATAGTGATGCTGATCACGGAGGTGATTTGGAAACAGGCAGATCAACATCAGGCGTTATATGTATGTATTCCGGAGGTCCGGTTATGTGGCTGAGCCAAAGGCAACCATCTGTAGCCGTGTCCACCACCGAAGCAGAAATAATTGCAGCTAGTGAAGGAGCTAGAGAAATGGTTTATCTTAAGAACGTATTGAATGAACTAGGACATCTTAAAGATAATGTTCAAGTTCTTCAAGTAGACAATGAAGCTGCTATTAAGTTAGCTCAAAACCCTGAGTACCACAAGAGAACAAAACATATTCGTCTTCGTCATTTTTATGTAAGAGAACTTGTGACTGACGGTATTATAGGTATTGCAAAAGTAGCAACTCAAGAGCAGCTTGCTGATCTATTGACAAAACCACTACATTCTCCTAGGGTCAAGGATCTGTGTAGTAAAATTGGACTACTATGAACTGAACTTCACAACTAGGGGGAGTGTTGATGTCAAGTTGTTTACAGTTAATATTTTGACAGATGTCATGTTTGTTTTTTAAAGAAATGTGTTCTAAAATTGTTATATTGCATGTTTTAATCTAAATGATCAATATATTACAAAGTGTTCTAAATAGAAAGTTTATCAGTGTTTTTCATATTTAACTTATAGCTTCCTAAATGTACATTCAAGAGTACACACACATTTAATAATTTTGATGTGGTGGAAATGATTGAAATGTGTCAATTATAGATAATAATCCGCTCCTGTGACTTCTCTTCTCATTTGAAAAAATCCTGTACAAGGAGGAAACATAATTTGCTCTTACTCGCATTCTATTGGACGAATAAATCTTTACTGTGAATGCAAAAACACTTTTGTTGTGCCACTGGCATTTTTAAAGTAAATATTTTTAAATATAAATTTAAATCAAATTATAATCATTATTAATTATGGGAGGCAAGCAGAGAAAAATAGACTCCAGCGCCGGGACTTGAACCCGGGCCCTCCGCATATTTTTGCATAATTACCCATATCCGCATATTTTTGCATAGAACCCGGGCATGCAATATTTTTGCATAATTATTTATGTAAAATGTATTTTAATTGCACATTACCACTGAAATGACTGTGTAACTGACATCTGTCTAACTTACATGCTATTAGGATTCATAGGTAATTTGCGTCATTCAACGTGCATCAATTATTGAGATGTAGAATCTTATTTCTCGTGCAAACCTGAGCAATAAATATGGCAACAGTGTACTCTAAGGTTGATAATTTTATGTTAGACTTTGGATAAAAGTTAAATCAGAAAACCTGTCTGTACTACAACCATATGGTTCACAGAAGCAAATAACTTTGTTTGCACTGAACTTCTCTTAGGATATTACTCTTTAAATAATTAGAGATGCTCTGTAAAATATCATAATATTGCGTTCTTTGAACCTATAGTGCAGACAAAGCCACAACCAGGGGATGTTTGTATATTAATCTTACCTTCATCCAAGCTCTCTACATGTTTTGCAATCTAGGTATTTCTATTAAAGACATTTCAAAAGATAAATATTTTGAGTTTTCACTCACTGGTTGGATTTTAAAGTCTGCTTTGGACTCATCCAATTTATCTATTTATTTTATTTTAATTTATTTTTTTTGCTGTTTTATTTCCTTACTTATTTTTTTATCATTTCCGCTCATGAATATCTCCTTTTTCTCTACATTATGTTTATTTATGTATTTTGAATTCCAGCCTCAGTTCCACCCGGTGTTTGGAACGCAACCTAAGAAGTCGATATTGAAGAAAACAAATTCTTTCAATCTGAGGAACTTCAGTCCCCTGCACACTCCTACAGTCACCCCCTACACTACAGTCACCGGTGCTGAGAGCAGGTAACTATACATACTTAGGGTAAGTGTCCTCCTAAGACTAAATCTCGAGAGCTAGTCTCGAGATTAGTCTCAGAACCTTATCCACTTGAGAGCAACATCAGTCTCTCCCGAGTCTCGGAGAGTCGGCGAGTCTCCGAGACTAGTCTCAGCCCCATGTCCACTAGCGATTTCAATCTCGAGAGCGAGTCTCGATACTAAAAAGTCTCAGATGGACACTTACCCTTATAATGATAATAATCATTACATACTTAAATAAACACACTGGTTTCATTTTAAATAATATATCATTGTACAACTACAATATACATGAAAGTAACAATTAGGACGATCCATCTTTTCAATTCAGTCTTTCGACTATTTCCAGAGATAATTTTACATACAGTTTGAGCATTATGAGTTTGGACTTTTGAAAGGGGAGTAAATCTGAAAATTAGGATGGGGAGTCAATAAGAGGTCAGGCTTTTGAATTATCCAAGGTCGGGCCAACTATACAAACAAACTATCACTTTCTCCACCCCTCCCCCACAGGCCTAGTGGCTTTATTTTTTCCCTCGTTTAGGTTGGCTAATCCGAGTGTCAAAAGTGACAACTGATAACGGGCATTCTGTATACTGAGTTAATAAGTGCAACCTGAGTAGCACAACTTTGCCCATAGGATATCCACAGGACTGGGCACCTTATGACTGACCCGTTGTCCGCCCTTGTAATATCAATAGCATATCTGTAGAGCTTATCCCAACAAAAACACCAGTGTAAAAAAATAAGCCAAGTCTCACGTAAAAAGTTGTGAGATCATAGGTTTAGCCAAGTCTCCCACTGTCCGAGTAAGTTCTACTAGGTCTAATTTATCCAGTGCAAGTAGATGATGTTTGTCTGTTTCTCTCTCTTAATTCTCTTTCCCAAGTCACTCTACATGGTTAAATTTAAAAACATTTTCTGACTTGGCAAATGCACACCCCAAACTTAAATCAAATAATAAATCTTATTTTTCCATTTGAGCGTCGCAGCACAAGAATACAAATTTGTACAACGACACTGCATATTTAATTTTAGCCTCTTTGTGGTGTGTGTTTGCCAAGTCAGAAAATGTTTTTAAATTTAACCATGTAGAGTGACTTGGGAAAGAGAATTAAGAGAGAGAAACAGACAAACATCATCTACTTGCACTGGATAAATTAGACCTAGTAGAACTTACTCGGACAGTGGGAGACTTGGCTAAACCTATGATCTCACTACTTTTTACGCGAGACTTGGCTTATTTTTTTTACACTAGTGTTTTTGTTGGGATTTCGCTTCTTTTTTTAAAGTAATTTTTCATTTTTATTTCTTTGTTCTTGATTCATCGTTCTTGGGCCTTTTTTCTTTCTTTGTCAATCTTTCGTATAAAACTACTTTATCGCTGAGTGCTCAAATTTAACTAAATAATATTATCTGGAGTAAATATCTTTGCACTTTAAGATAACTGTCAATCAATAATGTCAAATCAAACTCAACGAACGTTCTCAACATCACGTTTAAGTTTTAACGTTCTCCACTAGGTAGCTCTAGTGGCGCTGTTCATAATTCTTTAATTTTTTACTTGTTTTTTGGTTTCCTGTGTCCCTATTTTTCTTAGTATATATCTTCTTAGGTGTGGGAACATGTAGGGTAATTACCTTTCTTATAAAAACAACTACATTGTTTTCAAAACTTGGCTATTTTTAACTTCAAACATTTTTTACAATATTTTGAATAGGCAGTTTTTCTATTAGCCCTAAAAGGGACAAAGAACCAGATTTTTAATTTTTCCTTTATTTGTACAATAAACTCTACCTATATACAAAATTTCAAGTTTCTAGGATTGTTATAAGTGCCTTAGAATTATGTTGAGTGAGTGAGTGAGTGACGAAATAACAAAACTTTACGCTCATATATCTTATGAACTACTATGGGTACAGGAGTGAAATTTTTATTTCTGGTTCAGTTCGTCATGAACTTTAAATTAAAATTAGTTTTATACATCTGAGTATCTTTAATGGGACAATAGAGGGGGGTCCAAATTGCCGTGAGTTGGTTCCAGTACGGATCAAGGATGTGTGCCGTACCAAGGATGGTACGGCTGTGCTCGACGGCAGATTCTGAATGGTCTAAGTGTAAATTTTTAAAATTATGAAAAGTTGTGATAATATTCGTATGTGTGAATCAACCGTGGTATTATCACTATTACTTCATAATGTTGATCATTGAGTGAATTCTATGATTGATTAAATCCACTTCAGATTAAAGCTCTTACTATTTATTTTATGTAGACAGAGCTATAGAAAATATAACTTTATTCATTTATTTGTAATCAATAAATACAATATTATAACAAAAACTATTATCTTGTCACACTTAAAACAAAAAGTAAAAGCAATATAAATAATTTACAAATTAAAATTTTATGTACAAAAATTCATCAATGGAGTAACAACAATAGGTACTAAGAACCAGGGGGATGGCATTCGTTGAAAAATCCTGTCTCCCACCATGACGTTACAAAACTTGGAAAATAGTTCGTGCAACGGCTCATAGAATGCGCTGCTCTCAAAAATTTCAAGAAATAGGGGGACAAAAAAAAAAAATGACAGCGGTTTATTTTGGTCTTAGATAATTAATTTAAAAGGATTGTTGACGTTTTTTTTTACTAAATTTTTCAGTACTTAAAGAGTTATGTAAATCATTTTCGAAGCCTTATAATTTGTTGTTTTCTTTAAATTCACCGACATCAATTTCCTTTTACTATGGTCAAAAGATTCAGAAAATGCTGTGTTCCAGGCTGCTCTAACACCAATAATAAAATAATAAAATAAAAAGGTTGTGACAAAAAAGTATATTAGGTTTGTTCTTTATGTTCTCATTTCATAAATACTATGCTTAGTTTATTACAAGTTGTTACTTTAAATTACTTTATATGAACATTTTGTTACTAAATAAAATGTTTAAAAAAAGATGTGATAAAAAACAAAATAAAGTGACACTTGTAATAATTAAGCATAGTATTTATAAAATGCGAATTTTAGGGGATGACTACTAGCAACACCTAGTAGAGGCACCCTTTTTTTAGTTGATGCAACGAACAACAGATAGTGCTAATGTCACTTTTCATGCTTTTCATGAATCGCGCCAAATGTCAACTCTATTTTAAGTCTACTCTCTATGCTAAGAACCATTTTAAATCATTTATTTAATTACCATTTTAAAATGGAAAATAATGAAGGCTATTTAATTATTTTAGGTTAAGATTAGTAATTTTTGACCTAACCTAATTATAACTTTCCATCACTACCCTAAAGCATGACACTTTATGTGGTTTCTTTTATACAAAAAAAAACTATTGGTTTTATCAGGTTGTCACAGCCAAAAGAGTTTTTATAATGTAAACGGTACAAATCCTGTACAAAAAAGATCAAGTAAAAAAGGACAAATCCAAGAAAAGAAGGAACAGTAAAATAAAAGTAAGTAAATTGGTGGGCAAAATGGTGCTGATTTTGAGAGAGAAAATTTTATCCAAATAATGTATTTTTCCTTAAAATTTTCAAAAGTTTCCTCGACCCAGAACTCTCTCTCTCTCCCCCCCCCCCTTTTTCTGAGAGCTGCAACATCTCTTAACACTTTTTATGGCCACCCTACCAACATGGCATCCAAAATGGGATTATCATAAGGGAGCCTATGGGCTAATGATTTTGGAAGGATAAAATCTGGACAAAAGATATCCCTGAGATGTCTTTTGGGTCATTTGTCCTACTTGAGAATGAGTAAACTAAAGCTAAGTTTTACAATACTGATCTATTGTTTATGTTTTGTTGTTAGGATAAGGATGGCTTTTGAAGCTATATTCCAGAAGTCTACTCAGCTGAGAGATGTGGACCCCTCACCGAACCCTGTAGTAGATCAACAGAACATGTTGTCCTTCCCCACGTCACCAGCCTCTTCACTCCCTGCCAGTCCCGGACCTAACAAGAAAGTACAACTAGTAAGTACACTCCTCATTAGTGGTCTAGTACTTCCTAATAGAATGGGTAGGAGGAACCACTTGTTTGAACCTCGCAATCAGGCTAGAGTGGACCCATTTTACTTGCCCCCTGGTGGAGAGTTCCAGCTACTTTACACATCATACATTTGTACTTTGTACCACCGAAGCGAGTATGATGTGGTCATTAGTAAGCTATATGAGCGTGCATCAAAGTGTGGGGGAAGTGAACCCATCATGGGGTGCCCTCGCCCTACTCCGACCTCGAACCATAGATACAAATCACATCTCATGACACGGATCGAACCCACTAGACGGCGTGGGGGAAGAGAACCCCTCAGGGTGTCCCTCGCCCTGCTCCGTCCGTGATTCATAGATGCAATTCAGAGTATCATGGCCTGGGATCGAACCCACGACCTCGAGTTGCCTCAGAGATAGCTGAGCGGTGTCTTTAGCACCTCGGCCACCCTGGCTCCCCTTCCAAATATAACCCTTTAGCATCATAACACTGCTCCCAGCGCTTTTCCATTATTTATATGCCCCCGGGAAGTTGGCATGCACCAGGCTATTGAGGCGCCCTATTGAAGTGGCTTGGACCGCTAGAATTGCCTATTTTGATTGCTGTATCAAAAAGAAGTAGGGGGGGAGCCAAATTTTGACTAAAGGGTGGTAGGGCAGAGTTGCCACATTGTGTTTAACCAGAGTCTCCCTTATGATGTAACTGGGTGCATAATCATGATGGAGCATCCAGGTTTCAGCGATATCTTCGGATGCGGTGGACACTAATCCTTCCTCGTGCGTTTAAGCACTTCTACATGAAAATGTATTGCTTGTCTAACAGGTGCAAACCATTTGTGGACGACTCTTATTGTGTCAAAGAAGACAATCAGCATCAATTCCACACTAGATTTGCTCAAGCAAGCCTTTGTCAAACTTAAAGTTAAAATATCTTGGCTTATACAGTCAATTTTTTGAGCGTAATAATTAACAGGGAGTGCCTTTAAGGTCTCACGCTACGTGTTGGGTTCAGATAATCTAGGTTCTACTGTATTTAGGTATAAATACATTTTAAATGTATATTTATTGTTTGTGTAATGTATTTGTAATGTGTTGTTTAGCCTCGTGAGAGAGTGATAGACATGTCAGTAGAGGACCAGAAGCTGTGGGAAGAGGAAGAGATGGGTCAGAGGGTTTCGTTCAAGGACTGCCTCATAGACCCGGCTCCGTTCCAGCTCGTAGGAAGGACTTCACTACTCAAGGTCCACTCCATATTCTCACTCGTCGGAGTCAACCACGCCTACGTCACAGCTATAGGGAAACTTATAGGTGTCGTCGGTCTCAAAGAGGTAATTCTACTTGTTTAACTTTATCTTCTACTTGTTCTGTGTGTGAGGTAAGTCTCGTTCTATACATAGAAAGCTAGAATTGTCACACATTATGTACTTCCGATGACAATGCATTGGTAGAACTCTTGCCTTTCCGATCGATAAAGTCAAAAATCTTCTAATTGAATCTGAAAAAAAATTGTCTGGCAAGATTGACACTTTCTCCAATCACATGATCAAGGGGCAGATTCCACCAGGATCTTAAGGGAAAGATTCTTATATCTTGTAACTCCAGATTCATGTAAGGCGGGGTAGCCGTCCAGGTATTACTGTATTAAATCTTGTCCAGATGGTAATTTTCTTCCTGTTATTACTACACTTATATGTTGTGCTACATCGCTAGTTTGTTTTGATCTGTTATGTCTAGCTGAGGAAGGCAATAGAAGATGCTAACACGGGTAACCTTCCTGCCTCAGTGAACCCTCAGTCACCGCAGACAGAACCTCTCATAGCGGCAGAGAACGGAACCAGTCAATCGACCGAACTTAAACCCAGTTCAACTATGACCCCCGTGTAAACTATATGTATATATTTAGACAGTCGTGTAAAGCACAGGGTTGCCAACCTGCGTAAGGAGTAACCGTCAAGATTACACTTGTTTTTTGTTTGTCTAATTAGATTTGTTTTGAGGCACTGAAGTAACGAGCTCTTATTGGCCTCCTCTTGGAATTTTATTCTTTGTCAATTCCAGCCTTTTTAAAAATCAGAGTATAACTTAAAAACATCTTTATCTACGTATGAAATATAAACATTTTATCTCTGTTTAGATGCATGTAAGAATTCTTCACCTTATCATACGATTAGCGTGTTTGTTTACATTACACAAAACTAATTTGCTGTTTGTTTGAAAATCAACAATGGTAGATAAAGTACGGTACGCAAATCGTGTGAAAACTGCATCTTGGTTTGTTTGTGTGATTTTACTATAGTGCAAACTCCACACTCACATGCAAAATGCTACTTTCCGCACTAGACGCAAAATGTACTATTACGTACTCATTCCTCTTAACTGGTTCACAATTATATCTCTGAAAAAGCTACGATAAAAATAATAATCTCATTTCAATATTATATTAGTTGAGATTTCAGCATTATTTACGCATTAAAAATACGCATTAAAAATACGCATTAAAAAAAAAAATAAAATAAAAGCAGTAACTACCCATAAAATAACTACCCATAGATCTGGAGCCTGATTCTGTAACTTTTGAGAACTTTCTTGGCATGTATTGAAACTTTGACGTACATCAAGTTGTTGATATACAACAGTGAATATGTGAAGTGATGCCAGCACTGTTTGGGGACAAAAAGATTTTGTTGTGATTACGATAACAGAGCTAAAGTCATACTAAATTAATGCATTTTTGTTATTTTGTTTTGAATTTAGAATACTTAATATGGATAAAGTGACTTAAATAACGTATTTTATTAGTATTAATAAAATAAAAAATGAAGTAGTGGATGTAGTATTTATAAATAATAAATATGTATTTTATTATGATAGAAATGACACAGTATTTCAATAAAAAATATAAATATATTTAGCGATAAAACATCCTTTAGCAGCAATAAGTTTGATAAAAGTTATTTCAGTCAGAAGACAAAAATTATAATAATTTCAAAAACATTCTCTTTGATTTCGAAATGTATTTTCGATAAGATAACCTGACAGATTACAACAAAAATGTTGAGTTGATATATGACACATAATTTCAACATTTTTGTAATTTTCCAATAAACAAAGTTACAGATTCACAGTGACAGGCTATACAGTGCATCTTCATAACTTACTTTGATAAATATACAGGGTTATTACTAATGATGTTCATGACTTCAAGTTCAAGTAACACATAAGTATAGTTTTATTTATCATACAAAGAAATAAAATGTTTACATTTTTAGGAAAACTCAAAACGTTTCAACACAGGCACTCAGAATTATAAATGTTCGATATTGGACCCCCCCTGCTCTACAACTTCATTGCTCACTGACAGCCTTCAAGTTGACTTATTTTTACAAATGCAGCCATTTCTCTTAAAATTCAAGTACTACTTGGAGATAGAGTTATTTCTAGGATCTTCATTAAATCTGGTTCTAAAGTGTCGTTGCACACTAATAACTGATTGGTTAATGTGATAAATCCAACACTCATAATGCTTTCCTGTCTTCAAACTCAGCCGTTACACAACACTGGCAACAATTCACTCAACAAACAGCTGATACGTAACCAAACCAATGTAAACAAAACTTTATGAGTATTTCTTTCCAATGCTACCAACTGAAGTGATCTTAAAACATATTAATATTGTAATATTTTCAATATAAATTAGAAACATTATTTGCAATAACCTTGTATAATCACATGCAATGGAAGGTTTCAAAGTTACAGAATCCATCCCGCCATGAAACAGAGAGGCAGGAAATAAAGAGTACGATGGGTCTCCACCAGGTTGTGCTGACTACCAAATGCTTTATTTTGTTGAAGCTAAACTGTCCCTATCAGGTTATCCTTGTAAAGAAATAATCAATAGTGAACAATTTACATCCCCTAATACAGCTTTTATTTTAATAGTGACTGTAAATATTAAACTTAATATCCACATAAACAATCCTAAAATATTAAAGTTCCTTTAGTAGTAGGAAAGTTTTCCTTACTTAGGACACTGATATGATATCTGGTGAAGGCTGATATCACTGATATGATATCTAGTGAAGGCTATATCACTGATATGATATCTAGTGAAGGCTATATCACTGATATGATATCTAGTGAAGGCTATATCACTGATATGATATCAGAGAGGCAAGTCTCGAAGGTAATGGAATTTCCATTCTTCTCTTCAAACTGCATACAAAACAGATTTTATTATAGATTCTCTTGTATCAGACAGCATTTGGGATCAAAATATAAACATTTAAAAAGTACTGTAAAATCTCGTGTATAATACGGAGAAGTTTTTGTCATTTTAAAATAAGGGTGTGTACTATACACTAGTAGAAACAATTCCCTGATGATTTTTCCTACTCGACTTTTTGCCATTATAGGTAAATTATTGAAAAATAACCATAATACAACTACTAGCTTCTCTACATGTCTTCTTGTAGGAAAAAATGAATGTAAATATTTATTTTAACTAAAGGAATTACTCTTCAAACCTGACTGATCTTATTTATTCTTGGTTTTAGTCCCGATCAACAGCTCAGATCATTGCATGATGGGGTTAATATCATTTTATTTTAAATTAAACAGAACTAAAACAAGTTTGTTTTTTTACTTCATAAATTCACTAAAAACATTGATTTAAAATTTTTTAAAACACTGTGAAGACACCAAGAAATATGTTTATTGTATGTTGTCCTAAAGGCCCACCCCATTCTACGAATTATTGTAATCACATTTTAAAGGAGAATGTTCTTTAATTTTTTTTTTATTAGAATATTAGCAGTTAGCAGTTCTGTGTTTTAGATGATTATTCTTATTATTATTTTTTCTTTTTTTGGTGTTTCTACCTGTTTTATATAAATAGTACTTTAAATGCCTAGAAAATGAGTCCAAGAAGGTGTTTTGTAGTGCCGTTGAAAAAATTAAAAATACCGTAATGCTTCGAATATAAGACGCACTTTTTTTTCCTTTTTTGCTTTGTGAAAATCGGGGTGCATCTTATATTCGAGGCGCGTTTTTATACGATGGATTAATTTTTTCCCCAGATTTTTGGTATGATAATCGGGGTGCATCTTATATTCGAGGCGCGTTTTTATACGATGGATTAATTTTTTCCCCAGATTTTTGGTATGATAATCGGGGTACATCTTATATTCGAGGCGCGTTTTTATACGATGGATTAATTTTTTCCCCAGATTTTGGTATGTTAATCGGGGTGCATCTTATATTCAGGGGCGTCTTATATTTAAAGCATTACAGTAGATACTAATAAATCTAAATAAAATAATGTTTATTTTACATTTATAAATATCTAAACAACAATAAAAAAAAATAAAATGTATAAAAAGGAAGTTTGTGACAATATGCACAAAAATAAAACCATCCCTTAATTTCGGGTGCACGGTATATTACAATTTTTAATTTTCCTGAAATTTCAGAGTACTAAACGAGAGAGCGTATTATATGTGAGATTTTACAATAGATATGGGTACAAAAATAAAAAAATATACTAATGCTTAAGCTTGTGCAGTTCTGCTTGAATTTTCAATCTTATACTATGACAGAGTCTCTAGTCCCAAGATGAAACTCTACAAGATTAGAAATAAGTAAAATATTGTCCAACGAAATTTGTAGTTTGAACAGAGATTTTGAAATGGTTACACATATTAAATTTAGTAAACAAAACACTATTTAAGTATTAGGTACTCCTTTATTTGTAAAACCTGTATGCTTAAATGTTAAAAATGCTTGTGATTCAGGTAAGTCCATCGACCATTTTTTTCAAAATCCCTGAATAAGTCGATTAATTGTTTTAAAGTTAATTTTTCCTTATTATATTTCCTTGTGTAGAAAAACATGCTTGTCTCCATTCGTCATAAAACCTTGGGATTGTAAACATTTTAATATTGTAAACTATGACAATGTATTAATAATTCATAATTTCTATTGCCATATGTGATATATGTGCCATTTGGTGCTTCGTAAACAATATTAGTTAAATAAAAAGATATAGGAATATATTAAAATGGTTAAATTTGTATTATAAATAATTTGTAATCGTAGCAGTACTCTGGATAACAATTTATGTATGATAATAAATTATATGATATCATTGACTAAAACTGCCAAATTTTAATTTTTTTTTCAAGGTAAAAATTAATTACACAATTTTGTACCTTTTTAGTTTAGGTATGATAAAAATGAGGTTTAGTTATTTATGTAAAAAAAAATCATTGGAAATTGAAAAAAGTGGAAATCTTAAACGAATTGGGATACGAGGTTTGGCATTTCAGTCAATGATATTCAGTGTTGCCTTTGTCTTAAAAAAATAAAATATATAAGTTTAACTCTTTGTAACGATTTCTAAGTCTCCTTTTAGAATAAATAATGTTTTTATTGTTATGGCAAACATGTATAGTAGATTAGTAGATAAATAATTAGTATTTTATAAAAATTAAAAATAATGTTTTTTGTGTAAATTTATTGTTATTGTTTATTTGCAATAGTGTTATTACATCATTTTAATGAATGATTATTGATTTAAAGTTTTGGTTGATTGTGTAGATAAGTAGGGAAATTTTATTATTTTTATTTTGTTGGTACTAGTTTTTAGTTTGTGGAGTAGTTTGCTATTTCAAGTGTAAATAATTTAAAATTGATTGTTTTTATTCTTTTTCCTCTAGATAAATTATGTATGAGAAGAAATTATTTATGTTATTTTGATTTATAATTATTTAAAAAAAAAAAATATGCAAAATTTATTTAGTTTTATTTAAATATTGAGGAGAGTAAAAATATTTGATGTTACCTTCCTGTTTCTTTTCTACAGCGTTAATCCTGTGGCTTTGTTGGAATCAATATCCAAAACAGAATCCAATAAGGCTGACCCCAGCCCTATATAATTATTGGTGGGGGGGGGTCATTGTTATTTTGCCATTAGTGCTGCGCTCCTTCCTCCATCAAAAAGTAGAACTAATAGAGTCCCCCCCCCCACTGTTTTAAAATTTAGTAACCAAATTCAGTTGTCTGATGTTGACATGGTCTGAAGGGCCTGTCCAATTCTGCCGTCATAATATGTTAAAAGGCCCTGTCTCCAAAGAACGAAATTTTACAGGAAATAACGAACACAAATTTCTTCCCCTGCATCAAAGTTTTGATGCTTTTAAAGGCTTTTATTAATGTACACAACTTTGTGTTAATGTTAGTATTATTGATTTTTAATTAAGTTATAGAAAAAATGGATTTAGGGCTTTTGTTAAAAAAAGTTTACCTTAGTAAACTAACTCCTTTAAGGGAGTTGGGGCTTTTTATCTTCATAATTATCACATTTACTTACCTTACAACATATCTTTGTGAATTTAGGGTGTTTTTAGCATCTATTTGTTACATAGGGCCTTCTTTTATCGAAAACAACCTCTAACTGGAGTTAGGGACAATACAACTCATCATCACTGTATTGTTTTATGGCTTTTTAATGAAATAAATATGTTTATTTTTTTTTTTTTTTAGAACCGATTCGGAAACGCTAAAAAAAAATTTTATAGAATAATTTCTTCTTAGAAATTGGCCTTTTTAGGGTTTTATTTCGTTTTAT
>KZ651275.1:520001-530186 GCA_001010745.2 Gerris buenoi
ATTGATATTTTTTTGGGTAATGCTACTGATATATGCCTATTCATATAAAAAATATCAAGCTGTATATATAACTCCTTCCTTCAGAAAAAAATTTCCGAAAAGCGAAATTTTCTTGATTTTGATATCCAACTTCAGGTGAAATTTTCTCATGGAAGGAAAATTACTAGGTGAAATATGGACATAACCTAAGTTAAACACTGGGCAATTACCTTTAATTTGGTTTTTGTTTCAGCCTTCTAGGACAAATAGTTTAGGAGATATGAGCGTTGACGTAAATGCCCACAAACACACAAATTAGCGTGCGAAGGAAATCAAAAATGGCCGCCACACCTAAACGGTTTAAGATAAATTTTTTTTAAGCATTGTTTTGAACACCTTAAATATGAGGGAAACAACAGGGAAAATATAAATTTTTTCTAAAATGGTCGAGCAACCAACTATTTAATTTTTGGACCACTTCGTATGGATTGACCCATATATATAACACTTGTGGGTAATATTTCATTTTCCGCGCCATTTTGTCGAAAAACATACAAATTTTGCCCCCCCCCTCCCTTTACACTAATTTTATGTTGACTATACTTAATTTATATATTTTAAGTGATAGATATTTTAAGTAAGACTTAAAATTTTCTTCGCCTATTCAATTTTTTATATGATGATTAGCCTCATCATATATGATGGTTGGTATAATTAGATGTGTGTTATCTGTTCTAGGAAGGGAAGATGCGTCAGTACGAGCTAGGAAAGTGGTTGAAGCAGCGGTACCAGTCGCTACTGGGGGACCGATACAGCCGGGACATCATCTACGTACAGAGTACGGACGTGGATCGGACTCTGATGAGTGCCGAGTCCAACCTGGCCGGGATGTACCCTCCAGATGGTAAACAGGTGTGGAACAGCGCTCTACTCTGGCAGCCCATCCCTGTCCACACCATACCTGAGACTCTAGACAAGGTAAATACATTTCTCTCCATTGCATTCATAGTCCAGGAGATAGCGTGCGAAAAAGTGTCTGACCAACGTCAAGCTAGAATTGTGTGTATAAGTTAATCTTTTTGTACCTTTTAAATGTGTAAGTTCGGATAAGTTTTTCTGCAGGACAAAAAACAAACTGGTGGAGAGCGGTCATATTCCGCCCTTTATGGTGGACAATGTGATTTTCATGATCCTGAGTTTGAACTTAGTAGACCGAAAATCAAGTTGATTAGTTTGTCACTTAATAGGCTAATCAGTCAAATATTACTCCAAATCAAAGAGCTCAAGCAATTGCTATGCTATGTACCGCAGACGAACTTACTTACGAACTGGCGGTAAAAAAGAAGAATTCTTCTCCTTCACGCACGATTAGCGAGTTTGTTTATAAATATTTAAAAAAAGTAATTTGCTGTTGGTTTAATAAAAGTAACTGTTTGTATAGAGTTTTTTGAGAAAATAAATGAGTGATTTAAGTGATTATGAGGAGAATAATACGTCTCCCGAAATAATTAATTCGGCACAAAATACAACTAATGAATTAATGTCAATCAAAAGAGAAATACGAACCTACATACAGGAAGTTTATTATTTTTTTCTGTACTTATTATTAAAATTTAACAATCGTAGATAAAGTACGGTACGCAACTCGTGCGAAAACGGCATTTTGCATTGCTCGCGTGGTTTTACTACCCTCGCTATCGCTCGGGTGCAAACTCCACACTCGCATGCAAAATGCTTCTTTCCGCACTAGACGTGTAATGTACTATTTTTGAATTTAGATCGGCTCGCAACATTGTTAATGAAAATCAAATAACAGAGTTATTATGGATGATCTATACAACGAAATGTACTAAGACTTGTTTCAATAGGTTTTTACAATACTGTACATGAATTTAGCGAAATTGAATCCCTCTATAATTGAACGAGTATGACAAAATAGTTTTAGTACAGTAGCGTCATGAATCTGTTTCAATTTATTTTGTATGCTACTTAAACAATACATATTCAAAAAACGAAATAACATTGAGTAATCAAGCAAAACGTAAAAATTATATCCAGATTCTTTTTATTAATGTTTGATCCGGTGAAGCAGTACACCCCTGTGTACACAATGTTAAACATTAGTACTCGTAAGACGATTTATTTTTGACACTCGGTTTGGCCAATCTATTGTGGGGAAAAAATAAAGCCATTATGTGGTTGTCTAGTGATATTTGTGTTTGCCTAGTTGGCCAGACCTTCTAGATGTCAAAATCTTGAACTCTGATTGGGTGCCCACACCCAGTTTGTCGGTTTCCCCACGAAATGAAAGGACTACTGTGAAAACGACTGATTTCTAATTGTGTTTGTCTGTTGCAGGTTCTGGCGATGAAAGCTCCGTGTCCCAAGTACGAGAAGGAGTTCAAAGACGTGAAGAAGTGCAAAGCGATGGAAGAACTGAACAAGAAGTACAAGGATCTGTACCTGTACCTCACCCTCCACTCCGGGTACGACGTCAAGAACGTGGAGAAGGTCGAGAAAATCTACACCACCCTCACCATCGAGGTAACGCCTGTCATAGGTTTTGCAAATTTTAGTTCAATGGTTTGTCGCTTCTGCAGTAGAGGTCGTTAGAGGTGTGTCTTCCAATTTTTTACTTTCACTTATAATGAGAAAGTATTGTGGTGGCGCGAATATTCTATTATGACATTTTGATTGATTTACACGTTTTGAGGTTCCTTGGGTCCAAAATAGTAATTTTTTAAATACATATGTCTGTCTGTCTGTAGTATGTGCAGACGCCTAGAGCCTAAACTACTGGACCGATTTTAACGAAATTTGGCATACATTTTCAGAAAAATTATAGCCCGAGGCGAAATCGAGAAATGAATTTTAATTCCAAATTTGGGGGTCACCCCACAAAAAATTCTGAAAAAAAAAAATTATTTCTCAAAAACTGTTACGACGATTTTGATTTAAAAATTGTAAAAGTAGTCCATTTAAATACGAATCTAACGATATGAGCCGTTTTCCCGGGAAAAATCTAGTTCCTGAGACGTGATGGGAGAGGGAGAGAAGCCGAGTTCAATACCTCGCCGAAAAGAAGTTATTTTTTATGATATATTTTGATAAAATGTTCAATAATAATTACATATAACAACAAAAACTACTAAATGGAAAATACTGGGGTAATAAATGTCAGCTCTACATGTAATTGCGAAGCGCTGAGGAAGGCTGAAATTATTACAGTTGTGAGGATTTTTAATTAAAAAATTGTGTTACTTCCACCTCCCGTCAACTTACTCGTATCCCCCCCCCCTCCCTCATTTTAAACAAGTTTAAATGGATGCCCTCCCAAAAATAGTCATAACATGTGATATACGTTTGTAATCTACTTTTCAGTAGGTATAGCTTTTATTTGATACTTATCTCGAAAATTAAAAAAAAATAAGTGTGAGATGAGAACGTATTAGAAGTGAATCTTAAGGTCTATAAATCTAGAAACAGAATAAACGTATGAAATATGTGTATGAAATAGCACAATAACCCTTATTTAAGTAATGCATATTATATAAATAATTTATTAAATACGCAACATATATATGTATATACAAGAGTTTACAATGCCGCCACAGTCAGATAACTTCTCAAACAAACATAATTTCAATTAATAAAATATTTACATAAAATGTCAGCGAATAATGAAGAAAAACATGAAAACAACATTAATATATATATTAATTGTTATAATAATACCCTTATATACCAATTCTGTGTACAGAATAAATCTTATACTCCCGTGGTTTAGTGGTTAGCACGTGAAACTCTCAATCCAGGGGCGGGGGTTCGAGACCTCGAACAAAGGGAAAGATTTTTTTACAGGTTAATCAACTGCCGGCCTAAGTCGGTAGTCGATTAAAATATCTATCAAAAACAAAAACATGCAATTTCGTTAATTTCCCATCAAAAATGTTTCACTTGGACGAGTCTGGAAACGCGAACTTCGTTTCCCGATGTCAATTGAAATATACTTTACCGCGGCTAAAGAAGTTTCACTTAAAAAAAAAAAATAGAGCTTTGCACATTTTTGCGCATGCGCATATTAAATATTAAACATCTCAATATTTTTCTTATGTGTGGGTCAAAACGTTACGCCAGTAATTGAAATTTCACATCTTTGGCCTGAACGGTTCGGGGAATATGGAATGGACCAGAGAGTTAATCTTTTTGTACCTTTTAAATGTGTAAGTTCGGATAAGTTTTTCTGCAGGACAAAAAACAAACTGGTGGAGAGCGGTCATATTCCGCCCTTTATGGTGGACAATGTGATTTTCATGATCCTGAGTTTGAACTTAGTAGACCGAAAATCAAGTTGATTAGTTTGTCACTTAATAGGCTAATCAGTCAAATATTACTCCAAATCAAAGAGCTCAAGCAATTGCTATGCTATGTACCGCAGACGAACTTACTTACGAACTGGCGGTAAAAAAGAAGAATTCTTCTCCTTCACGCACGATTAGCGAGTTTGTTTATAAATATTTAAAAAAAGTAATTTGCTGTTGGTTTAATAAAAGTAACTGTTTGTATAGAGTTTTTTGAGAAAATAAATGAGTGATTTAAGTGATTATGAGGAGAATAATACGTCTCCCGAAATAATTAATTCGGCACAAAATACAACTAATGAATTAATGTCAATCAAAAGAGAAATACGAACCTACATACAGGAAGTTTATTATTTTTTTCTGTACTTATTATTAAAATTTAACAATCGTAGATAAAGTACGGTACGCAACTCGTGCGAAAACGGCATTTTGCATTGCTCGCGTGGTTTTACTACCCTCGCTATCGCTCGGGTGCAAACTCNCAAAGTACGACGGACAGACGGATACATCAACCTCGTCATTAGGGTTTCAAGAAGCATCTAAGAAACGAATGTTAATAGAAAATAGTGACTCAGAGAAAAAACAGAGAGAAGAGGATGTTTTGGTTGGTCTTGCTTTAGTCAATATGTTTTAATAAAGACCGAAGATGGTACACGCGGTTTGTTTATGGGTGACATGTGATAAGGCAGCTGATAAGACAGAGTTTTGTTTACATTGCGTTAGTTTTTCATTGAGTTGCAGGCGACCCGAGTGACGTCCACGGATCTGCCGGTCCAAACAACAAACAGTCGAATCAAAGTATTTGTATTTTGAGATTAATCTGTCTAATCATTATTAAACAGGTCGTGAGAACAATGCCGGCGTGTTATTGTCCCTCTGCTTTATCTCGTTGAAGAATTTCAAATCTGTTTGTTTATAAACTCCAGCATTAGCTTACACCAAACCTTGACCTTACAGATTAGTCGATTTTATTTGTCAGTTGAAAATCCATTGTTCCGCTAACAGTATCATTTTCACTTTCCTAACCTGAATGAAAACTATTGTCTTCTCCCCCAAAAAATCCCAAACTAAGATTACCACGAAATTAACCGTTTTAGGTGTTTGAAGACAATTTGAATGGTTTTTAGGTGGATATCTGTCTGTTTGTCTGTTTCACGCATAAATTCCCTAATGTTATTAAGCTAGGGAGAGTTGAAATCATTCCTTACAATTATAGTCTATAAGATTAGAGTTGGCACATTCAAAAGGCGGGAAAATTTTGAGGGAAACGATTTTTTTGGTCCCCCATGTTGAATGCAACTTCAGAAAAAAATGCTCTACTCTACCCCTGTTCCACATTAAAAATATAACATGGCAACACTGATTTTCCCTTTTTATAACCCTAAAACTAACTCCACGTTTGTTGTTTCCCGCCTTCGATTGAGCCAACTCTAATCTTATAGACAGTAGTGCTGTCCAGAAAATAATAAAATGATTACGTCATTAACCCAAGAAGAAATTCAATAATTCGTAAAATGTCAAAAAATTCCGATTGCGCTAAAATTTGCACCTATCAAATATCTTAATGAGTTCTCTTAATTTTTGCTTCCGAGCTTACCGAAGGTAACGGAAGCTATGTAATCGTTCTGATGAAAGAAACGATATCTAAAGTGAAAAAGTACCAATATATGTTTGTCGTAACAAGTTTAAACTACTCTTTTTACTTGGTTCATAGATTAATTTGAGGCGCAATTCTCAAAACTCTGGAAACGAAAAAAATTAATAATTCTAATTTGTTTTCCATTTAAAGACAAGTTAAACCATATAAGTGTTTTTTCCAGGAAAAATTGAGATTTCCAGGAATGTTGATAATTAATCTGATTTAGGTAAAAAGCAAACATGTTCTAAAAACATAATTTTACTGATAACTTCCTTCGCTCCCTTCTCGTATGCTTTAATAATTTCATGCTTTTTTTATTTTGATTTTTTACATGTATTAAGTATCAACTATGCAACATTTAAAGAGCGCAAACGGTTGGAATGTGGGACTACTTGTAGGCTACTTTCGACAAATCATTAAAATCAGATAGGTACTTACTTTTGAAGATATCGGAGTAAATAAATGTATGTTTGTGCGCATGTAGAAGAGAAATAAATAGGCGCAGAAGGTTGAAACTTATATGGGGCCAACAATGGGCAAATTATGACCTACCATCCAAGTTTAAATAAAATCGGACGATCGGTTTTTAAGGTATGTAGGTTCACAAAAGTTAAGTGACAGACCGACAGGCGCAGACACGGAACCAAAAATGTTCCCTGATGTCTGAAACGGATTTCTGTCTTGAAATTTTTTAAAGAAAGCTAAATATTTTTCGTTCTTGAGAACGATCACATAGGTTCCGTTAGGTTCGGTGAGCTCGGAAGCAAAATCAAAACAATTTAATTGAGATATTGTGGCATTGAAATGCAGTATCAATATGTATATTAAATAAGTTTTGTTAGATTTATCAGAAAGATGTTCAATTTTGTTTTAAATAATATTTTCATGGTTTCTCTTTAATAGATAAGAAAACACGGTACTAGATAACAACTATTAGTGTGTGGTGGTGGTGTTAGTTTTTCCTTGTCGATAAGAAATTTCCTCGGAAAATAGTGAATTAGTATTAGTAAGCCGTCAGAATTGCAAAAACTGTGGTAAATCAGGCTTTTTTCTGAGTAATTTCAACTGACGAGTGAATAATCCCTGTTTATCTTATGTGATGTGATCCTTCAAGCTATCCACTTGTGATAACGTGTTATCTTCTTATTGTTGTGTTTATCTGTTATTGTTGCTATTTCCTTCCGGTATAACCATTGCACATTGTTTAATCAGTCTTTTTTGTTTATTTATTGGCTAAAAATTAAATATAACTCGGTACGATTGATTTGTAGGTTTATTACGTGAGAAGCGATTATTTAAATGCCTTGGAAGCTATTGATCTATTTATGACGTAGGAAGATTTATTAACATAGTAGGAAGCTATTGTTCTATGAATGTCCGTTTGTTCGTCTGTTATGTTACTTACTATCGCGATGAAGCCATTTCCAATATGATTGTGATGATCTATCTATAATAATAGCTTTGTGCACTTAATTTGTTATTTGTGCGTAGTTCGCAATCTATATTATATATTTTTATATAATTATCATCTGAAATTACCGAGGATTTAAGATAGACTAGCCACACAATTTTTTTAATTATCGCAGCAAATAAATAAATAAAATATCTGAATAAGGTAGAACCCGAAATTCCTGGGTGAGCGTTGCGCGTGAACGCTTGGGCGGATAACGTTGTTAAACGAACTCAGCTTGGGCATTGGTAAAATGAACAAGTGCACCAAATTTCAACTAACTCGGTCATCTTTTACTCAAGTTATCGTCATCGGCAGATTTCGTGACGCTTGGGTTTAATGACGGTGATTTTGTGACAATCTTTTTTTCGGATTCACAAAAAGGAACTTCGTTCCAAAAGTGAATGAACCTCTAAACATTAACTAAAACAGTTTGGAAATCGATATCCCTGGAAAAAACCTAGTTTCCAGTTTGCATGACAGTTCCCCACACAGAGATGCGTGCTAGAAACCATATGTCCGTGTAGAATGGGAATATTTGATTGTTTTATGTTTCCACTAGTAGGTCATACTAGTTCGAGACTCGTTGCAGATGTCATGTATTTTTATGAAGGTTTTGATGACCCAATGCTTAGGATATCCAAATGCTTAGGAATATCACAGCTAACAGGAGATCGTAACGTTGTAGCATTGTCTCGTTCAACGCTTGTCTGTTACACCCTCATTCCAGCAACCCATTTTCCCTTTATTCGATTCCCTACATCTAGCTCAGGGCCTTCGTCTTTATGATTTCCTCACGTTATCTCACGACTATACGGCTACCGTATAGTCCACCACGCCGGTTAACGTTTCTTCTTAGTTCTTCCTTCACCGTCTGCGCTCACCCCCAAATCTCTGAAAAAACCTGAAAAAAATTGTTCCTCGAAAACAGTTACGACGACTTTGATTCAAAAATTCTATAATGTATTCCATTTAAATACGAATCTAACGATAAACCGCTTTTCCGGGAAAAATATAGTTGGAAAAATATAAGAAAATAGCTTTTAACGTGTTCGGAGAGAGGCCGGGTTCAATTCCCCGCCTAGGAAAAGTTATTTTTATGATAAATTTTGATAATTATAAATTTACATTAGCAAACTAATAAATGGAAACACTTGGCTCAGTAATTGTAATTATTAACTCGTGTGTGTTAAATTAGTTGGGCCGATATTTGGCTGATCAGATTTACCAATTTGTCTGTTATGTTTTATTTGACTGTGGGATATTTTGATTGTTAATTCACTGTACTTCAGTGTAGTTTTGTTTTGATGCAGGATGGTTTGAGGTTGTTAGAGGTGTTTTGAGATGGTTAGAGGTGGTTTGAGGTAGTTAGAGGAGGTTTGAGGTTGTTAAAAGTGGTTTGAGGTTGTTAGAGGTGGTTTGAGGTAGTTAGAGGTGATTTGAGGTGGTTAGAGATGGTTTGAGGTAGTTAGAGGTGGTTTGAGGTGGTTAGAGGTGGTTTGAGGGGGTTTGAGGTGGTTTGAGGTAGTTAGAGGGGATTTGAGGGGGTTTGAGGTAGTTAGAGGTGATTTGAGGTGGTTAGAGATGGTTTGAGGTAGTTAGAGGTGGTTTGAGGTGGTTAGAGGTGGTTTGAGATAGTTAGAGGTGGTTTGAGGTAGTTAGAGGTGGTTAGAGGTAGTTTGAGGTAGATTGAGGTAGTTAGAGGTGGTTAGAGGTGGTTAGAGGTAGTTTGAGGTAGATTGAGGTAGTTAGAGGTGGTTAGAGGTGGTTTGAGGTAGTTAGAGGTGATTTGATGGGGTTTGAGGTGGTTAGAGGTGGTTTAAAGCAGTGCGGGGTGGTTTAATAGAAAGGCTGTAAGTTAGTTTAATGTTTAATTAGGTTGTTTTGGCGGGAGGCTGTAACGTCAAAGCACTATAAATACCGTCCCATTGCTCTCTTCCAGCCCTCCTATACTTTACTAAGTCCCTCCTCGGCCACTATTCACTTATAACTTGGTTGTTTTGACCGGAGGTTTCAACTCCGGGTGGAAAACACTAATAATGGGAAAGGGAGTTTATTGATCTATTTCCATCGGGGTTTTCATTACTTTTTCACACGCTTTAATATTACTTGTTTTAGTTTCTCTGGCAATGTTGTAAGGCAAATTTGACCCACTTGCCGTCCAGCTAGAAACCTGATACTTGAACACACTATATATGTACTACCCATGTCAATATAATAATCAGCCATTATTTTTACAAATATCTAAGTTAGTTTGTCATATTTTTTTTTTTTAATTTATTTGTTTTAACATTTAGTCCAGTAAAATTAGAATTTAACCTCTTAAAAAATACTGGTGAAATTTTTTTTTGCAAATACCTTTATTTTAGCACTAGAAATAACGTCCAGAAAGTCCATTTCAATATGTTGTACGCTAAGCGAATTATTCAAGGTCTAAGGTAAAAAAAATCAGTTCTTTGCGAATATCTCGGTTTCTATTGGTTGTACGCTAATTTTAGTTTTTAGAAAAATTGTTAATCAGAAAATTTCCAATAAAAATAGTCCTTCAACATTTTTCTTTTAGCTCAACTGCTTTTGAGTTACAAGGGCTCAAAATTATGTAATAAAAAATAATGGTGGATAAGGGGGCTAATGTACACTTTTATTAGGATTTTCTGACCTAAAGCCACAATCTATTTATTTTTCCATAGATTTGTGACTCCCCCTTCCAAATTTTTCAATCCTCTATTTACCCCCAACTCCTAGACTCCCCCCCC
>KZ651275.1:551429-562920 GCA_001010745.2 Gerris buenoi
AATTTCCCGTTTAAATTAAACCCGTTTCCCTGAAAATTTCCCGGCATTAAGAATTTTTCCCTAAAAATACACTATAACCTTAACAATTTTCAGAAAACTGCATGCCTTTACGACAAACACACCCATCAGTACAAAAATCCAAATAACACTCTATTTTACCCTTTAGGGCCGATTTTCACCCTTAAGGAGTGGTTTAAAAGTGCCCTTACCCTATGTTTGGTCAAGCGATTTTTAAGGTTCCTAACCGATTTTGACATTACCAACTCGAAATTTTTCCGAAAATCAAGAGGCGGGGTATAATTATTTTTTTGTTTTTTGCAGTGGCGCCTTAAAATACAGTAAATGTTTACCCCCCCTCCCCCATCTGACGTACAATGAGTAGTTGCGCCCCCGCCCCACACCACAGCTCGGTCGGCCTGCGGCCTCCCTCGCAAAGACAGTCGATGTACATTTAGGAGACAGACAGACGAAATGCCAAACGGTCGAGTTAAAACAAAGACCTCGCTACGCTCGGTCAATTATATTTTTATTTATTGATAATTCATAACAATATTCTATAATAACAAATACATAATATGTATTAGGTTTGTTCCAACCCCATTATTTGTAGCGTCCTTTGCATTTGCATCATCCCGTGAATTTGTGGATCGTTCAAAAATCGTTTAGGACAGGACTATAATTCGTACTGTATAAAAAATAACTAACATAACTACATATTTCATACAAACTAGAAATGGGTATTGTCTTTGCACCCGACTGTACTGACTTCGACAATACTCGGAAGTTCCGACTTTAGACGACGCTAAGCTTTCAGTTTTTCTCGTGTTCATGACTTCTTGGTCGACCTTTAGCCAAAAATTAAATTAATTTTTACAATATTAGACCGTAAAAGCAAATCATTATTAAACTTGGCTAGGGTGCTATGTGACACACTAATTGGCTGAATATTTTACTAATAAAACCATTTTATTAGTTATTACATTACAGAGGCTATTATGCCGAGTACGATCATTTGATTTATCTTTTACTGTGAGCGGTTTTAAACAAGTATCGATAATTATGCTGGTGAAAATGGACTTGAGACCCGTGATCTCAACAGAGTTAAATTTGGTTGTTTGAGATTTTAGTTGATTGTAGTGAAGCATGGAGCGCTGTAGACTGTCGTGTCTAGGATGCTAAGTCTAACACCACTATTATGTAAATCTAGGGACACGATGATTTGGACGCTTTCACCTCCACCTGTCCGTTCAACCATCGCTTCATCTCCACTAGCTTGTCTAGTTTCCTTTGCATAACTGCAGCCAACTTATAACTTTCTCATATACCTAGTACGTATAGGGTGGCGCAGCGCGGATGACCTCATTTTAAATGGTCACTATGTGCTTAATACTAGAGGTAGGAGATTGAAATAAAGCAAATTTTCTAGAGAAAATGTGAAGGTTTACTGGACATAAGTCATATTTTTTAAGTGTGGAAGATAATATCCGATAAATAACGTCTATTTCCACATTCACATTATTCCACATAATTCACACGATCTAGAAAAAAAAGACGCCCGCGATCCATGGACACTTGTGTGCAGTGGCTCCATCTTGTTGGAACCATACGTGGACAGTTCGTAATCCTTTGAATAGGGGATGAAAAATCGGATTCCCTGACGAGATGTCAGAGAATGTGATGCGCAACTTCGCCCAGCGCGTCTAAGATTGTGTAAATCGACAATGCGTCATTTATCGGACATTGTGTCCCACACAGAAAAATTTGACTTATGTCGAGTAAACTTCCACATTTTTGCTTGAAAATTTGCTTTATATCAATCTGCTAGTTCTAGTATTAAGCACACGGTGGCCATTTATAATGCGATTATCCACACTGCGCCACCCTGTATAATACAGAGAGAAAGTGTTGCGATGCTAAGAAAATTAGAATTTGATGGATATACACGTTTTAAAATTTCAAGTTAGAGTTGGTGAGGGTCCAAAAACTAACCGTTTTTAACCAAGTAGACTAAAAAGAAATCAGTCCGATAAATCCAACAAAACTTTCTTGTATAGATATTAATATACTGTATTTCAATCCCATAATAATTAATTTAATTGATTTATTGGTTCCGAGCTTACCGAAGGTAATGAAAGCTACGTGATCGTTCTGGAGAAAGCAAATTGTTTTGTCTCCAATTTCGAAAATACAGACAGAAATCCGTTGCAGACATCACGGAACATTTTTGTTTCCGTGTCTGTTTGTCGATCTGTTGCTCAATTTGAACCAACATATCTTAAAAACTACTCGTCCGATTTAAATTAATTTTGGATGGTAGGTCACAATTAGCCCGATGTTGATCCCTTATAAGTTGTAACCTTTTACGCCCATTTGGAATTTTTCTACATGTGCACAAACATAAATTTATTGACATTTTTATGAAATTTTTATGGTTTATCGAAAGTAGCCTGCAGACGGTCCCAGATTAATTTTAAACGTCTACGCTTTTTAAATTTTCCTAAGTAAGACTTTAAATCTATCTATATTATTAAAAAAAGTTTTGTAAATAAATAATTTCAGAGAGAGAGAGTGATATATAACTGTTTGATAAGAGTGCGTTAGGAGATAAGGGGGGAGAAAGGTAAACAAACAAGTTCAGAGAGAGAGTGATATATAACTGTTTGATAAGAGTGCGTTAGGAGATAAGGGGGGAGAAAGGTAAACAAACAAGTTCAGNCCCCCCTCTTAACTTTTGAACGGTTTTAGATAAATTAATAAAACTTAGGGGATCTCTACCATGCCAAGGGAAGTTTGTTTTCATGCTATTACCCACTAAGGGCAACCGCCCAGTTTGCCCCCAGGCCACCTAACTTCAAAATTTCAAATTGGAACCTATATTTTTGATAGCATATTTGGATTCTACGGTGAAAAATAATAAACTTTTACTTGAAACTATTTTTTCTATCACCTATATTTTGCCCCCTACAGGAGGGCAAATATAGCAAAATAACCCTTCCGAAATAGTAAAAAAAACACTTAAATCGCTATAAAATTTTTTGCAATAAAGGTTGTAAAAGAATAAAATCATCAAACAAAGTAAGACGCGAGGAAGCTATGTGCCACACCAATGGGCAGAATATTTTAAAAGTTTTCATCAAGCAGTTATTTGGTTTTTGTTTTTAAAAAACGCAAGATTTATTTTGACGTTTTTCGGGGATGTCCCCCCCCCCCCAAATGTAAACTAACATTTTTCGATCTTGTTTTAAATGGGTCCAGTAGTTTAGTTTGAAAGCGTTTTCTCGGCCTGCAGATAACAAACAGAGATTTTTTGGACTCTGAATCGTGTAAATCCATGAAACTCTCCAACTCCAAGAGTTCTTAAGACATGTCTTATCTAATCTAATAATTATTGTTATCTAGTAATTTGTTTACATCTAATGAATTCTTACCATTTCTTACCTATTTTTTGTCCAGTGCATCCGTCGCTTAGGAACTAAAGTATCAATTAAATTGTCCACAATTAATTCCTCATAACCATCGTCCATAGTTACCTCTTTAATTTCCCAGAATCTCATTTGCTTTTGACTAATTTGACGAAAGCGATATCGTACCGATTCTTGTCCAGTGTAAGAAATTAATAATTATTATACGTTTGTTTCAACCTAGCTGGGAACTGTCTTCGAGTTCGCCACGGACATGCTCGATTGATAGTAGCTGTAGCAACCCCCATCCAAGTTGTTCCTACATGATCGTTTGCCAAAGGGTCCCAAACAATCTTCTGCCAAGACCAAGTTCCGGCTGGTACGACTTGCGCAGTTATGTCAGCAGGAATGTTCTCTATCTGTTGGGGATTTCTTGAATGTTGGCTTAGATAATTAGTTACAAACCTGTTCCAACCTAACAGTATAAGTTTGTGCGCATATAACCTGACATGTTCTAAGTTTCCATAAGTTTTTAAAACAGCTTTAGTATTCGAAACTCCATGGAAACGGTCATTTCAAAATGTTCTGACTTCAAGGTCCCAACAGCAAATTTTTGTAGTGAAACTGTTATGAATAAATAGCCTGAGAACGGGTATTGAACACAAGCGCAGTAGGTGTGGAGAGCAGAGATGTGACAACCTGACTTAACTACAACTAGTCAAGGAGTTTATAGTTTTAAAAATTATGAAAACTGTTTTCGAAACTCCTCATGGAAACACTTAAGGCTCTATCGCTCTTTGAGGTTAGGAAAATCATTAAAATAAAAATTTTATCAGTTCTAAGCAAGATATCAAAAATCTAAGTACAGGCTTCATTCCTAATTTTAATTCTGCACAATTTGAGTCCTACTTCAACTCCGCACTACGATAAATATACTGCAACTATTTCAATACAACGAGTTTTATCGTTGTATTGAAATGACACCTGTACTATTTATCATAGGAAGTTGAAATAGGGCTCAAATTGTGTAGAATTAAAATTGGGAATGAAGCCTGTACTTAGATTTTTGACATCTTGCTTAGAACCAATATCATTTTAATTTTACTGTTTTTCCTAACCTCAAAGGGCGGTAGAGCCTTAAGGTTTAAAACCGAACATTTTTGAAAACTCATGGAAACTAGTAATTAACAATTCCCGAATGATTCGTGGGACGATGGAAATGAAGGTACAAATAAGGGGGGTTTGAACACCCCTTATTTAATAATAATATGAATTCTGACATCCACCAACCATAAGTCAGCTCTTTAATTTGCTAGAATCACATTTTCTTTTGGCAATTTTGTGAAGGGTATTGCTGGGTTCTAACCCTGTATAATAGACTCCTTTGCGGGATGCGGGATGTTATTTATCTACATTTCTTGAAGGTTGGGATATCGAAATAAAATATATCGACATCGAGTGGATGAACATTGATATTAGTCAATATATTGAGAAAAAAAATATTGATATTTCCGATATAACGAGAACCTCCGTAGCGACCCAGTTTTTTCCCGCTGATGAGCAAAAAAAAGGTCTGCGGCAATTTTTTCCCCTGCTTGAGCAATAGAAAACATAAAAAAGGTCACCACTTCCAGTTTTCGATAGCTCTTTTAAATATCGATGTGGCCGATATATCGAAAGATGAATATCGATATAAAAAAAAAAAAATGCTTGCATACGAGTCTGCAAGACAGTGAGTCATTTCATGTAACTTTGCAATTATAATGAGTAAATTATTAATTATAATGCAATTATAATGACTTTACAATTATAATGAGGAAGCCGAGGGAGAATAAAGAACGAGGGAGAAAAAACAATGAGACAGAGACAGAGATAAGGAAGGCTTTAGACGTGCTCTATTCGGAGATCAAAACTAGCGCTGGGCTATAGGGCTAGAGTGGGGGAGACCCGAAACCCGAACTGTCGCGTCGTCGGTTACCTTCAAGTCCGCTTAGTGTCTAGCCTAGTGCAATGTCTAGAGCAAATACGACTACCTCCTGCGAGTACCTACTTCCCTGGTACCAGTGGAACTCTATTCAGCTCAGCGAAGTGCGGTAGGGGAGGCCCCTATAGCTGGAGACGGGATTGTAGACCTCCTATAGCTTTCTATCTCTCTGTTACACTTCTCTGAGTTTTTAGGTAACATAACGCTTTTTGAGTTATGTCCCATAGCCTAAACATGAAATGTCAGTATCGATAATTATTATTGATCCGATATATCGATATTTTTGATATATCGGAATTGATGTCCCAACCCTAAATTTCTTGCTTAATAAGGAGTGGAGCATTTGGGTACTTTGATGTGGTTAAAGACTGACTCGAGGCAACACCGAATACTGATAGTTTGGGGGTTATACCGTTATAACATGTGATTTATTCAACTTATGTTTGTATTACACCCCGCTTTATCTATCTTAAAAAGAATTTATTTTAATTCAAACTTTGACTTGTCACTGTTCTGTTCAGACCTATTATTAATCCGATAAATAGGATATATTTTTTTATTAACTTCATAGATAAATGGCAATGTTAAATAAATACTATTATTATTATTATTATTATTATTTTTTCGTGTGGGGGTAGCTAATTGGTTGATTACCCCTCCCAGAGCTTGGTGCTAGGACCGCCCTTGGATGCTATATTATTTCTAAATATTTATATTTGATGTTGTATTGTGTGTTTAGGAACAGTTCAACTTCACACTTCCGGACTGGACCAAGGCAGTGTATCCGGAACCCATGAAGACAGCTACTGGAATCAGCTTCGCTGTCCGAACTCTCACTGACTCACTCAAACGACTTCACTCCGGTAACTCTTTCATTGTAGTCAGTTAAAACTTCACACCATTTACCCTGATTTTTTAAAAAAAGTATTTAGTTTACTGGGTGCCGCAAAAATACCGGAACACGTGGATAAGTTTGGAGGGTCATGTTTTTAGTGAAATAACTCGTACCTCGGCTCCGCCCCTCTCCCCCTGTATAAATGGAACGTGCTTTTCCTAATGTAATTTCAGTGTGTAACTTATTAATAAAGTGGACCTGGGAGGAAGCAGAGAGGGGATAAGAACTCACAGATGCAGGCAGAGAGAAACTATATATTAAAAAAACATACTAAGTGGAGCTATAGACACAGCACACTAGTCAATTAAGAGACAATAGTTAAATAAATTGAATAAAATTAAATACATTCGTATAGTTTGAAAGAATTACAGTACTTGAAAACAGATATTTTTGAAAATACATAGTTAACAGTAATTATATACAATAAAATAAAATGTGTATCTTATTTGCAAGTTAATTATTAAATATGGTTATTTATAATACCTAGAGAACCTAAAATTATGTTTTCACCTAGGAGACTTAAGAAATTTCAATCGGTGCCGATTTTGTCAAAAAAAATCCATTGGAATTGTGCCTCTAGCCCCAAACCGAATTTACGAAATTTTTTTATCTCCATGGGATTATCTAAACTTTTCCTTATAGTATTCTGTACATTTCTCATATATGTTTATTTTCTCCTAGCTTGGTCCGGATCATACCTTATTGTAGGGTCTATGATGATGGCAGTTTTATTATCTGGATGGAAAGCGATGATGTCAGAGTATCTCGGAGAACCTTCTGAATCTATTGGGTACACCTCCTCGTAGCTCATTCTAATTCTTCTCTTTTAGGACTTGTGAGATGCTGTGCTTAACGTTGTGATGGCACCAGAAGCATGTTACGAGGGGTTAATACCTGTTTTTTCACTCGGTCTATATATGATTGTGATTAGAAATACTCTGTAGACTGAAGCTATTGTCTGATGGTTTTTTTATTTATATTGCAGCTAAAAAAATTATAGATTATTTTAAAGCAACCTGTGAGGTCTTTTTCAAGTTTGAATTGATTATGATTATTAATAATGGAAAGTGATTGTTTGTTTGCAGGTCCCCTGCTGAAGGACATGGTGCAACACTTGCACGACAAGACGACGGGGAAACTGAACCCTGACAGGAACGTCTGGGTTTACTCGGCTCACGATACTACCGTGGCAAACTTACTCAACACTCTGGGACTCTACAACGCCATCCCACCTCCCTTCGCTGCCACCGTACTCATGGAGCTGCGCCGAAACGCAAACCAACAATACTTTGTCACTGTACGTACTCATTCATCGCTTCCTTTCATACTTTAAAAAAGCTTTTATCTTCAGTGGGGAGAAAAAGTTTTGATTTTGGATTAGTTTAGAGGGACTAAGTAAGTCTTTTCTTCCCTGAACTCAAATAGTAAAAGTAAGGAGAAAAAGTAAAACCAGGGAGAAAAAGAAGGATTGCCAACTTAATTATTTTATAAATAGTAGAGAATGAATGGCTAATGTAGTTAAGTTGTTGAAACCAGGTTGGCGACACTGCTTTTTCGACCTTGTTTGTAATGTGAGCTTATCATTGCTTAAACCTGCATTTAAATTATCTTCTATTTGAGTTTAATTGCAATTCTTATTTGTTTTTAATCTGCTATTAATAGTGCTAACAATTATTTTTATTTATTAAAATAATAGATAAAAACGGTGCATTGGATAAAGATGCGTTTGTCAATGATGTTTAAGAACGGTTTCAAAATATGCTACCTGATATATTGGCTGAAGCAAATGAAGTGAAAGCAAATTTGTTACCCAATAAATTAAAAAAAAAAAAAAACATATGATAAAGCTTACGCTAGTTAGAAATGGTGCTTAAAAAGTAATCTGGCTCAAATTACTGAAAATTCTATGTTAGTTTTCTCTCTACTGGAGATAACATATTGTATGTACCTGTAAGGTGCTATGCTTTCCCCGTGATAATTATCTCCCCTGGCTGCTCCTCGGGAGCTAATTAGCACTATTCCCTCGGCTACACCTCCAGAATTAGGAGCCTTCGGCTTCGCCTCAACAACCAATTTATTCGCTCTGAGAATAATGGCTTACTTTACTCTGTAGGTGCATAAATAACTATTAACATTAACAAATGTCATCTTTTGTTTAAACAATAGGAAATAGTTATTTACGCACCAAGGGAGGAAACAAAGTCATTACTCCCTGAGCGTTATTGTTGGTTCCTGAGGCGAAGCCGAGGGAACCATACTGTCTAAATCCCGAGGCGAAGCCGAGGGAGTTATTTAGTTGGTTCCTGAGGCGCAGCCAAGGGAACCATGAAGTTTAATCCCGAGGCATAGCCGAGGGAGAAAATTATAGCAAGGGTGCTATGACTTTTTGCTCCCGTGGTCCGTACAAGATTTTTCCTCCAGAAGGGTGGAAAACAACACAAACGAACCTAAGATTTCGATTTATCAATTTATTTAGGTATTAAAAACTAAGTTTACGACTTTTAAAAACAAAAAAAAAAGTTGTATAACATCTTATCGTAGAAAAAAATAATGTAAATTAAATGTGCAATCCATCAATTCCAACTATGTTTTCTTTGATTTCTATAATAACAAAGTTATTATAGAAATCAAAGAAAACATAAAAAATTTCCCTCGGGCCCCTAAAAGTGCGGGGCCCGGGGCGGTTGCCTCTGCCTAAGGGCGGCCCCGATAACTTTCAATAACTATGTAATTATAATAATAACTCTATAACTCAAATGTTTAATAATACACAAAATTTACTACAAAATGACTAACTGAATAACATTTAATTTATTTGTGTTTATCTCTAAAATACGAGAAATCGAAAACAAAACAAAACAAAATATAACCTGATTGGGATGTAACCTACCTCTTTTCTACAAGGACTCTTTTCTATAAGTTTTTTTTTTAAACTCAGTTAGGAAGTCATACGACATTTTAAAATGACGATAAAAATTAAAGTATCACGGCAATCAAAAGTACGTGTCATTTAAACTCTGTAATATTTAATAAAAAAGCTTTTAACCTGTCGAGTTAAAAAAAAACTGCTACTAGTTACGAAACAGGCAACACTGATTTTTTTAGGAATAATAAGTTGGCTCTACTGATACTTTCCACCACGATTTTTACTTTCTGCCACTATTTCTACTTTCCACCACGATTTTCACAACTAGGCTGTAATGGGATCCTTTCCTCCCTATAAACTGAGGTGGAAAGTTAATGTTTCCTCCCTTCTGGAGGAAAAATATATTTAGTAGTTTATAATTTTTCTTGATGGTGAACCCTTTTTAAATTGCTATATGTATAGAAAACTATATGTAAAAATATATTTTCTTTGGGTCTGGTTAGGGTTGACAATAAATGAACTCCTTCTTTGCTTAAAAACAAAAAGCTATAGTTCGCCCTAACTCAGGGCTTCTTCAGGCTGGTTCTACTCTTTATGACATTGTTTTGATTTAGAATAAAATTCAAAATTTCTTTCAGTTGAATAAACAACAACTTCGTCATTACAAAAAATCACATAAACATTATTTCAAATTAAAAAAATATTAAAAAGCAGTCAATGAATCCTCCCTGTTTAACTCACAGGGAGGTGAGTTAAAAAAAAATCAAAATTATATAACGGGTATGCTTAATCATCTACAAAACCTAATTAACACACTAACTTCTCTGTGATTAATTTTATAATGCCATAATGACTGAACTGAATGTACCTGAGAAAAATCATGTTTAATACTATAGTGATTTTAACTGCTAGATACAGGGGATCAGAGTAATCCAGAAATGTTTATAGTTATTTCAACTTATTTTTTTTACATATGTACCGAAAATTATAGCAGCTCATAACTAGTTCTTTAATAATTATATAAATTACAACTGTTGCTTATGTAATTATTTTTATCAGTGCCATTATCAATAAAAATTTATTTATCAAAATAAAGAACAACAACAATAATAACTATGACTACAATTATATAATACAATTGTGGTGACAATATTGTTGTAATGCTCTCTAGTCATAACTGTGAAGTGGTACCTCAAAATTTCAGTTAAAACAACCAATTATGAACAATAATAACACGATAAATCTGTTATCTTTATTAATGTCCGTCAATTAAATGTCTAAATGAAAAAGCAAATGACACTGAGAGAAACAATTGAATGTGCATTATTAATGTGACAGTTTGTAGGAAGTTAAGTGTTGATATTTAGTCGATTGTTTTTCTCAAATCAAATATTTTTGTCTGTTGAGACGTCGAGATAAAGTTGAAGAGTTTCAGATTGCTCTCGATAATGCTGACAATTATCAAGGAAAACATTTGTTTTTTCCTGCAATTGATCAAGAGGAAGTACATCTTATCATTTCTTTTCTGATAAACAAGAATTTTAGAATAAACAGATACTTACGGGTCGGTTCTGTTTTGTAGAAAAATAAATGAAGAAATAAACAAAGTTTAATCACTGTTTGCACTATTAAATTTGGACTATTCCTGTTAATTATAATGAGCTTCATACATTCAACTAAATATGCACTCTGTCTGTCTGTCTGTCTGTCTGTCTGTCTATCTGTCTGTCTGTCTGTCTGTATTGTTCACACTTGTGACAATAACTTAACAAAATGTCACTGATTTATTGTCATTTTAAAAAGGAAATAAAATGTCAAATTCCTTAATAAACTGACTGATTTAGTGTGGTATGTGTGTTAGTGAGTAGGTGAAAAGATTAGTATGTATGTTCCTTTTAACAATGCTCATACAGAGTTTGTTGGATTGTGTTATCATTTCAAATGTACGCCCATAAATTTGAGCTTCAAATATAAAATTTGAATTTTAAGATGGAAAAATACTATGGGTTCATCTGTAAAGGGGCCCACACACTTACAGTTTAACTGAAGATAATGATCTGACAGTCCACGGAGCTTGGCCACACACTCGTCAGTTTTTCTTAAGATGACGGACTGTAGGTGTGTGGAGGGTAGGGTAGAGGCGGAGGCGAGGATCGGATGGAAGGAGAGACAACAGTCCGTGGACTATCAGGCCTGTGCCTCAAGGACCAAGTCGCCAGTCGGCCTGCAGTCGTGTAGAGTGAATCGTCTTTATTTTGTTTATTTCCCTCCGTCGGACTGCAGTTAAAAATCGTCAGATCTCGGCCTGCAGGCGCTCATCGCACAGTGTGTGGCGCATACAGGCA
>KZ651275.1:565771-593841 GCA_001010745.2 Gerris buenoi
CTGGTTCTAAGCAAGATATCAAAAATCTAATCACAGGCTTCATTCCTAATTTTAAGTCTGCACAATTTGAGCCCTATTTCAACTTTCTAGGATAAATAGTACAGGCACTATTTCAATACAACAATAAAACTCGTTGTATTAAAATGGCGTCTGTACTATTTATCGTAGGAAGTTGAAATAGGGCTCAAATTGTGCAGAATTAAAATTAGGAATGAAGCCTGTGATTAGATTTTTGATGTCTTGCTTAGAACCAGAGAAATCTTAAGTTTACTGTTTTTCCTAACCTCAAAGAGCGGTAGAGCCTTAAGTACCTTGATCCTTCAAACATCAGACTACTGGTAGTTCAAAAGGTAGTAGTTGGAAAGGTAGATCCATTACAAGTCAGTAAATTGTGGTTGGAATTCTACCTGATTAGTTCCGCTGTTTGATGAATGAACAGCATCTGTGTGATGAAGATTGCACTCTGGCACTGCTACTGCTGATGAAGGTCGCACTCTGGCACTGCTACTACTGATAAACTTACTAATACCTGATACTGATTGTACTGATGAAGTACTACTACTACTGCTACTATAAACATTACCACAAATTTATGGGTGGGTTGGGTTGTTAACAGAGATTCATTAGACAAAGTTGTTAAATTGCTTAATACCTAATGAAAGACAAACACTGTTTGTATAATATATTAACACTATCTTCATTCCTCTCTTCATATTTGTATTATGCGAAAGTGCTATTTTTCTTTCAAACTTTTTTTTTTTTAAATTTAAAAAATATATTTTTATTGAAACTTTGAAATCTTCTTTGCTATTTACTTTTTATGTAGAGTGTACTCTACAAGTTTTATGGATTTGTTGTCAATAAAACCTTTGAATTAATCTGTTTTAGGAATTATAAGGAAATATTGTTTATTGTTAATACATGTTTATTGTTTCTGTTTATGTTCAGGTAAATTGCACAAGTATTGGGTTGAAACGGACGGAGATTTGTAGCGACGGACTTTAGTTTTAAATTTCTTTTCTTCTTCTCTATTTGCGACATCTTTTTAGTTTCAAATTTGATTTACTTTCTTTCTTTGGTCAATTATTTTCTTTGGGTCTAATAAATAATTTGGTTATTTATCTTTTGGAAGCTGGCAAGGTTTGAGTTTCTTTTATTTTACTTATTTATTCCTTAAGTCTATTATTTTTATTTTTAAGGCGGAATATCTTCCTAGTTTTGTTTTCCGTTGTTTGAGTGGTGTTTTTGTTTTTATCTCTCAAGCCAAAAACTTGCTTTTTGTTTGTCTTTTGTTTTTCATGTTTACTTTTTACATTTATAATGTGACATTTAGTTGATCAACTAGCACTCACACTTTTTTTATTTTTCCATCATTTGCTTCTCATCGTCTACAATGCTTTTCTAGATTTTGTAAAACTCATGTTGTGGGCAAGTTTCAGGTTTCTAGGTAGTCGGAAAGGGGCTCAAATTTTAGCTGACAACATTTCCGGACAAAGTAACAAACAATAAATTGATTGTGAAATCTCGAGTATAAAGGGTTTTTGTTGGTATTCATGAAAAATTATCCTTTTTCCACAAGTGTTATATATTTTTGTAATCTACTTTTCAATACCTCTCATTTGATACCCCACTCAAAATTTAAAAAAAATAAAAAATAAAAATAATAATAATAAAAAAAAAAAAGTGTATATAGTATAGGATGAATTGTTAAACAACATTCAAGTGTGTTCGCGTTTCTTAAATAAATCATAAAGCTTTATTTATGAATTATTGAGCCGAATAAATAATTTTGAATAAAGTCTTAAAATAATGAATAATACATTTGTAGTTATTAAAATAGAAAAATAAAATAGTCTGCCAATTAGTGTGACACATATTATATCTTCCACACGATATATTATTAATTGGACGTTCTATAAAATANATAAATAAATAAATAATTAAAGAAAAAAAAAAATGTTTAGGGCGTTAATGAACAAATGTCAAACACCCTATAAATAAATAAATAAATAAATAAAAATCCCGTGACAGGAATTATCTCCTATTTTGTATTTCCAGTTAATCAGATTAAATTTTCTCTGTGGCCCTGCAGACCATACATTTTGCTTATTTTTTATATTTTTAGTAATAGCAGAAGTATAGTAGGGAGGGGGGGGGATATTTGACAAAATTGCGTGAAAACTTAAACTCTTTCCACAAGTGATATATAGTTTTGTTTTCTACTTTTCAATAACTTTCGTCTAATATCCAACTCAAAATTAAAAAAAAAAAAATGTTATTTATACTGGGAGACAGACAGAGAAAAATAGACTCCAGCCACCGGGACATGAACCATGGGCCTCTAAAATCATTCTCCTGCGTAGCTCAGTTGGTAGAGCGCTACACTGGAAATGTAGAGGCCGTGGTTCAAGTCCCGGCACTGGAGTCTATTATTCTCCGTCTGTCTCCCAGTGTTTAAAATAATTATAATTTGATTTAAATTAAAATTTAAACTTTCCGTAGTATGAATAATACCAAAAACTTAAAAATTGAATTTCTAAAAAGAATGTTACGCGACTTGAATTATCCGCCATTTTGGATTTGATCATCTGATGATTTTGAGTTTATTATATTTTTCCTATGTGCATGCCAAAACGATCTTTAATATTGGAGAGTTTCATTTTTTTTTTTTTTTTTTTTAAATTATTGGGAACTGTACAGAGGGGCAGACAGGCACAGGAACAAACCTGTAAGGGTTTCTTTTTTTGGTTTCAACAACGAAACCCTAAAAATAGAGCAAATGAAATCAAAGCTTGTTAAAAACAACATAAAATGATAATCCAGTGTTACCTGACAAATAATAGATATATTCCAATTAATTATAGACTTACAAACCCTTTTACAAAACAATAGCACTCTAAGCATGACGAGTAAAGTCCTTGGATCCCCCTGTCCTATAGTAATATCCTATGATGTCGATCGGGATTTAAAAAGAAATAATAATAAATTAATAAAAAATAAATAAAATGGCTAAAATAATAATATTGATAAAGTAGTAAATTACCCTTTTATTACTATATTTTTTAGTCAGTCTGCCACCTGCTCCACGTATTAAGGGTATAAATAAAAACTAAGTTCTTATATATCATGTAAATATATCATGTAGCAATATTTCAACCCCACTTAGGCCATTATCAAGCTTAAAATAATTTAATTATTCACATAAACTATTATTATTATTATTATTATTTTTTTTTTTGGATTAATTCTACTGTAACAGCTTCATAACTTCCTCAGTCACTCCACTTGTACATTTTATGGTCGAAAAGTTTATAAAACTGTTAAACGTTTCTCGAAGAGAAATTTGTCATGAGTTGTCCAACTCATGACCCCGATCTAAACTCCCCCGATACTAAACCTATCTAGCGAGCTTAATCCAAACTAAAGTGACAACAGCACGATCACATGGTCACTGGTCTATTCCTTGTCCTTCTGTCAGCACAGTCGCTTGTCAACAAATCCTTATCAGTAGCATTTATTTGATACCCCACTCGAAGAAGAGTGCTATCTAGATCGGTTATCTAGGAACTATTACATGTTTAATAAAGACGTTACTGCCTTTAGATAATTAATAAGGTTAACAACAAACATTAAAATACGTATTTGTAAAGAAAACTGTATTAAAAATAAAAATATTAAATATCGTAAGAAAATATCACTTATTCTTATCAGCTGATATCAGATAAATTTCTAGTTTTTATCGAGATATCGATATTGTTTTACCAAATTGCCGCTTAAAAGTGTTAGTATCAGAGGAGAGGATAATAAACCACTTTTGATATCCAGATTATATAGTATTGTTGCCTCTACTCCTTCCTTGCTCTCAGCTAATAAGTTGTGAGTTGTAATAAGCACATCATTTGTTCTGTGGTAGCTTCACTTTTATAATAATTTCACTCTTAGCTTTGTATTTCACTAAAATTGTAAAATTTGTGGCAGCTCAATGCCACACATTGTCGCACTACATCTGCATATTATGTTCATTTACAAATTTCTACTCTCACTTGAAAGCCGATCAGTGTTATATTTTTAATTAAGAGAACTTGTCAATTGGGTTAAAAGTCAAATTAGGGGATGAGTGTAGTCGAGTGGTTCATGCCAACGCAGCTACGCCCCAAACCGGGTTCAAACCCCAGAGGCTAAGGCTTGTTTATTGAATAACTGCACTCATGTTATATTATGTTCTGCCTGTGTGTTTGTTTGTCTTCACAAATCAAAGTTTTCAAACCGATGAGATCTGTTTTGTAGTGTTTCTATGTCATTCTTGTCTCTTACCGAGAGGTTTAATATTAACATTTGTGTTTTGTTCCACTGTCACGACTCATGCTTACAATAATCACTTGTTTTTAGAGGGAGCAAAACATATAACATAACATAATTTGATTTCTTTGATATCGCTAAGGAGTGTATTTTTAATTTTCATATCAACTTTTGTCCAAAAACATTTAAATTGTGTCTCCTAACGCCCCTCCCCCTTATAAAATAATTAGTGAAATTGATTCCAACTACTGAAGAAACAGTGGAAAAGCTGCTTTTCAAAAGCAGTGGTATTTTCCTGTTGTATCCCCCCTCCCCTGTTGTCATTTCACATCCCTGGGTTGAAATTGGAATAAAAATTGATTAGTATTTAGTATAAAATTTAAGAAAGTCTTGACAGGCATTAATATTATTTTAGAAATTATCACACTGTATATTATGTTTTACTTTAGTATTTGAAAAAAGTGGAGGTAATTTCCTTAGCGGAGGCACATGGTTTAAATGAGTTTAAAATTTCCAATATAAAAAGCTTTTTACTTCAGATGTCTTTGTCAAAAAAGGAAGCTAAATTCCAAATTTCAAGAATTATTCAAGAGATATCGTCATATCCGATTACCCACATAAATAATAATAATTAAAAACAAAAAAAAAAAACAAAAAAAAATTGTATAAGATAGTTCAGTATTTTTATTTATTAAAAAACTTTTTTTTTTTTTTTTTTTTTTTTTTTTTTTTTTCCAAGCAATAAAAGAGAGACCTACCAGCAAAATGTCTTATGTTCTAGTGAAATTAGTTGTGGTGTCATCATATTGAATTTTGGATATTAATTGCTGCCATCTTATTTAAGATGGTGGATGATAAAAAATGTCTTAGCAAGCACTTAAGGGCTAAGAGGAACTCCCCCTGATGATGTCAGTCTGTCTGTATTTGAATTTTATGTACAGTCAGACTTCCCTATAACTAACTTGTGTAGAATGAAAACCTCTGATTTAAAATAATTTTTTTTTAATGTGCTACAAATTCTCTATGTAAAATTGTATCTATTGAAAATAAGTCTGTGTAAGAAAATTTCTACACTCTTTTTTATTGCATTTTATTTTTTTTTTTTAGAACCAATTTTGTTATATGGAGGTCTAATTGTATGTTGATAAAGGAGTTTACACTATTTTTCTAACTTCATAGCCCTAATATATTGATCTTGATTATTTCTTTTTTTTTACATCCACTTTCCCGATGTCCCCCACCCCCTTAGAATTTGGATTGGGCTTGATTACCCCCTTTTTCCTTCTTGGGGTTCAATTTTCTTTCTATTGGTTGCTTAATATCCTCAAGAGAAAACAAATATATCTTTTTTTCAAAAATTTTTTACATGACGGTGTGTATGAAGTTTTATTTACGTCAGAATGTATGATGTCGGTAAAAAATTGTTTCTCTATTTTAAACGTTTAGGTCCACTTTAATAAATTTAGAGATCTTTAACACTTTATAGTGGTGTTGGGTTTACTAAAAAAAAATATATATGTATATTTTAAAAAGTTTTCTCATTGAAAAATAGATGAAGTTAGGATTTTTTCCCGTCTTAATATTCCAATTTTACAACTGAAGCTTACGTTTATGTGAGCGTTGTATGCAAATATTTAGCCAGATAACTTTGTCCAAAGAACTCATCCTGGGTATTGGTAAAATGAACATGTGTACCAAATTTCAACTAAATAGGCCATCTTTTACTCAAGTTATTGTCATTGGTAGATTTTGGTGATGGTGGGATTTGTGTTTTTTTATTCACTCCCTGGCTGGAGACGCTTTAACCTGCCATAAGGAACTTGGTTGCAAAATAGCCTGACTAAGGTCTAACTGCTAGGCCCCAACAAGTGGTTGGTTGTACCATCTAGTACTACAGTAGAGTCTCGCTAATTCGGATTTGACAGGAATCAGTTTTATAATGTCTGTAAAACAAGTTTTAGTTGGTAAAACTATTAAACTCGAGATTTTTATCCTAAAAAATACTTCTATTAGTCTCAAAGACTGTTCTGTCACCAGTCCGATTATCAAATAATATAAATTAAAATGGCAATCTAGTACGCAGGCGCAGGTATAGAAGAGACTCGCAGGGAAACAAGCTGAGTTCCGAAATAAAATTCAAGCGACGGCTAATAATTTCATTGTACACTGGTGGCTTGGAACTCCGTTGAGCCGCCGCTACGTGTTTCTTGAAATCCTCTCCTCATCTCATATATAATTGTATCTCCTGGAATACACTACCTTTATATCTTCTGCCGTACATTTCTATGGATCCGAAACAGATTTATCGATTTTCTTACTTATTCCTACTTATTCTAAATCTGTTAATTTTTAACAGAAATACCCGGTATTCCTCGTGTCGGAACATTGGAATGTTCACCTGTAAACTATACTAGGAACAGTTTTATAAATGGTAATAGAAAAAAAAAAAAAAAAAAAAAGCGTAAACCCCGATAATGTAAACAATTCATAAATCTGAATAGACCTAGTTCCAAATTGTACGTAGTTTTTGGCCCGCCCGGATTATATACGGATGTGAGGACTAGCGGGGTCCTGATTAGCGAGACTCTACTGTACTACTAGGATTTACCACTACTACTACTTATCTCAGAAACTTGTATTTGACATCTAGTTTTCACCTTATTAAATGGACAAATCCACTTAACTCCCACTCTTTAATTTATTTTAATTTTAATTTTTTCAGCGATGGTCTCTTCAACGCTGCTGGTATTCCTTCTGTTGATATCAACCTCTCTCTACTGGTACAAACACTCTCCCAGCACCCTCTACAGGAAACTAGCTACGGAAACTCTTTAAAAACAGCGCGGGTACATGTCTACAGGTCTCTAAGCCTGACGTACTCCCCGAGCCTTGGCGCTACACCTCCACGTCCCTCAATACACGTTTATATCCCTATCTCATGTATTATTTACATTCTTTTTAGAACCCCCCCCCCCCTTATTTTTAAATTGTGATAAATGACATACTGAGTTGAAACTGAATAAGTGGGGGAGACCTAAATAGGTAACTAAGATGAGATATGTTACCTGTATTGTATTAGTGTGCTTGAAAAATCAAGATATCAGTATTTTTATTATTATTATTATTTTATGTTTAAGTATAAATCCTTACTTCTGGACTGACTATAAAATGCATTAAATAGAGAATTATTGTCTCACCGCATAAATTATACAATTTATTTATTCTTAAATTGAATTTATGGTTAACATAAAATATTGCTGTCAAATAAGCATAATAATAATTAAAAAAAAAAAATCTATTGGAGAGAAATATCTTCCCTCTACAACTAAAAATGGTGAATTGTTTTAAAAATATGTGTGATAACATTTTTAAATATAATATGAAGCTGATAACAAATCTGAAAAACAAGTCAAAATAAATAAAACTGTACGAAAAGGAAATGGATTTTATTCTTTGTTTATATAATTATATAAAACTGCTTTGTTTGATGCTCGTGAGTTGTATCAAATTATTTGTTTTTACTGAAAGTTTGGGCAAGAAAACTCACAGAGTCAAATTTTGAACTAAAAGAAGTTAAATCTTTGAGCAAGGAAATTCAGAGAGAAATTTCCAACTGAGATGTTCAAACCCAGTTTCTATCAACAGTTTTCTGATGGTAAAATGATCTATGAACAGTGTATTTTGACAACCTAATCTATGAACAGTTTTTTTGACAACCTGATCTATGAACAGTTTTTTTTTAAACAGACTGATCTATGAACATTTTTTTTACCATGGAATGATCCTGATCAGTCTCTCTATTTTACTTAAAAATAATTTCATCGATTAACTGAGGAATTTAGGATAATTAAATTTAATTGTAAGCCATATAAGAACCCTCTTATCCAGATTCAACTTTATTATTTTATTAAGTTTGAGCTTCCGTCTACGGAATTCATCTTTGCACCATTATTAATGATGATTTCATCTCAAATTCCACAGTATTCATGTTAATAAGAGAATTGAAAAGTGTTATTTATCGTTATGATTGTTTTAATAATGGAAGGTCAATAATATAGACTCCCATGACATTTATTATTATTATTTATCATTGTCATTTTTTTTATATACATCGGTATTTTTTTATGGAATGATTGATTGATTTATGTCTTCTAATATTGTTTTATTTCAAACAAGTTTAAGAAAAAGAATGAACAATTGAAAAGTTGTACAGAGATTTATACAAATGTTCATTGTAATTTTGTAATTTTTACTGTGCTTCCCACAAAAAAATTACAATAAAAACAAATATATATATTATTACTATNGTTAATTTCTTTTGGATTATTGAGGACAAAAAAAACTGGTTTTTGTTTGATTTTTTTTTTCTTCTTTTTTTTATGGACTGATGAATCTTAGTGTAAGTGCAAGATAAAAACAGTATATTAGCCTGAAGAAAAGAAGGCTACCAAGGGTTTGGTGCAAGAGGTCATTGAGTCGTTTTTTTATTATTATTATTATTTATTTATTTATTTTTTTTTGCAATATTAAGTTTGTTTCACTGACTTAAAACTTTTTATGTATATTTTCATTTAGATAAAAACACTTTGTCGTTGTATTTAATTGATTTTCTTTTTTTTAACAAGACACGGTCATTGAATAAAACTTGGAAACAGTTTCTCTCATCACCAATAACCTCAACCTCACTTAACCACTTATAACTTGTTCATTAATTTTTAAAAACAATTTTTTACTTAATGAGTTTTAGCTCATTCGCTAAATTTTTAGTGTTTACTTTAGCAGATTCAATAACTAAACCTGGGAATCTGGTTAAAGTTCAATACATGAATTAATACAGACCTGTTCTAAAACAAATTTATTGCTTTAAACTTTAATTTATAGTTTATTATTATTTATTTTTAAACTTTATTCAACCTGAATTGATTTTTAAAATTGAAGGCACCATCTTTAGAGTGATGCCAAAACCTTTATAAGGGAGGAAAATGGAAGTAAGGAAGTGAAAATTGAAATTATCGACCTCATCGACTCTTTAGAGTTTAGAGCATCAAAACTACCTTGAAATTTGAGGTGGCTACAAGATCTTTGCCCAGAGCGCAACATACTTTAAATCCAGACCTGAATTGACCTTGTAAACATCTCAACTTAAAAAAAAAAATCAATTAAAAATGAGCATTTAGCGATATTTTTACCTTTATGCAGATGATATATTAACCATTGTTTTAATTTAAAAATAGTAATATAAAATGAAATGTTACCGAGTGTAAATAACCAAAGGTAACCGTTTGATATCAGAAGAATATCCAAATAAATGTATGAGAGAGGTTTGATTTAAAAATTGAATATATAAATTAATAAATAATATTAATGATAATGAATAAAAAATACGATTATTTTATAAAATTAAATTCTAATTAAAAACTTAAGTATTAAAAAATGTAAAAAAATTAACTCCATTTTCATAAAATTTAAAAAAAAAAATAATGTGAAGGATGTTGGGGGTTTGTTTCAACTAAGCCAATATTTATTAATAATACTAATACTTCCATACAAAAATCATCAGTGGCATTGCATGGGGGTTCAGCTGTTGTTGGCACAGCATCATGGAATGCCACAAATGAATTTGGTGGCCTTTTCATTTGCTTGATATAGCGGGCGAGATGACTGACTTTGCCCCTGGGCACCAGATACCCTAGCTACACCCTGAAAATCCCCTAACACACTAAAATTTCATTAAAATCAAAATATACAACTTGCTTATTCATTATCTCACTTGATTTTATGAGATATGAATACAATTGGATAAAACAACAAACTCAATTTTTTAAAATTAAATTTAAAAAAATATAAATAAAATAAATAAAAATACAATCTTGTACGTAATACTTCCTTTTTACATTGTTGCCCATATGTGATATTTAATAAACTATATAAATATATGTATTGTATGCACACACAAATATATATGTATGTATTAGTAATGATAAAAATAGAAGTAAAATTTAAATTTTAAACAAAAAAAAAAGAAAATATTGTGGGATAAACTCTCCAATTGTTGGCACCCTAAGAGCAAATTTCACATTGGAATTATTGTAATTACTATGTTTCCTTACAATTTAGTTTGTAGAACCAACTGTTCCTTTAGCACTTATCTACCAAAATAGTATTTCATACAAGAATATAAGTTTATTTTATTTGGATAAAAATTAAGAAGTTGCTTGAAGCAGTTGTCAGTAACTTTTAGTTCAGTTCAGTTTAAATTAAAAATATATTAGTTAAACGCATTCAAGTAAAGTGGTTAGAGGTGGTTTTAGATGGTTAGAGGTGGTTTGAGATGAAATCCTTTAAACTATTTATATCAAGTTTTATTAAAATCCAATTGTAGAACATAAGATATTTGTTTGGAATTGTTGTTTGCTCTTTTTAAACCGTATATATTTGATTAATTAGATTTAGGAATCGTTATCACGCGATGGCGGGGTCACTCATGGTTTTACGAAAAATCCAATAGTAGAAGTTAAAATCTTTTCCCTGTCGGTCAAACTTAGGCTGGGCTTTAGTAAAATGAACATGTGTACCGGTCAAACTTAGGCTGGGCTTTAGTAAAATGAACATGTGTACCAAATTTAAACTAAATTAGCCAACTTATACTCAAGTTATCATCTGACACTTAAACCTTACCAACAGACAGACAAGATGCTTAGTTTGTTTTGTTTTGCTGAATTTAAGTAGCTCGTATACTCTTTGCTTCGGTAACACACTTCCCAAGGAATTATCGAGTGAATATTTCAAATCAATAAATAATTTGTGTTTTTATTATTATAAGAAAATAGGACTAGAGTGCCAACAACTGCCTTGTTTACCCTTGTTAACATAAAATAATTAAGTTTCACGGACTTGAATTTGTTTGTATATTTTAATTTATATGAATTATTCGATTTGTATTATTATTATTTAATTATTGTTGTATTGCACAAGTAATAAGGTGCTCCTAAGATGAGATATGTTACCTGTATTGTATTAGTGTGCTTGAAAAATCAAGATATCAGTATTTTTATTATTATTACTTTATATTATTATTATTTGTATGGTATGTTTAGGTTACATATTGAAGTTAATAATCAGGTTCATCGACTAAGTTCATTAAACTCTTTATAAAATCTAAAAATTCTTAATAAAACAGATAGTCCTCTAATAACAAATTTTTTACTTTCAAAAATTGAGCGCATTAATGGTTTGCTCTGATGAAGATGGTTTATTAAAAAAAAAAAACCACACTTCCATCTTTATTTTAAAATGTTAAATCTACACTATTTGGCCCACCAATTTCTAATTGTTTCATTTTTTTCTTGCATTTTTTTTTTTTTTTTACTGTTCCTTTTTACATCTCATCATAAAAACGATTCTAGTTTCAAAATCTCAATAAATTCAAAATATATATATTTTTTTAAATAGTTGAAAGTGAATTGTACAGTACTTTTTACAGAATTTAAGTACAAACATTTTTTTTTTTGCTCTAGAATTTTCAACGGCCACTCCGCACAGCTTTGTGGTGCTCCGCTCATTTTCTGAAGAAAAACAATTCTGCTGCATATAGACCAGGTTGAGGTCCCAAATTGAAGTATAAAATTTGCTTAATTATCACTTTAGCCAAAAAAAAAAAAAAAAGTTTAGTGTCACTTCCTAAAACTAATTAGTGAAAGTTGTGGTTAGATAAGGTTAAAATTTGTACTTTTCTACGCATAACCTATTATCATGTTCATGAGAAAGTGACACTCTACAAATTAAAAAACAAAAAAAACAAACAAAAAAACTACTGAATTTATCAAGATGATACAACCAGAATCATTTATATAAGTAAAAAGGAACAGTTTAAAAACTAATTGCAAGTAAATTGGACAATTAAAGTGGTGGGCCAAATATTGCAGATTTGACATTCTAAAACATTGGTTTTTGACATTCTCCATTAAAATTAATTTGCAAAAAGTTGCATTGCTTTAAGTAGAAAAGACAGTCAGAGAAACCTAAATCTTTAAGCTTTTTTACATCGTTTATATTAGATTGGATTTTATTTGTTAGTGGCTTTCGATTGTAGTCAAAATCATTGAAGAGCTGATGAACCGTATTACAGCCATACAGCCAAGCTGAAACTTGGCTCCCATGACTCTCTACCGAGAAACAAACATTCTATCTAATCCTAGGTTTATTATAATTATATTAAGCATTTATAATAAAAACTTTGTTTTTATAGGTTTTTTTTTTGTTTTTTTTTTTAAATATATTTTTTTTCTGCTATTTATTAATTTGAAATTGAGTTATATCTGTTTGTAACACCTAATTTATTAAAAGTGTATAAGTTGGAAATCTAGTTTTGTTATAACATTCAATATTCTATGATTCATATTAATCTTGTTTCTTTTTGATTAAAAANGGTGTTTAAATGAAATGAATGATTGTATAGAATGAAATAAACAAGAAAAAATATTATTTATTTTTTAATATATTCTAATTTGTCTACCATATTACCCTTTCTTATAATGGTTCTTCTTTTATTTATTTATATTATTTTTAAATAATAATTTGAAGTTAGTTATCAAAGAAAAAGGGAGGTTTTTGTTCGACAGTTTCAAATTTACACTGCTGTTACAAATAGAATGGTTTTTTGACTCTCAGGTTTGCCAACTTATGTGAGGGAAAAAATAAAACCACTAGGATGGTTATCCTGAGGTTATCCAGTGAAATTTTTGTTTTTTCTAGTTGGCCCTACATTTGAAACGTCAATATCTCTTGCTTTCATTGGCTCCACACCCTAATTAGCAAATTTTCTAAAAAAAATTATGCTATTGCAATGGCTTCAAAATTTTTGTAATACGAATCCCTTTTAGACCATTCTTAGTTGATTCTTGAAATTTAAAACTTTTTTTAAGTATGTATGTGTCACTCAAGACGATATCTCACCCTAGGATGCACTTAAAAAATCCAAACAAATTTAAAAATGTTAGTAATATTAAAGAAGAGATGAGTTTGTTGGTCAGAATTTTGGAGTTAATTTAGGGGTCAAATTTTGACAATTTAGGGTCAAACATAACATAAAAACATGTTTTTTTTTTCCATTTTATCCCCCTCTTATATGAAAATATAACAAAAGTGTACATAACAACTATTACTGTACTCTTAAAGAGCTTTCCAACGACATACATCTTGAAGTGTAAATTCTATTTGAATTTTGTATCCCGTACCCCTGTCTACCATTTTTTTTTTTTTTTTTTCATCCATCCAAATTCTAAACCGACTTTTTCTATATTACCATAAGCCAATAATAGACAGATTTCTTTGAAAATCCGCTCATTAAGTCATGGAGCGTGACTGGTCTTTTTCTTTCCCTCACACTTTCAAAATATAATTGTATTTGTAACACATTACATAATTTAGATAGTAATATTTTTAAATATAACACTTGTTTATGCCCAAGTTTTATAAAAGTAGGTTTTTAAAAACAAACAAATTTAAAAGTAAATTTTACTTGATGTAAGCAGGACATAGTAGTAATTAAAATAATAGCATTAGTTAATAATATGACACTTGTAATGTTATTTAACTATTAGAGCAGTGTGGTTGAAGGCTCATCTCACTCAAAATGGAACTAGAATCCAAAAACCAATAATATTCCGGGTTAAATTTTCAAATGAGTTTGATTTTCTACTTCACACTTTCTCATATAAGTAATAAGTCTTGTTTCACACGACGATAGTTCTCTCACAATAGAACTATCATGTCAGCGAGTGTGATAGTACCGTTGCAGAGGAGTACAGTCTACACGCATTGTTATGATAGGTGTTGATAGTAGGTCAAAACTCAACAAAATACATCTATGTAAAAATAATTGTTTTTAAATTATATTGAAAACAGAATATTTATACAGTAGTAAACAGCAAAATACGATGTAATCAATATGGAACAAGCTGTTCCAACGGTTGCCTTCTAGATCTGTTTTCATCTTTGTGATACATGGCAAAATACAGTGGCGGCGGTAAGATATTGGGGGCCCCTTGCAAACTTTTAGTGGGGGCCCCTCTATTTCTCTACCAGGGGCCCCCAGATACCCGGGGCTCCCCTGCGCCGTGGGCCCTGCGGGCCCATTATCGCCGCCACTGGCAAAATAGTTTATGTGAGTGCTGCATGAGTACTCCGATGCCTGATAATGTTATGCGCCCCAACGGTACATAAAATGCATGTCTTCTAGTTCTGTATTTGTGTACATGGCCAGGAGAAGCTTCAACCTATAGATGTGAATGTCAGCCATGAAAATCAAAACAATTATTTAAAAATTGTTCTTAATAATGAGATATTTACACTTTGCCAAAACTTAATTAAAAGAGAGATGTAATTGAAATGAAAATTACCCTCCAACGACAAATATAATGAGATCCCTGGTTAGAGCAGAGCCATTGTCTCTTATGAGAAGGTTAGTATCAAAGATGAACACAACCTCGTTCCACATAAATTTCAAAATTTTATAACAGAGTCAAAAAACTGTAACTCAAATTGCACAGGTGCGAGCTATGCAATTTTCTTGTGGTCCTTCTTTATAGACTCAAAACTAGTTAGATGTGAATTGATTTGATATTTTAGCCACAATATTGAATTAACAAGTTAAGTTGTCCACTTTTAAAACAAAAAGTAAATTTTTGAACCAAAAGGATGCCATGTTGAAAGTAATATTGTTAACTTTTTGAAGCCAAATGTCACTCTGGATTTTAGCAACATGGAAATGATTTAGCTATAATATAGCCTCCTGATTGGTTGTTGTTGATTATGTCCTATTTTTAAAGCGGTACTTCTTTAGATTGTTACTCGCCTGTTTCATTTTTATTTTTTTATTATTATTTTTTTTAATGTGAGTCTAAAGAAGTGCCTTTAAAGCAACCATTAGCTAAGTTGTCTGTATTTGAAGCAAAACTAATAATATTAAATTTTTACCTCTTTTCTGGTACAAATGTAGCAGAATCTGATGCAGCAGCCAAAAATATGTTAGGAACAACCGATAATTGAAATTAGAAAAAAGGTCCAGCGTCCATCTTTCTCATAATCCTTCAAACTAGGTTCCTTGACATTGACCAAGTGTTCCACAGCCCTTTTGCGTGGTTGAAGCTTTTTCTCAACATTAAATAATTACAAGTGTCTCAAATCAATATGTTTACATTTTTGTACAGAAAAAACATAACTTATATTTATACACATATAATGAGTAATTTTTTGAAGTGTTCCCTAGATATTAAATGTTTAGTACAATAAATGATAAAGATTGTTATTTTAAAGGAATCTTAGTAGGTAAAAATTGTTGTAGCTAAAAATCTTGTTATTTACTGTTAAAGAACTTATTTTATCTAAATTTAGTAGTAAAAGAAAGGACAAGAAACTCTATTTGAACATTATTTTTAAAAGCCAGTAAGATAATATTTCTTGCAAATTTATTTTGTTAATGGTATTTTAATTCACACAATAAAACGCAGTGTATTTTTTTGTCTTGTGAAAAATCATGTATTTATTGATGTGAATTCTTAAAATGTTTTGCTCCTTCTTCTGAAAGTATTTCTGTAATGATATTTAAAGCACGAAGCTACAAACATTTTAAAAGTTTTGAGACTTAATGTCATAAAGTCATAATAAATTTAATTTATTTTTAATTTTTGCGTATAATTATATTTCAACAGAGTTTAATTCTATCATTTTGTACAAAAATATAAATGATTGTTTGAATTATATATTATATTGTAATCAGGACTGATAATATTTGTAAACAAAAAAATTGAATAATAATATAATAAAGAACAGAAATACTTTTGACCGTTGTGATATGATAAATTATCTGACTTTTTTTTAAAGTTATTATCTTATCTTTTACATCCGTTTGAATGCTATCGAGCTGTTAAAAATATTGTTTTTTGGAAAAAGCATGGGAAAAATGAAAAATTGGGAGCATGGAGATTTTGACGTCTCAAGAGGTAGTGCCAACTAGGCAAACAATAATACCCCTGGATTACTTCGGAATAACCTCCTAAAGCTCAAAAGCATGGTTGGCACTCTGTGAACTTAACTTCTATTGGAATATGGTGATAGTGAATAATATAATATTCATTTGTTTTTAATCATCACCAACTGCAGTAAACAGTCGAGGAGATAGCGTGCAAAAAAGAGTCTGACTAACATCAAGCTAGAAATTTGTGTGTAAGTAAATATTTTGGTTTTAAGAATATGTGGTCGGCTAAGTTCATCTGCGGGACATAGCTTGGTCATAGGTATTTGAAAAGCAAAAACTGGTGGAGAGCGGCCATGTCCCGTTCTTTTTGGTGGACAATGTGATTTTCATGATTCTGAGTGTAAAATTAGTTAGTAGACCAAAAATCAAGTTGATGGTAGTTTGTCACTTAATAGGTGACCTCTTTGATTTGGAGTAATATTTGACTAACTACCCTATCAAGTGACAAACTAACACCAACTTGATTTTTGGTCTACTAACTAAGTTCGTACTCAGGATCATGAAAACCACATTGTCCGCCAAAAAGGGTGGGACATGGCCGCTTTCTACCGGTTTTTTTTTTTTTTTTTTTTTTTTTTTTTTTTTTTTTTTTTTTTTTTTTTTTTTTTNTGCCAAACTATGTCTCGCAGACGAACTTAGCTGACCACATGATCTAGAAGACACCAAAAGATTTACTTATACACAAAAGTCTAGCTTGATTTTAGTGAGACATTTTTTTGCACGCTATCTCCTGGACTAAAAGAATGGTTTTTTATCCTCATTATTCAAGAATCTAGTCGTGTATCAGATCTATAAGTGGTCGATCTTTTTACTTTCTCATGTGAAGAGAAAGTATTGTGGTGGCGCAAAAAAATTTGATTCTGAGATTTAGATGGATTTACACATATTGAGGTCTCCTGAGTCCAAAAAGTGGTTTTTAAAAAATGATTGTCTGTCTGTGCAGACATGCTCATCTTTTTTCCAGGTTCAGCTTTTTTAAGAAATATTTCTATATCAGTCATATGTATTTAATGTACATTAGCTAACTAAACATAGACTCAAGATGCTCTCCTGTTTTATGAAAGTGAACATTCAACATGAAATTAAAAACAAACAATATATTTATCTTTAAATATAAAATAGTTATGAAACATACAACATGTTATTGTGTGAGTAAATAGTAACTGTTTTACTTCTTTATACTTATTTAAATAAGTTAATTATATTTTATTATGAATACATCCAGACAAGTTGATTATTCGTATGAAGTAAAATGCTTCTAATATATTTATTTTCATAAGAATCAATAGTTTTTCTTATTCTAATATAATAGCGAATAATTATTATTTTCTATTTGTTAATTTCATATTTTCCCCTGTTGATTGTCAAATTTATCTTTTATTTTTTTGACAATACTTTCTCTTTTCTGTCTCAAATTCAATAAAGTGGTTGAGACAGGTTTATCCGGTTGTCTGTCTGTAATATAAGACCAAGGTTTGGCTTGGCCGCTGCCTCGGGACAGTTGTCTTTGTAATAAATTCATTCTTTGTTTGTTATTTTCCGAATTTCCGCCGTCTGAACTTTCCGTATCAAATTCATCCGTATCCATATCACCTTGATCGGAATATAACTTTTCTTTATTTAATAATGGGATTCGAGATTCATCTTGAAAACTCATTAAATCTATTTCATCGTCAGAATCAGTTTGACCGAAGCATTCGTTTAACATCTCTTGACTTTTGGTTAATTGTTTATTTTTACTCATTTCATTTGTTGGTTTACACCCTATTTGTTTATCTTCATGTTGACCTCTATATGTGTCGATTTTGTGTTTTTGTACGAATCTTTCAATTTCCAGAGAATTTTTGGATTCATCGACTTGACGGATTGCTTTTATTTTGTCAGTTTCACGAGTGCTTTTAAACGAGTTATTTTCATCTTTGTATTTAGTCGTGTTAATTGTTTCTTCGATATATTGCTTGGAGCCTTCATTTCCCTTGATATGTTGAAGTTCGTTCTGTCGTTCGTTAATTAATCGATCTGTAGAACTAAATACCTTCTTCGGATCAATTATAATTTCAGTTTGTTCTCTATTTTTTAATAAAATAATTTCTTCATCTATGTTTTTCTCTTTATTTCTTTCAAATATATTACCAGATTTCCCATCTTCACTTACATTAGAATACATTTTTAAATTATCTAAAAAATATTTACTTTTGCTTAATATTTGACCGCTTTTTGACAACACAAAATGTTTGATGTTGTTGTAAAATGTGTTCTTTTGGTTGATTTTGTTTGTAAAATATTTCTTTGAAATTTTTTTTGAATTGCTTTTCAAAGCGATCTGTTTTCTTAACATGATATTTTCTGAAATGTTTTCTTCCTCCTGCAACAATATTTAAAGGTATCTAAAAAATGAGGTTGACTAAAAAATATATAGTGACAAAATCCACTGCTTCAATTATCTAAATGTTTGGGTACTTGTAGACCACATAGAGACTCGCGGTTTTTTGCGTTTAGTTGGAAATTGACCTAAACGGACTGGAAAAATTCGAAAAGTTATTTTTTTTAACCCCCCCCCCCCCCCCTTTAAAAAAAAAAATGGGGGGGGGGGCGTTTTAAAAATTTTTTTTTTTTACCCCCCCCCCCCCCCTTGAAAAATGTAAGATGGTGGAAGCGCCTTTAATAATATTTTTTGACGGCTAACTGCGACGATTGTTATTTATTATTACATTACTTAGTTGGGTTATATCGGAAGCATAAATGTCCAGCTGAATAAAAAATAAATTAAAAATAAGTTAAATAAACATTACCTGAATTCAGATGAATTTATGAGGAAGAGTGTGATTCAAAAATTATACTTTTTAACACCTACACCATTTATCTAATGGTGGTAATATCGCAAAATAGAGTCTGAATTTTGCTATTGACCACAATATTACTCATAGACCAGGAGATAGCGTGCAAAAAAGTGTCTGACTAACAACAAGCTAGAATTTTGTGTATAAGTAAGTATTTTGGGGCCTTTCAAGAATATGTGGTCTGCAGGTCATAATTTTAACCCTCGTTTGGACAGACTATAATTTTGTACTCAGGATCATGAAAATCTCATTGTCCACAAAAAAAGGTGGGACATGGCCGCTCTTCACCGGTTTGTTATTTTCAAATGCCTACTGCCAAGCTATGTCCCGCAGAAGAACTTGGCCGACCACATATTCTTAAAAGGCACCAAAAGATTTACTTATACACAAAATGCTAGCTTAACTAAGTTCGTACTCAGGATCATGAAAACCACATTGTCCGCCAAAAAGGGTGGGACATGGCCGCTTTCTACCGGTTTTTTTTTTTTTTTTTTTTTTTCAAATGTCTAGTGCCAAACTATGTCTCGCAGACGAACTTAGCTGACCACATGATCTAGAAGACACCAAAAGATTTACTTATACACAAAAGTCTAGCTTGATTTTAGTGAGACATTTTTTTGCACGCTATCTCCTGGACTAAAAGAATGGTTTTTTATCCTCATTATTCAAGAATCTAGTCGTGTATCAGATCTATAAGTGGTCGATCTTTTTACTTTCTCATGTGAAGAGAAAGTATTGTGGTGGCGCAAAAAAATTTGATTCTGAGATTTAGATGGATTTACACATATTGAGGTCTCCTGAGTCCAAAAAGTGGTTTTTAAAAAATGATTGTCTGTCTGTGCAGACATGCTCATCTTTTTTCCAGGTTCAGCTTTTTTAAGAAATATTTCTATATCAGTCATATGTATTTAATGTACATTAGCTAACTAAACATAGACTCAAGATGCTCTCCTGTTTTATGAAAGTGAACATTCAACATGAAATTAAAAACAAACAATATATTTATCTTTAAATATAAAATAGTTATGAAACATACAACATGTTATTGTGTGAGTAAATAGTAACTGTTTTACTTCTTTATACTTATTTAGATNGGTTTGTTATTTTCAAATGCCTACTGCCAAGCTATGTCCCGCAGAAGAACTTGGCCGACCACATATTCTTAAAAGGCACCAAAAGATTTACTTATACACAAAATGCTAGCTTGACGTTAAGTCAGACACTTTTTCACACGCTATCTCCTGGACTATCGAGCCATCTTCTATATTTCAATTACACCCTTCGGCGGTTTGAATATAATGTAATAGAGTGTAATAATAAACAGGTGGATACCTCAGAAGAGAGATTATTTGGTTGAGCGTAATCTATATTCGTATACTGATGTAGAGAAGTCCCTGTAGGGAACTCAGATAGATCAGGAACATCCGACACTTTCCTCTCTTCATCTTGATATGTGAAGCTTAGCTCTGAAACAGGTAATAATCAATTAGTTCAAAACAATTTACTTCAAACTTTATAGTTAGTAGAGCGGTGTGTGTCATTGTATTAGTAATCTTATTGATGGTAGGGTCTACAGGACAAATTAAACGCTTAATTTTGCAATATTTCGATACTCCTCTTTGGGTCATCTTAGGGTTGCCAGGCGCCAGGCGTTACGGTTTTCCGGGATTATCCTGGTTTTTTAGTTTTTTATGCGGAAGGCCCGTGGTTCAAATCCCGGCGCTGGAGTCTATTTTTCTCTGTCTGTCTCCCAGTGTTAATAATGACTATAATTTGATTTAAATTAATTTAAACTTTCCGTAGTATGAAAACTACCAAAAACTTAAAAAACTGGTTTTTTAGTTAAAATACCGGCATCCTGAAAAAACTTTTCAAGACGCCACAATTTCCCATTTTTCAATGAAAATGTCGACAATAGATAAAATTTTGTTTCAATAAAACAACACATGTAAATTGTAATATTGACATCGTTATTATTGCTAACAGTTAGCCACAACAATAAAAATGAGCAAATATGGTAATTATTTTTGAAATGAAACTTGTTTTGCCGTGGTAGAGTAAATTTGCTTGATTGAAATTGACATCGGGAAACAAAGGTCGTGTTTCGAGACCGTCCAATTGAAAAAAAATTGATGTGACATTAACGAAATTGCAAGTCTTTGTTTTAATTAAAGCGAGCGTAAGCGAGCTTTTTACATTCAACGAAAAATGCATCTTGTCTGTGTGTAACGTTTACGTGTCCGACGATAACTTGAGTAACAGTTGACCGATGTAGTTGTCTGGCTGTCTGTGTGTAACGTTTACGTGTCCGACGATAACTTGAGTAAAAGTTGTCCGATTTAGTTGAAATTTGGTATACATGTTCCTCTTACTAATACTCAGGCTAAGTTCGTTGGACAGTGTGATCCCTTCAAGAGTTCGTGCGCAATACTCACGTAAACGTGAGCTTCAAATTTAAAATTGGAATTTTAGGACGGGAAAAAATTTCTATCATCACCTATTCGATGAGACACCGCCAGGAATTAATAAAGATCGCTAAAACTATTAAAGCGGACCTAAATGTTTAAAATAGAGAAAACAACCTTTTTACCGATATCTTACTGTCCTGTACCCCTCTTATAACTATAATAAGGACAGACTTTTCTTCCTTTATCTCGTATATTTACAACTGACACAATATTAATTCAATGACAACATAAACGAATAACAAATTGCATCGCTATGGCGACACTTACCTTCTAATGTAACGATTTTAATAAAACTTTTATATTCATCGTGTAATGCACAAGTGAAACAGGCATGTAAAATTTCAACTTGATACTTGATACATACAGTAGTTTTTTCGTAGCGATGTGATACAATTTATAATAATTGAAGTGGAAATGCCGGGACGTGTAGAAGAGTTAAGGAATAGTAGAAGAACCCTTCTCCTTCACCCCCACTGCACGGCTCTCTGTTACTAGCATATTCTTTAAATATCAACTCATCATGATTAACTATCTAATATTTATTCCATTTCGCTCACTTCAATGATAGAGCCAAGCGATCCCTAGTAATATAATCTTATTAAAGCCAACTAGTAAATTATTAAACTACAAGAACAAAATAAAAATTCTCGATTTATTTAAAAACATTGTAGTCTAAGTTTAAAATGCGTTACCATTTTGATGATGTTTCAGCAAGTTCTCACAAGGATCGTCAGAATCTGGTTGAAATGCTACATAGTTGGGAAAGTCTCTTACTCCTGGTTCTTGGGTCTTAATTCCTCTGAAATGAACCTCTTCATCTGATGAATCCCTGCAACAAGGGGGGGGGGGGCCAAATACAGAAGTTACAAGTTTTCCAAAATAGAAGCAATTCAGCTTTGGCTTGCTAGAGCTCTGATTGAAGCAAGCGTAGCGAGCTTCTTACACTCAACAAAATATGCATCTTATCTGTCGGTCTGTGTGTAACGTTGACGTGTCCGACGATACCTTGGGTAAAAGTTGAAGGATTTGGTTGAAATTTGGTATACATGTTCTTTTCTCTAATGCTCAGGCTAAGTTGGTTGAACAGCGAGATCCGTCCAAGAGTTCGCCCGCAACACTCGCGTAGACGAGAGCTTCAAATGTAAAATTGGAATTTTAGGTTTGGAAAAAGATTCTATTATCACCTATTCGATAAGACAAACACTTTTTTCAAATAATATTTTTTAGTAAAACCAACTGCAAAACCACTATGATACTATGAATGAATAAAGATAGTTAAAACTATTAAAGCAGTCCTAAACGTTTAAAATAGAGAAAACAATGTTTTTACCAATATCATACCATCATATGTAACGATTTAAATAAAACTTCATATTATACATCGTCAAATAAAAGTAAAATTAAAACAGGCATGTAACATTTCAACCTGATACAAGCAGATGTTTTTATATAGTGAAGTGATACTTTTTTTAATGCTAGTTTATAAGCTGCTGCAGGTGGTTAAGATTCTTATTTATAAGATTGTAATTACAGTTACATATTATAGCTTTATCTAGGAAGGTGAGCTTTGTACCGAGTACCCCCACTCTACCCTACACTGCCCTCTTCCACTTATCTTTAACTATGACATTCATCATGATTAATCAATTTCTTATTTTTCAGTATTTTATTGCAATACGCTTGCTTCAATGATAGAGCTACGTGATGCCTAGTATAATTATATGCAAATCTTGGGGAATATTTACTTCAGCATTCCTACAGGTGAAATACAGTCTACTAGGCATTGCATGACTCTATCATTGAAGCGAGTGTAATTCAATAAATATTAGATACTAGCTGGATACCAGTGCTTCGCTATGGAGTGTTTTTATATTTGATAAGTTTATAAACTACCAGGATGAAGCATACAAATTATTTTACTATCAGAGAATATCTAGATTCTATCCCTCCTACTTACATCCCCCTCCTCTTTGATAAGATAATTTGCAAATATCATAAATTTACCCCGCCTCCTAAATGAAAATATGACAAAACTGTACATAACAACAATTACTGTATTCTTAAAGAGCATTATAACGATATGCATCATGGAGATGAAGGGTATTCATTACTTGTACCCCGTACCGTAACCCTTTGAACCAAAATTTATAGTTCGAAAATTCGTGTAAACAGTTACCTCCCCCTTGCTTTGAATGAAGGTCAAGTGTGCAAATTTTCATCGAGATCGGACTAAAACTGTAGATTTGTATAAAAGACTATACATATGTACACACATATGTTGACTTTTATATACACATAGAGATATAGATATAAATTTCCATTTTACCTTTCCCCCTTCTAAATGAAAGCAAGACAAAACTGTACTTAAGAAAAATCACTTTTCTCTTCAACAGCTTTTCAACGATTTGTATCATGAAGGGTATATATTATATGAAGGGTATCCATTACATTGTCATTTGTACCCCGTACACATAACAACAATTACTGTACTCTTAAAGAGCATTTTAACGATATGCATCATGAAGATAAAGGGTATTCTTTACTTGTACTCCGTACCCCTGTGTACCAAAATTTTAATTTCGTAATCTTATGTAGGCAGTGACCTTCACCTTGTTTTGAAGAAAAAGTGTGTAAATATTCATCAAATTAGGATAAAAGACATACCCTCATACGGATACACTTCTTTTTATATAAGATATAGCTATATTTTTCAATTATACCCCCCTCCTTAGTGAAAATATGATAAAACTTTACATAACCACAATTACTGTCCTCTTAAAGAGCTTTTCAACGATATGCATCATGAAGGATGTTCATTACTTTAACATTTGTACCCCGTACCCCCTGTGTACCAAAATTAAAATTTTGAATATTCATGTAGACGTAGACAATGATTTCCCCTTGCTTTGCTGGTCAAGTGTGCAAATTTTCATCGAGATCGGACTAAAACTGTAGGTTTGTATAAAGAAAATGCGCACATACGTTGACTGTTATATATGTATGGCCACCATCTTAAATCAAAATGCCCAATTGGTTAACCATTTATCTAATGTTACTAATTTGATACATGGAAGCTAACTTCTAAATTTCAAGGTTCTAGTGCAATTGGATCCGGAGATATCGTCTTGTCAAATTTTGTATATAAATGGCCGCCATCTTGAATCAAGGTGGTGGATTTTTAAAATATTTCTTAGCGAGCACCTAGGAGGTAAGAGGAACAGACCTACAAAATTTCATGGTCGTAGGTCCAGTGGTTTCAGAGGTATCGTGATGTGTCAGTGAGTGGTATTTGGATTTTATGTATATAGATTAAGAAAATAGTTAATCGTGATGAGTTGATAGTTAAAGAGAATGATTGTAATAAAGGGACGCGTAGTGGGGAAGAAGGGAGCCTTTCTATATACTCTTTAACTTACATGTTCCATATTCATTTCAACTATTATAAAATGTATCACTTCACTACTCAATAACTACTTCTTGTATCAAGTTGGAATGTTACAAGCCTATTTTAATTGTGCTTTAGATTTAGACAATGTATATAAAGTTTTAAAATTGCTACGTAGAACGTAAGATATCGGTAAAAATGTTATTTTCTCTATTTTAAACTTTTGTTAATCTTTAATAGTTTTAACGATCTTTATCACTTCATAGCGATGTCGCTGTTGGTTTTATTTAAAAAATTGTATTTGTAAAAAATGTTTGTCTGATCTAATAGGAGATGATAGAATCTTTTCCGGTCCTGCAATTCTAATATTACATTTTAAGGTCACGTTTAGTAAAAGCATTAGTAAAAGGACCATGTATACAAAATGTCAACTCAGTCAACTTTTACTCAAGTTATCGTTGGACCCGTATAAGTTACTGACAGATCGACAGACAAGATGCTTATTTTGTTGATTGTAAGAAACTCGCTTCAACTAAAGAAATGAAAACCGAGCTATCTCCTGTTAGATCCTAACTTCCTTGTACTATATTTAAGAGCATAACTTTTTTTTAGATTTTTCTGAGTGGCTGAAATTTCTTCTGCCAACCCAAACACATAACCATGTTTAAAAAGACTTAATGAATATTGTAGTAACGCAAGGAATGTTTACTTCTCTAAAGTGATGTCAGATAAGTCTCCGTACTCTTGAGGTTGCTTGCATATGGTGCAGACGTTGCCAACCAGTTGGAAACATTGACTGCAGTAGACTCCTGGACAAGATGACTTGGCACATTCCATCAGAACGTTGTGCTTTCTACCTGCACATCCACACACCACGCACCATGATGACTTGCTACTTCTCTTCAGACACAGCTTCAGTGGAGCACATCTAGAATACACTCAAATTACAAATCTTTCTATATTATTAATAAACTAGCCTTTATGCCCGCGGTAACGGGCAGAATAATAAATATGGTTCAGAAAAAGAGCTGAGAGATAATTAGTTATAATTAAAATAGATATTTAAAGAGATATTTACTGTTTAAATAGTAAGTTTTATGCAGTTATAATTAAAATTAAAACATTTAAATAGGAAGTTTTGTCTTCCGATATTCGTTACATAGGTATGGCGCAATTGGTTAAGTATCTGGCTTTCACCCAGGAGCCCCGGGTTCGATCCCAACTTATGGTGCATCAATTTTTAACGTTATAAATCATTTAGAGGTGAGTTGTCGTCGTCGGGACACTACTCGATTATATAAAAGATATTTGTAAACAAAACGAGTCCAGTAAGTAAGAAAGAGAAGGATAGACTAAGCTATAGAAGTTGTAGGAGTTAGAGATATCCTCCACTTATTTAATGGAAAAGGAAGAAGACACTACAGTCTCTATGGCGTCTGGCTTCTTTTTTAACATTTTCCGTTTACTTCTCATAATCCAGGAGATAACTCGTATAAAAGTGACTAACATCAAGCCAGAATTTTGTGTAAAATTAATCTTTAGGTACCCCTTAAGTATATGCGGTTGGCTAAGTTCGTCTGCGGGACATAGCTTGGCCAAATCCTTTTAATAAAAAGAACGTGGAGAGAGGCCTTGTCCCTCCCATTTTGGTGAGCAATGTGATTTACATTGTTTTTAGTACAAAATTAGATAGTAAATTAAAAATCAAGTCGATGTTTGTTTATTACACTTGGTAGGTGCTACTGATTTTGAAAAAAATATGCTAAAATATAGATAGTACTTATACTTAAAATAAGAAGCAAAAGTCTCTCCACAAAGATACACTCCATTAACGCTCCATATCCTGTCTAATACTTAAAGTTTCCAGGGAATTTACATATGGTTAGAACCGTGTTTAAATGAACTACATTTTAGAATTTTTTTAATCAAATCATCAGAAATTTATTTGAGAGATAAGTTCTTTTAAGGGAAGTTCCCCCCAAATGTAGAGCAAAAATCATCTCTGAATTTAAAAAAAACAACTAATTAATTACTCCTGAAATACTTAAACACTCTAAAAATAATAAGAGAAGTAAGGTTTGTGGTTTGATTACAGTGAAAGTAGTGGATTGATCAAGTTGGTTTGTTGGACACCAGCTTCAGCCTTGTTAAACTTGATCCTGAGTCGTCTTCTCAAGTGCTTGATGTTGGACGTTCTCTTGGACAGGATCCTGTTATAAAGCCAGGCTGCTCTCCTCCTAGCCACGTCAGGGTGGTAGTGACTCATCACCACGCTGCGCAGTCTCAGACCGTAGGGTTCCGTCATCGCCAGCAGCCATGTTATACCTATCAGCATCACTGTAATCACTTCACTCTTACTCTCTCATTTGCATAATACTATAATATGTAGGGTTGGGACATCGATGTCGATGTATCGAAAACATCGATCTATCGAAAACATCGATGTATCGAAAACATCGATGTATAGGACTTAAAAACATCGATGTTGGGCCGTTCGATCACAACATCGACTTTTTTTTTTTTTTTTTGATCCTTCGATCTTGCACGGAGGACCTTTTTATTTATTTGCTCCTCCGATCTTGCACGGAGGACCTTTTTATTTATTTGCTCCTCCGATCTTGCACGGAGGACCTTTTTATTTATTTGCTCCTCCGATCTTGCACGGAGGACCTTTTTATTTATTTGCTCCTCCGATCTTGCACGGAGGACCTTTTTATTTATTTGCTCCTCCGATCTTGCACGGAGGACCTTTTTATTTATTTGCTCCTCCGATCTTGCACGGAGGACCTTTTTTTTTATTTTTTTTTTTTTTGCTTGTCAGTTTTTCAAAACATCGATGTCTTCTTTCGATGTTTCGCCTGACATCGATGCAGTGGTGCCCATCCCCCCCAAAGCTCAATGCGCAAATCCCCCCCAAAACGTAGGGTGTCCTCCCCCCAGATAAAGGGTATTCTTTACTTGTACCCCGTACTCCTGTGTACCAAAATTTTAATTTCGTAATCTCATGTAGGCAGTGACCTTCACCTTGTTTTGAAGAAAAA
>KZ651275.1:633690-648363 GCA_001010745.2 Gerris buenoi
TCTCAGTTAATGTTCGATTTTCATAAATAACACATCGGGGAAGTTGAAGTAAGGGGAAGGTTATAAACAGTTTATTATTTAACATCATCGGTACGCGATTTCGATAGGCAACCTATTTGCGATGTATTATTCTACACATTCTCTACCATATATGTTTTATTCTAATTAAATAACAGATGAGGGTATATATTCCTTATACCGGATCTTAGACTATAACCTTGATTATAATATTTCTAGGCAGGCCCCGATTTACCAATGGGGGGGCGGAAAATTTTCGGATAATTAATTTTAGATCAACAGTAAAAAATAAACCAAAAACCGGGAACGACACAACTACCTAACTTGCGTAGACCTCACAAGTTGTTACTGTGTTCGCTGAGCACAAAATCAATAAAAAGTACAAAAAATTATTATTTTAAACAAGCTATTTATTGGCATAGCTATTATTATATACATGTAATTTATTTCATCAAAAATTTGACTTTTTCATTATTTTCAAAATGTTAATGTTTATTTTATACTCGAAATGTGGAACAAGGTAATATTTTTTCATTTTCATATCTAAGTATTATTTTCGTGTATTTTCTCTTGAGTAATAAAAGTTATGACTATTTTAATCCACGGTGTTTATGTATTAAAAACAAATTGATTTTACACTTTAGAAAGTAGTCAGCAGTTATGCAATCTGGTATATGTACCTTTAAAATCATGTTCATGTGTTTTCAGTTTTCACTAAAAACGGGTTATAAAAATCTATCTATCTACATTATTAAATAAGTTTTGAAAACAAACAAGTTCAGTGAGTGATATACAAAAGTGTGTGAAAGAGTGAGTTAGAAGTTAAAGGGGGTTAGTCCAGGGGGAAAAGAGGGAGCTTGAGAGTGACATACTAAACTGTGTGTAGACAGAGAGAGGGGGATTTGGGGGATAAGGGAGANGGGGGGGGGGGGGCTAAACCTCCCGGGGGATCTAGAGCTATAGAATATCCCAAAAAAATATCCTCCCCCCCCCCAGAAAATTTGGCCCCCGAAAACGTATTTTTTATGTTCTTTCAGCCTCTCATAAATGAACTAACACTTTCTAAGTCTAATACTGTAACACACATTTTGCTTTTCGAAACAGGTGTTTTCAGGCAAAGTATGAATTGAAATGCTAGGAGTTGGTTTCTGATCTAAGAACTAAGGGCCGACACCCTGACGATTTTTATTTATTTTATTCCAGTGTGGTTTCTTGTCTCGATTACGACACCCATCAAGATAACAAAGACGCTGCTACACTACGATACAACCTGTAAATTAACTCTCCATTTTTAGTAGATTTTTACACTATCTTACCCTTTTACTTTATTTAGTATTTTTGAGTTGTGTGTTGTGTGAGAACATTAGAATGTGAAGTTTTACCAATTGGTACTTATTTAGTTGGATTTTTGGCACTTGTTTACTTGGGTACATACCTCCAATTCACCTCAAAAATGAGGTGAATTGATTTTAATCCATCAGGGTTGACTTAATTTGGTCAACTCGGATGGATTATGTGTGTATTTTTCAAGTACAAGTTTTTGTAAGTTTCAATACAAGTTTTTGAAGTGAAACTTCTTTGGCGGCGGTAGAGTGAATTTTTTCGTATAGGGACATCATGTAACGAAGTTTGCGATTCGAGACTCGGCCCAGATTCCAACATTTTTACAGTTTAACGGAAGAAATGAAACGGAAATTATGCTTTGAGACTATTCCTGGTGAAAGATTTATCTGTAAAAAATCTTTCACCCAGGCGAGATGCGAACCACTGACTTCCGGATTTTTAAGCAAACGTGCTAACCATTGACCCACTTACATTGCCAATTAGAGAGAAAACCAAATTGGCATATAAGCGTAATATTAATTGGATAATAATTAGACTATAATTAAATTATTTTTTGGGCTCATGGCAACGGGTTTAATTGTATACGTACAGGAAAAAAGTAAAACTAATTAAATTAATTTAAATAAGTTATTATATCTATTTAAAGACCGCAAATCAATACAATTATTTATTTTTGTTGGAATAAATGTGGTTGCCTTACTGTAGCAAAAACAAATCATTTCGAGGTGTTTCGGCGTCAGTTCTTAACCGGGGGGCCGCGGCCCCCCGGTTCAGCTGTTCCTAGGGTGACGTCATGTTGTGTAAGGTCATGTGTTTGTTTGGTGACGTCACGTTTTCAATGGTTTTATAATTAGATTAATTCGTACGTTCTTGAATGGAGGAGATAATTGAATTAAGTCTAGATTATTTTTTTTATTAAATAGTTTATTTTGAACATCAATGGATAATTGTTTATTCATTCAACAAAANCCCCCCCCCCCTCTAGACCCCCTAGTTTCGCCTATGTCCCAGGTACAAAGTTTTGTGTTTTTATAAGTTAAAGATAATGTAAGAATTTCGTGGCAAAAATAGGTTGACCCACCTAAGCTTGGTGGGTCAACCTATTTTTTTTAGGTCATGATTTAAATAATTTTTTATTTTTATAAAATTGTTAATAAATTTGGTTCTACACAATATTTTTAGATGAAACCAAGCCTATATTGTTTACGCTCGATTAGCCAGTTTTGCGCCTATAAAGTATGACTGGGGCGACAGACACAAATCAACACATATATACACAAAAAAAGTTAAGGCCGGATGGTTTTTAGGTGAATAAAATTAAAAAATATCCAAAAAAATTTCAATTCTGACCAATGTAAAGACACAACAGTAATTTTATATAAATAAATATGTAATTTATTGATTTAACATATTATACAATACAATATCTTACATATAAATATAAAAAAAAGTAGGTATTAAACTAATACAGGTAAAATTTGTAATTATAAATGCAAGTTAATATTAATGAAGAAATAGTTATTTATGCACCTAGGGAGTAAAGTAAGCCATAATTCCCTGAGCGAAGAAGTTGGTTTTTGAGGCGAAGCCGAAGGAACCATGGTTCCTAAATCCCAAGGCGAAGCCGAGGGAATAAGAGTTTTTAATTCCTAAGGCGCAGCCGAGGGAATAACACCAATTAGTTCCCGAGGCGAAGCCGAGGGAGATAATTATCGCGAGGGGAATAACGGCACTTTACTCTCGATGTACATACAATATTTTATCTCCAGTACAGGAGTCTGTCTGTCCATTACACAGTTTTTATTTATTATTTTGATAAATAACAATAATACTTATTAGCACTTTTAATAGCAGATATAAGAGATTCAATATTAAAAACATAACAACATAAGAATTGGAATTAAATTCAGGTAGAAGGTTATTTAGATGCAGGTTATAGTTATAAGATAAGCAAATATAAACAACATCGAAAAAAAGTATCGCCGTCCTGATTTAAACAACTTCATTACATTGGCCATTCATTTTCTACTATTTATAAAATAATTAAGTTGCAATTCTTACTTCTTCACCCTACTTTTACTTTTTTTCCCTACTTTTTAAGTTCAGGGAAGAAAAGACCTGCTTTAGTCTCTCTAAACTAATCCAAAATCGTAACTTATTATCCCTACCGGAGATAAAACAATGTTTTGTATGTGGAACGCCACGTATGTTTAGAAAATCAATGAGCCTCCAAGAAGGAAAACCCACAAGGTCTCACATTAAGTAATCTAATAAATTTAGTTGTAAATTTAATTCAGGTGGTTTTATTTTATTTTATTTTCTTAATTTATTCTTCTCTATATTAATTATATAATTTTAAGGTTGTTATTTTCATAGTTTTCTTTATCATGGTATCATTATTTTATTTATTTTAATCCAAAAAATAGTAATATAGTACCTATAATAAAAAAAATTAAATTAAAAAAAAAAATACAAATTAAATGTGTTTACTATTTTATTATGATTCTCACAGTAATGTTTCTTTTAAATTTCTAAACTCTTTTTCTTTTTGTGGATTATCTAATGAATCATATGCAGCTCCTAGGTTATTTATTAAAAGCCGATATTTAAAATGGTTACATTACCAAAATGTTTCTTTATAATTTCATCTGCATGTTCAAACATCTCTCTTTGTTTTAGTGGTTTGCCTAATGCACCGTAAACATATCCTAGGTTATTAAATGTTGTTGCTATTTCAATATGGTTGTTACCGAAATGTTTCTTTTGAATTTCTAATACCTGTTCTAACAACTTTTTTTGTTTTAGTGGATTACCTAATTCCCCATATGCGGCTCCTAGGTTATTTAATGTAGTGGCTATTTTAATATGATTGTCACCATAATGTTTCTTTTCAATTTCTAATGCCTGTTCTAACAAGTCTATTAATTTTAGTAGATTGCCTAAGTTTCCATAAGTAACTCCTAGGTCATGTAATGTTCTAGCTGTTTTATAATTTTTGTCACCATAATGTTTCTTTTGAATTTCTAATGCCTGTTCTAACACCTCAATTTTTTTTTGAGGATTACCTAACGCATCATATGCAGCTCCTAGGTAATTTAATGTGGTCTCTATTGCAAAATGATTTTCACCAAAATGTTTCTTTTTAATTTGTAATGCCTGTTCTGAAAGCTCCTTTTGTTTTAGAGGATTGCCTAATGCACCATAAGCTGAACCCAGGTTATTTAAGGAGGTCGCTATTTCATAATGGTCATAACCAAAATATTCTTTTTGAATTTGTAATGCCCGTTCTGAAAACTCCTTTTGTTTTTGTGGATTACCTAGTGAACCATAAGCTCCTCCTAGGTTATTTAATGTGGCCACTATTTCAATATGATTGTCACCGTAATGTTTCTTTTGGATTTCTAATGCCTGTTCCGAAAACTCTTTTTGTTTTTGTACATTGCCTAATTCACCATAAGCAACTCCTAGGTTATTTAATGTGCCCGCTATTTCAATATGATTATCACCGTAGTGTATCTTTTGAATTTCCAATGCTCGTTCAGAAAACTCCACTTGTTTTAGTGGATTACCTAATGCAGCATATACATCTCCTAAACTGCTTAAGGTATTTGCAATTTTAAAGTGCTTGTCACCGTAATGTTTCTTTTGAATTTCTAATGACTGTTCTAACAACTCTTTTTGTTTTTGTACATTGCCTAATTCACCATGAGCAGCTCCTAGGTTATTTAACGTGATAGCTATTTCAATATGATTGTTACCGTAATGTTTCTTTTGAATTTGTAATGCCTGTTCAAACAACTGTTTTTCTTTTTGTGGATTACCTAATGCACCATAAACCACTCCTAGGTTATTAAATGTGGCCGCTATTGCAATATGGTTATCACCGTAATGTTTCTTTTGAATTTCAAATGCCCGCTCTAACAACTCTTTTTCTTTTTGTACATTGCCTAATGCACCATAAGCACCTCCTAGGTTATTTAATGTGACCGCTATTTCAATATGGTTATCACCGTAATGTTTCTTTTGAATTTCAAATGCCCGCTCTAACAACTCTTTTAGTTTAAGAGAATAACCTAAATCATAGTATGCTTCTCCCATGAATGTTTGCAAAACAATAAAGTAGGAATCAGCTTTTGTTTTATTGTCGGGATATGTTAGTGACCAATCATCTAGATGTGATATGAATGATTCCGAATGAGTTAATATCTGGCGCGTTAACGAGTAGTTTTGTTGTACTTTAGTATTTTTAAAACTATTATATAACATCACCAAACCATCAGTAAAGGTTTGTTGTTCTCGTCTTTGATCTCTTAAAATAATTCTTATAACTTGCTGCAGTAGTCGGTGAATGTTAATTTGTGTTTTATCTTGTCCTGAGTTAATTAGCGAATATTGTCTTAGAAGTTGAATGGTTGACCCCAGCATTTCCTTATCACCTTTTATCTGTTCTAGTTCTAAAAACATTTCAACTGGAATATTATCAGAAGCTAGTAAAGCAATAACATCTAATATCTGGCTCGCCTGCTTTCCATATTCACTATTTCCTTTTATTTTATCAATAGTGATTTTCATACTTGTGAATGTAGTTTTAGTGTACGGATCTCTACTATCTTCTGGAAACCTAAAATTAAGAAGATTCTTCGTTTCTTCTTTATATCTGCGTATGTAGTCAACAATTTTAAAATCAGACCCGACATTCGATAATTCTATATTTTTCACTTTGATGTATGCTACAGCTTGTTGTAACGCTAGGGGGAAATATTGCAGCTTCTCTGCCAAAATTATAACGTGACGGTGTTGTGTCGAATCTTTAATAATATTTAGTTCTCTTGTTACGAAGTCAAAAGCTTCTGTTTCTGTAAACACGTCTAAGACTATCAGTGGAGTTTCCCCCCAACTCTGGTTACGAGAAGTAATTAAGACTTTAAGTGAGTTACTTCCCTGGGGTAGAACATAGGACGGTAAGAAATTCTTGATACCGGCATCTTCACTGTCTCTCCCGAACTTCTCTGCGTTATCAAAAACAAAAAGACATTCCCTTCTGGTAAAGAAGTTATAAATGTCCCTTACAACGGATGAGATGTCCCTCTTTTCAACAGAAATGCCTAGTAAACTTTTGGCTAAGTCTCTAAAAGATTCTTCGGTCGTTTCTTTAGTTTCAGCGTTAATCCAAACAATGTTATGGTATTCTTTGCCAAACTCAGATATATATTTCCTTACTAATTCTGTCTTACCGATGCCACCCATTCCGCTGATTGAGACCTGCTGGCATATAACAGCGGCTTCTTCTCTATTTAACGAATCGTGTATTTCTTTTAACTTCCCTTCTCTCCCGACGAACGATTCTATCGGTTTTCGGACGTTGAAGATAAAACACCTGCTGATTTCTTCTTTCAACGTTGCGCAGAACTCGACCCAGTCTTCCCGGTCTAGAAAGTGTCTTCGCCTGCTTTTCAGCCAATCAGTCATCCATTCATGGAAGCGAGAGTAAACGTTGGCGATGTCGACGTTGTTAAATTCTTCGCTCAGTTCTTTCTTAATTATTTCCGACAGCTTTGTCTCGTCGGGTTGATCTACTGCGAATATAAGCCTGTCAAAATATTGTTTTATTTCATCTTCCAAATCTCCGTTGCATATTCGTTCCAAAGTATTTTGCTCTTGTCGAATCTTGTCTAATTGATCAATAAGACGTCGGTCCGAAACATCTTGAAGTTTGTCGGCTTTATTCTTCAACTTCTTTATCTCTTCATTTAGGCTACGTTTGAAGAACGGTTTCAATGTGGACACCATATTGTTAGAATCGTAGTAAAACTTGAATCTCACACCTCCGTCTCTGAAGAATTCGTCGTATCCTTCGACCGCCACGACGAAAATGTCTTTACCCTTGTTCTGTGGTGACGGACGGTTTTTGAGTTTCCTCACATTATCACGGGCCGGACACGGCTCCAAGTCGAAATGTATATTAGTGCAGAGAACAATTTTTTTTAATACCTTACCGTCAAAATCAGGATTATTCTTGACCTTTAGAAAAGAAATGAAATACTTAGCTAAACTGTAATCACCGTTCTTTTGAAGCAATTCTTGGACTTGGATTTTCTTGCCATCGTTTTGTTTGTGCTTGGTCTGTATGAGTACTAGTACGTCTCTACCGTCTTCTTTATACTGGAAGACAACGTCGTCGAACTTTTCGGCAGCTTCGATTTCCGACGTTAAAATAAAGTTGTAGCCTTTATCGACGGCTCTTTTTAGGAACAGCAAGAGGAGCTTCAGCTGATACGAAGCACCGTGCATGCAACTTAACCCTGAGCCTACGAACAGTTCCTCCATATTTTTAAATCAATATCTCGACAATTTTTTCTCTAATTATTTTTTACACTGATTATATAGAGATAACAATATAATCATGTACGTAAATCTATCAATTTTAACTTCTTAATTTATATTTTAAGCCCCAGCAAAACTCTTATAAATAACTATATTATGTCCTTAAGAGTTATTAGTCGGTTTTATACTGTAATCTTGTTCTGTTTTTAACACTACAGTAGTTAGTGGAATAAGAAGTTTGATCTAGAATATATATGTTGGTTTAACTGGATGAGGATGAAGTCGTGACGTCACACTGGAGACAGGATTTTGCCGCGAGGCTTCACCTGAAGTAGCTGGCTTTAACTCTTTGCTGCCCTGCAGTCAGCCCAAGTAATTGGTACTTCACACTTGATACGTTATCTGCAGCATCTCTGAAACAAAATTAACATGATATTTCTAATTATTAACAATATAAAAATACTTTGCAAATAATGTAGCACATAGCTTCCTAGCGTTCTATTTGTATATTTTAATGATTTTATACTACTATAACTGTTGGGCACTAAGGGGCTAGACTAGTATTATCAGAAGGGCCCCAACTAAAGTGCAGGTTCAGATTGGGTTATTAGGTTTGATGAAGGATTGCCGTAGACACACGTGGGGTGTTAAGAGAGCCGGGCGAGCTGCCGGTGCATTGCTGAAGGTCGGTCATTGTGACGCTGCGGAGGTGCCAGGGTTACTTTCCTCTGCACCGGTTGTCCGGCTGCCAGACGCAAGGAGTGTGGAGATGTATGCTCCTCTCTGAAAATGCCCGGTAGTACGAGCAGGGCTCAGATTTCCTCGGAGAGTTGTAGTCTCGCCTCCCAGTAGAGAAGTGGTCAACTGGTATAGCCTTCGCAGCGAAGGACTGGTGATACCAGAAAAGCTCGAACTTCCCTGTTTGCTGAAAGTCTCGGTCACTCGCAGGGCTGGAACGGGTGCGTATCAAAAGCACTGACGACCGTGTCAGTGAAGCCGGGGTCGCAGCAGGATTCCTTTCTTTGGTGCTGTGTGCTGTGTGCCGAGTGGTAGCTGAAAGTTCTCGGCAGTAGCTCACTTAACCGTGTTGAGAGATGCCATCACGTCGGGGTCATTACTTGTAGGGCACTAGGTTTAAGGCAGGATTGCCGTATTCACACGGGGGAGGGGGGGGGGGGGGTGTTCCCAGCCTATGGAAGGTACAGCGAGAGGTAAGGGTAGGAGGATTCTGCATTCTTCACCTTAATTGTTTCCATATGCAAAATTTGGGGAAAATTGAAAGATGGGAAGGGGTTCGAAATTGGGATAATAGGTGTGCGGTGAAACTTACAAAGCAAATGAATAAGACCTGTAAAAAGAAAGTTAAGTCAAGAGGAATGAAAAGAATTAATTGTCCCAGTCCGTGCACCCGTTATAGCCCAGGGGGAGGAAAAGGTGTCTGCCAACCTAGCCCCCTGGAGGGAGTGCGGCGCGCTCAAGTCGGGACTCCTCCGGGTGGGATCGTGTCAGACCGTCCCAATACCCCAGGCTCTCGATGTTCCTGGCAGGAGAGACAGACCCTCGCTGCAACCTCAATTTATTAGCGTAAAATACAAATTTAAAACATAAAAATAATTGATACAAGGGGCTCCGCCCCTACTCGCTTCGCTCGTCAACCCCCAAAAAGTGGTCGCTGCACAGCGCTGCCACGTCGAGGCACTCTAGAGTGAAGCATTAAAATTGATTTTTTGCACCCTGAGCCTACGAACAGTTCCTCCATATTTTTAAATCAATATCTCGACAATTTTTTCTCTAATTATTTTTTACACTGATTATATAGAGATAACAATATAATCATGTACGTAAATCTATCAATTTTAACTTCTTAATTTATATTTTAAGCCCCAGCAAAACTCTTATAAATAACTATATTATGTCCTTAAGAGTTATTAGTCGGTTTTATACTGTAATCTTGTTCTGTTTTTAACACTACAGTAGTTAGTGGAATAAGAAGTTTGATCTAGAATATATATGTTGGTTTAACTGGATGAGGATGAAGTCGTGACGTCACACTGGAGACAGGATTTTGCCGCGAGGCTTCACCTGAAGTAGCTGGCTTTAACTCTTTGCTGCCCTGCAGTCAGCCCAAGTAATTGGTACTTCACACTTGATACGTTATCTGCAGCATCTCTGAAACAAAATTAACATGATATTTCTAATTATTAACAATATAAAAATACTTTGCAAATAATGTAGCACATAGCTTCCTAGCGTTCTATTTGTATATTTTAATGATTTTATACTACTATAACTGTTGGGCACTAAGGGGCTAGACTAGTATTATCAGAAGGGCCCGAACTAAAGTGCAGGTTCAGATTGGGTTATTAGGTTTGATGAAGGATTGCCGTAGACACACGTGGGGTGTTAAGAGAGCCGGGCGAGCTGCCGGTGCATTGCTGAAGGTCGGTCATTGTGACGCTGCGGAGGTGCCAGGGTTACTTTCCTCTGCACCGGTTGTCCGGCTGCCAGACGCAAGGAGTGTGGAGATGTATGCTCCTCTCTGAAAATGCCCGGTAGTACGAGCAGGGCTCAGATTTCCTCGGAGAGTTGTAGTCTCGCCTCCCAGTAGAGAAGTGGTCAACTGGTATAGCCTTCGCAGCGAAGGACTGGTGATACCAGAAAAGCTCGAACTTCCCTGTTTGCTGAAAGTCTCGGTCACTCGCAGGGCTGGAACGGGTGCGTATCAAAAGCACTGACGACCGTGTCAGTGAAGCCGGGGTCGCAGCAGGATTCCTTTCTTTGGTGCTGTGTGCTGTGTGCCGAGTGGTAGCTGAAAGTTCTCGGCAGTAGCTCACTTAACCGTGTTGAGAGATGCCATCACGTCGGGGTCATTACTTGTAGGGCACTAGGTTTAAGGCAGGATTGCCGTATACACACGGGGGAGGGGGGGTTATTAGTCGGTTTTATACTGTAATCTTGTTCTGTTTTTAACACTACAGTAGTTAGTGGAATAAGAAGTTTGATCTAGAATATATATGTTGGTTTAACTGGATGAGGATGAAGTCGTGACGTCACACTGGAGACAGGATTTTGCCGCGAGGCTTCACCTGAAGTAGCTGGCTTTAACTCTTTGCTGCCCTGCAGTCAGCCCAAGTAATTGGTACTTCACACTTGATACGTTATCTGCAGCATCTCTNTACCCTTTAATATGATACCCCTCATGATGTCGAAAAAAAATTTAAAAAATTTAACCATTAAGTTTTTTTACCCTAATTTTTAGATTTTTTTTTTTTTTTTTGTCGCTATATTTTTAACATGTGTGGGTATAAAAAATTTCAAAGTCATCGGACGAAAAGTGTAGCAGTTAGAGCATGCGACGGACGGACAGACAGACAGACACACGCGCGAAAATATAAGGGTCCTTGGCTTTTGCCTATGGACCCTAAAAAAGGCTCAAAAGGAACTTTGGAAGACATTATGCAGATTCTAAAAGAATCCAAAGAAGAAATAAAAATTGTAAAAGAACAGACATCATTCCTGAAAGAAAAGTTTTTTTTTAAGTCAATGCAAATATTGTTAAAACAGAAGAGAGGGTAACTATAATCCAATGAAACCAAGAAAAAATTACAAAATCGTTACACTGCAACAAAATCCAGGAGACATTGATAAACAACAAATCGACAAACTAGAAGGAAAAATTTGGTTTTTCACAATGTCGAAGGACCGGAAGAAGAGAACTGGCAAGCAATAGAAGCATCTATATTTTCGATAATCCGGTAAAGAATGGGTGTTGAAATTAGTGTGAATGAGGTGGACTCGGTAAGAAGATTGGGGAAGAAGAAAGAGTACCCTCGACCCATTCTAATTATTATATTTGTTACACAGAGAAAAAAAAAGAGAAAATCTTAAGAGTGGGATCAAGATTAGCCGACTCAAACATATGGGTGAAAAAGGACTTGTTTAATACTTGTAAATTAGACAGGGAAAATGAGGAAAAACTGCGGAACCACGTTAAACTGCTCGACAACACGGAGAAACGGCATTCATAAGAAGAGGCAAAGATTTGGAAAATAAAGACCATATTAAAGAATCAGAAGTAGTGGATTTAGATGAAGATAAGGACACAGAACGAAGCGGAAACGACGAACAACATTCAACATTTCGATCGACAGAAGAATGAGAAGATGAAGAGGAAGCGGGATGGAGCTGGAGCAGGTTCAAGGTTCAATCAAATCTTTTTCAGTGGAGCGCCACTCTCTCACACAATGAGAGAGAGATCACAGCTATCAAGCATCCAACATCCCCCTCCCCATCTAAATAAAAATATGTTCCAAAATCCCCCTCCCCATCTAAATAAAAATATGTTCCAACATCCCCCTCCCCATCTAAATAAAAATATGTTCCAACATCCCCCTCCCCATCTAAATAAAAATATGTTTCAACATCCCCCTCCCCATCTAAATAAAAATATGTTTCAACATCCCCCTCCCCATCTAAATAAAAATATGTTTAATGTTTTGCGACAAATTAAATTATATCTACTAGGCATCGCGTGGCTCTATCATTGAAGCGAGCGTATTGCAATGAAATACTGAATATTGAAATTAATTCATGATGAATGTCATAGTTGAAGATAGGTGGGTGAGGGCAGTATGGAGTAGAGTGGGGGTACTCGGTACAAAGCTCACCTTCCTAGATAAACCTATACATATACACTACACGACTATAAGAATCTTAACCACCTGCCGTAGCTTTTAATCAATTATTATAACTGTATTCTTGATTACGCAAAAACTTCTGTTGGTATCAAGTTGAAATTTTACATGCCTGTTTCAATTGTACTTTAGAGAATGTATATGAAGTTTTATTAAAATCGTTGCGTTAGAACGTAAGACATCGGTAAAAAGGTTGTTTTCTCTATTTTAAACGTTTAGGCCCGCTTTAATAGTTTTAGCGATCTTTAATTATTCATAGTGGTGTCGTTGTTGGTTTTACTAATAAATGTTATTTGAAAAAAATGTTCGTCTCATCGAATAGATAAAGTTAAAATTTTTTCCCGTCCTAAAATTCCAATTTTAATTTTGATACGCTTGTTTACGCGAGCGTTGCGCGCAAACGCTTGGACAGAAAACGTTGTTCAACGAACTCGTCCTGAGCATTGGTAAAATGAACATGTGTACCAAATTTCATAAAAATCGGTTAACTTTTACTCAAGTTATCGTCGTACGTTTCAGACACACAGACAAACACACAGACAAACACACAGACAGACATGGAGCATATTTCTTTGAATGTAAGAAGCTCGCTCCGCTCGCTTCAACTAAATATTGAAGGTATAAATAAATTCGAAAATGTGAAAGTTGGACAATTATGCAGTATTAAGACATAATTTTTATTTACTATTACCTTTATTATTAAGTATCAGTTTATTATTTTATTTTACTATTGTTTTTGTTATTCAATTTATTTATTTGCCTCAAAAGTTAAATAAGAGATTGGTCTACTTCGGTGTTAATTATCTGAATACAAAGTTATTCTTTAATTTAAATTAAATGTGATTTATTTTTCCATATTGGCCCATACTATGAGCTCCAAGGTTAATACCATAATATCGTTCATATATTTTACACTTAGGACATGTTAAACAATTATAGTGCTTTTCTTATTCTTTTTATATTGCTTCCGAGCTTACCGAAGGTAACGGAAGCATTGTGTTCACTTTTGAGAACGAAAAACTTTTATGTCTCCGATTTCAAAAATTCCAAGACAGAAATCTGTTTCAACAAATATTTTTTATAATTAATTATAACTTTTTCTAAATTAATACGAATCATACATATTAACAAAAGTAGTTCGTAAACTAATAATAATAATAAGTAATAAGATTAATGATGTAATAAAAAATAAGTCCAAGGTTTGTCGTCCCAGCATTTGTTTTATTTATTTTTTATCTATCTATACTCCATTCAATTTTATAAATATAGATCTATTATAGAATGTGGGCGTGGCTTAGACTGGAGAAATCCACAGCCAAATACAATTTTGCTGCTTATTTTAAATATTACTTATTTCCTTTTAAAAAGAAATAAATAAATAAACGTACATTCCCAAACTTTAACACACTTTTATAACAAAACATTATTTTTATAAATCGAGAATGATCGATTTTCAATTTCGTATATCTCAGAAAACGTTGGAATTTCGACAAATATGTACATATACAATTTGTACATACACTACATTAGAGTTGAGGCCGGTCTAGATAGGGTAGCGCTGACTATAGTAAAAAATATGTTAAGCTGGTGGCAAAGCATTTTACAAATGGAAAACAATAGACTTCCTAAATTATGTTTTATGAAGCTAAAAGATTTAGATTCATTACCGTCGAATAAATTAGACTTCAACTGGTTCACCCAACTTAAAAATACCCTCAATGTAATCGGCGAGGCTTCCTTAGCAGAGAATCTAGACTTCAATAAAATATTTTATCAAAACAACTCCATAATAGAAAAATTTAAAAACCATTATAAATCAATTGATATTGAATTAGTCCTAAACTCGAGATATAATCCAATGTACAGAGAGATCACAGAACTGGGAGAGACCGAACAGTATTTAAAAGGTAAAACTATAATACATAAAAAAAGGATAATTAGTCAGTTCAGGCTCTGTTCAAAGTCTCTAATTTCAATCTGGTTTAAAGGAATGGGCTACAGAATTAATTGTGAAGAGATCTGTAGAAATTGTAATAAGTTGGCGCAAGAAGATCTAATACACTTTTTATTATATTGCCCGGCTTATGATTCGCTACGTAGTCAATATTTCACTAACCAGTCGTTTTGTTCCAATTCATCCAATGCAAAGAATGTGCTAATGGAAATATTGCAACCTTCCAACTACAAAGATATCAACTGCCTATACATGTACCTAGTTGAAGCCCTCAAAATAAGAGCATTTCTCGACAACGAATAATTAAATGGATGTATACATGTATATGTATACATGTGT
>KZ651276.1:41947-67489 GCA_001010745.2 Gerris buenoi
TCCCCCCCCCCACAGAAGTCTTAACGGGACATAGTAGCTAGGACTAAGATAGAAGGAAGAATGGTGGTTGAGACAAGCGGCCTGGTCGTCTAGAAAGACAGGAGAGGCGACGAGACGAATCGATCAGTTACGGGTCCTGCCTGCAAGGGAGGCGACAAAACAAAACGGCATTCTCCTCAACAAACTGCTTAACAATTCAACGCTTCAACCCAGACAAGAAAACTGCAAGGAAATGACTAACAGAAACAGAAGAAGGAAATATTCAAAGCAAATATTGCACCGTACGTGAGCCAACATCCAGCTCTTTCTTTTTTTATATAAAAACGCAATAGTTCGAACAAAACAACTGTACAAGAATATCTAAAAGATAAAAATAGATGAGAGTCAACTTTATTTTTTTACTATATTCTCATAACCGCAATAACAAATGGTTAATTAAAAATCGTTCCGAGACAACTCAGATAAACTCTCTCACATACGAGTTCATAATTATAATTACATAACCCAGTGAATTCCATTTACTAGTTTTTATAGGTACTTTTAATAACTATATAATTTTTTTAAATCAAAATTAATAATAAAAATGACTTCTCCTCGGCAAGGAATCGAACCCGGCCTCTCTCCGTCCGCTTTTATAACAATTTTTTAAGGAACTAGATTTTTCCCGGGAAAACGCCTTATTTCGTTAATTTTGTTTCAAAATGGTTTCCATCTTAGAATATTTTTTACAAGGAAGAAAAAACCACTATAGAAATTACGAATAAGAAGTGAAATGACGGATGTAGTGCTATCTAGTAGTGGTCGTACTAAACAAGATACAAAATGTAAGTCAAGCCAACTCAACAAATACTTATTTATTTAAAACGTATCTAAAGAGTTCAAAGTTGTTTGTTTTTTTCAGCGTAATTTCGTGTTCAATCAACAAGTCAACAGAGGTGTTGCCGTCTTATTTTTGTCCTTTTCTTTTCTTTAAACGGAATTTCAACCTTGGAAAGGGTCGAAAACCATAAAGTAACAAGTCGAGGTTGTAAAAATAACCGGTTCTACTAAAGGTTTCAGGTCAGAGTCGAGTCGAGTAAACACTAGGGATGGGAGGAACGGAACGTAACTATAAAAATAACTAGTTCCTGCGTTGGAACGGTTCCAATCGTTCCAAGATTTCATGGAACTACGTTATTTTTGGAACGACTTTGAAATTTTTATTTTACACGAATGCCTATTTTTATTTATTTAACAATATTTTTGTCTTAATTCAATTCAAATTAAAAATTATATTTTTGTAAAAAAATATGTATTTAAGTGATTATGGAAAAAAATAATACGAAACGTAACTGATTANTTTGTTATTGCTGCGATAAGGCAACCACATTTATTCCAACAAAAATTACTATAAGGCAACCATATTTTATTTCAATAAAAATAAATATTTGTTTTGATTTGAGGTCTTTAAATAGATATAATAACTCATTTAAATTAATTTAAATAGTTTTTATTTTTTTCTTGTAAGTATACAATTAAGCCCATTGCCATAAACCCAAACTATAATCTAATTATACTACATCTAATATTACGGTTATATACCAATTTTGTGTGTCCTCTAATCGGTAAAATAATTGGAGCAGTGGATAGCGCGTTTGACTCTTAAACCGGAGGTCAATGGTTCGCATCTCTCCTGAGTGAAAGATTTTTTACAGATAAATCTTTCACCAGGATTAGTCTCGGAACACAACTTCCGTTTCATTTCTTCCGACACACAAATTTCATTACAATTGATCTGTAAAAATGTTGGAATCTTGGACGAGTCTCGAATCGCAAACTTCGTTACATGAGGTCCCCTTAAGAAAAAATTCACTCCACCGCCGCCAAAGAAGTTTCACTTCATAAACTTTTTCTTGCTTACTTTTGTTAAAGGTTATAAATTATTTTCTAACCTTCACCTGTTATAACCATGATTTTTATTACGTATTTTGACAGATTTGACTACAGTTTCTACATAAATACGCTAGGTTCGCTCATACCGACGCTCTGCGCATGTCAGGATCGAGTTTAGGTGTTTCCATGCAACCAAGATCCAGATACGATCCCAGAATTTAGTGAATTGTATCGGGATCGGGATTGTACTTAATCCGTTTTGAATCTAGGTTTCCATGGACACTTTTGATCCAAAAACTGTATTCTACCCGTATTCAATCTGTATTTAAACATCATGGAAACTTAGTAAAACAGTTAGGAAGACGATATGGAACACTATCACAAGTCATGTTGGAACGTCCATTATCCGTTGCGCATGTCTGTGAAGATCCCGCGGTCGGTTCACTGTATGGCTGCAAGGTTGGAAAAATCTTATTATCAATAGTTTTGAATTGTATTGAATCAAACAAATGTTCTTCTTTGAAGTTTAAATAAGGAATTGACTGGGTTTCCCAGTGTTAGGTATCAATCGTTTGTTTTCATTGTTATGTCCATATTGCCTTTGATTGCGCTCGCTTGGAACATGTAAATGTTCCAAATGTTGCGGGAATCGGCTTTAGAAATGAAGTAACAACTTTAAAGGGTTTCCGTAGAAAAAGGATAAAACCGTATTATTGGCATCGAAATCTGTTTGTACTTCGTGCATATTCGCATAACTTAGCGAACTATACGACTCACCCAAGAAATTTCTGGCTTTAAATGAGTCAGGATGGCATCCCCCCCCCCACAGAAGTCTTAACGGGACATAGTAGCTAGGACTAAGATAGAAGGAAGAATGGTGGTTGAGACAAGCGGCCTGGTCGTCTAGAAAGACAGGAGAGGCGACGAGACGAATCGATCAGTTACGGGTCCTGCCTGCAAGGGAGGCGACAAAACAAAACGGCATTCTCCTCAACAAACTGCTTAACAATTCAACGCTTCAACCCAGACAAGAAAACTGCAAGGAAATGACTAACAGAAACAGAAGAAGGAAATATTCAAAGCAAATATTGCACCGTACGTGAGCCAACATCCAGCTCTTTCTTTTTTTATATAAAAACGCAATAGTTCGAACAAAACAACTGTACAAGAATATCTAAAAGATAAAAATAGATGAGAGTCAACTTTATTTTTTTACTATATTCTCATAACCGCAATAACAAATGGTTAATTAAAAATCGTTCCGAGACAACTCAGATAAACTCTCTCACATACGAGTTCATAATTATAATTACATAACCCAGTGAATTCCATTTACTAGTTTTTATAGGTACTTTTAATAACTATATAATTTTTTTAAATCAAAATTAATAATAAAAATGACTTCTCCTCGGCAAGGAATCGAACCCGGCCTCTCTCCGTCCGCTTTTATAACAATTTTTTTAAGGAACTAGATTTTTCCCGGGAAAACGCCTTATTTCGTTAATTTTGTTTCAAAATGGTTTCCATCTTAGAATATTTTTTACAAGGAAGAAAAAACCACTATAGAAATTACGAATAAGAAGTGAAATGACGGATGTAGTGCTATCTAGTAGTGGTCGTACTAAACAAGATACAAAATGTAAGTCAAGCCAACTCAACAAATACTTATTTATTTAAAACGTATCTAAAGAGTTCAAAGTTGTTTGTTTTTTTCAGCGTAATTTCGTGTTCAATCAACAAGTCAACAGAGGTGTTGCCGTCTTATTTTTGTCCTTTTCTTTTCTTTAAACGGAATTTCAACCTTGGAAAGGGTCGAAAACCATAAAGTAACAAGTCGAGGTTGTAAAAATAACCGGTTCTACTAAAGGTTTCAGGTCAGAGTCGAGTCGAGTAAACACTAGGGATGGGAGGAACGGAACGTAACTATAAAAATAACTAGTTCCTGTGTTGGAACGGTTCCAATCGTTCCAAGATTTCATGGAACTACGTTATTTTTGGAACGACTTTGAAATTTTTATTTTACACGAATGCCTATTTTTATTTATTTAACAATATTTTTGTCTTAATTCAATTCAAATTAAAAATTATATTTTTGTAAAAAAATATGTATTTAAGTGATTATGGAAAAAAATAATACGAAACGTAACTGATTAAAGAAGAAACGGTAACGAGAGCGAGCAAAAGCAAGCATCAATGAAACTAAACAACCAACTTGAAGGGAACTTAAAAAACTCGTTTCGCATGGAACGAAAACTAACTTGGAGGAACGAGTTTTCGTTCCTCCAAGTGCCAGGCAAAACTAAAACGGAACGTAACTAATCAAAGAGGAAACGGGAACGAGAAATCATAAAGAAACTGTAACTGTAACTGGCACGGAGGGAACGTAGAAGGTTCGTTTCGCGTGGAACGAAAACGAGTTGCAAAACTAGTTCCAGTTCCACCAAGCTGGAACGAAGAAGTAAAGATGTTATGGTTGTGCACGTCTTATAGGAGTGGGGATGATAGCTCGAGTCTCGGAATCACTCCAGTAAGCGATGCGTTCTCTTTCTCTTTCACACTTCTTAGAGGGAGCGTGAAAGAGACAGATGCCTCTTAGCCCTTTTTACTTTCCCGGGTTCGATTCCCCGCCCGGGAGAAGTTATTTTTATGATGATTTTGATGCAATTTCTAATAGTAATTAAATGTAAATAATATATAAGAAAGTTTGTCTGAGTTGTCTCAGACCGATTTTTTTCTTTCAGTACCCTAGTCAACTTCAACTTGTCGCCTTCGCCCTTCGCCACTCGTTTCGTAAATAAAAATATCTTAATATTATTATTATTATAAATGTTTGTATTTTATTTCTACTTTTCAGTGAAGAGTCGAACTATATAATAAAGAAACTGGTCTTGTGTGGAACGAACCTGCACCAGACTTTGAAACACGTGAAGTATTAGAGAAACTGTTTCTTTGGAACGACAACTGAAGCGTTCCAAAAATAACTAGTTCCTGGAACTAGTTACAGGTTTGGAACGAAACGACGTAACTCGTTCCACTCATGGAACGGTTTTTCCCATCCCTAGTAAACACCGGAGACAAACCTATAAAACCTCCGCACAAACCTAACTAACCTACAGAACACTTCCAGTTAAAAAAACAACAAAGACTAAACAAAAAATGCTTTAACTCCAAAATGAAGAAAAAACAAAATTCTATCCGAAACAACTTTTACGACATTATTTCTCATATACGAGTAACTACTTCTCATGTGTTCTTTCAAATTTTCAGTTTTTCATGGTTAAATTTAAATTATTTTTGAACATTTCAATAAAAATTTAACATAAAATAACTCCTCCCCATCGGGGAATCGAAACACAAACGTCCGCGTTTATAACTATTTCCCCAGGAACAGGAACTAGAGATTTTATCCGGGAAACTATAAAACAAATTCGTATTTAAATGTACTGTTTTGTAAGGGCTTTTGGTATTCTATATTTAGAGATGATTCATTTCTCGATTTCATTTTTGGATTATGACTTTTCCTGAACATTTATGCAAAATTTTATTGGCTCATTAGTTTAGGCTGCACTCACAACAAACACAGACATTTAAGAAAAAAAAAATCCACTTTTTCAATTTAGTGAACCTCAAAATGTTCAAATCCATTAAGACTATATTTTCTCACTTACAAAATATTTTTTCCCCTTATATTTCTATTTTTACATGAATTAAATTATCATTTTTGAAAATTTAGAAAAATTTAAAGAGAGCAGACGTATTAAAAAATGACATTGGGCTATCTACGGGCTACTTTTAAACAAATAACCATTTATTGCAGAACATTATCTCTTACACACAGAAAGGTATCTTAACACACAGAACATTATCTCTTACACACAGAAAGGTATCTTAACACACAGAACATTATCATGCAAATTAGCATTTGCTGTGGTAGCCATTTGGCTGGAGTTCTCATTATTATCACATATTAATTTTAAGTTGCAAAAAGTATTAAGCAGAAAAAAAAACAATAATAAAATCATCAAAAATAACTTATTAATTCTTAATTTTAAGTACAGAAACATTATCCTAACAAACATAATCCATATACATATGTATAACTAATATTGTATTTAACAGTTATTATGTAAATTATTAATATAGTCTTAACTCTTATACATAACACACACACAAATATAAACTACAATAACTATATAAATAAATAATATAACTATAATAATATAACGAATAATATAACAAATAATATAACGAATAATTTAACGAATAAAAATGAATGAACGAAAAAAAAAATTTAACGAGAAAAATTTAAAGAGAGCAGACGTATTAAAAAATGACATTGGGCTATCTACGGGCTACTTTTGTCAAACTAAATAAATTTCATAAATATTCAGGTGAGTAGTTTTGAAGATATAGGTGCGTGGACAGCTGGTTTCGTTGCCAGCATAACTGTTAAGTAGGTGGAAGAGAAAAACATCTGCGCAGAAGGTTGAAACTTGAAACTTATATGGGACCAACAATGGGCTAATTATGACCTACCCTTCAAATTACATTATAATAGGACAGTTTTAAAGACATATTGGTTCGCAATAATTGACCGACAGATAAGATACGAAACCAAGAATGATACCTGTTGTCAGAAACAGATTTCTGCCTTGGAATTTTTGAAATCGGAGACGGAGATAATTTTTTTTTTTTTCGTTCTTGAGAACGATCACACATCTTCCGTTACCTTGGGTAAGCACGGAAGCAAAATATAGAAGAGGGGGAACTTGCGCAAGACGTGGTATAAAGATAACTTTGTGGAGGATAAATCATCATCCATTCATCACAAAGATGAATGGATAATTCAACAGGACCAAAGTTACAAGTAAGACATTAATAACAAGTGTATGTTGGAGACACAACATCTTTATTATGTGTGCACACTACAAATTCCATCCATAGTTCCATTACATCTCCATTGTTATAGGTGTAAAAACAAGGTGACAACGCATTAAGACTCAAGAATGGTAAAGAGGGGGTACATCTCCCCCTCGTAGAGGAGGAGGGGGGTACATGTCCCCCTCGTAGAGGAGGAGGGGGGAGGGCTTTCTATATATAACGTATATATAAACGTATGCAAATAGATACATAAAGGCCTTCGAGTACGGGAACGGAGATAATGAAGAGAGAAAAGGCTCTGGGGTGCCTACAGGAGGCTGTGGGGTGCTTCATCTAGGTCACGTGTAGGCACCCTCTGCAGCTCAGGGCGCAGTATCGCTCCCCGGCGGGCATTGCCCCCAGCTTTCCCCGTTCTCTTTTAGTCCTGTAAAACCCAATACTATACTTTCCTTTCCTCTGAAACCAAACCCTAGAAGAAACACTATCCTAGAGAAGTAAACACTACTTTAAATAATTTAACACTATTCTACAATATTTTAAACTATTCTGTAGTATTTAACAATATTCTAGAACATTAAACTCTATTCTAGATAATTTAACAATATCCTAGAATATTTAACACTATTCTACAATATTTTAAACTATTCTGTAGTATTTAAAAATATTCTAGAACACTTAACACTATTCTAGATAATTTAACACTATTTTTTCGGAACAGACCATGCTGCGCACTATAGAATGTACAAATTAGATTCTATGATATCTTGACATAAATCTTGTTGTTAAATAAAACAAAATATTAAAATTCACCGCTAAAAATAACTCCTCCCCGGCGGGGAATCGAACCCGATTTCTTACCTTCTTGCTTTTATAAAAACAAGTAAGGCTTCACGTAAGTGCGTGAGGCAATAATCGCCGGTTTCTGTTCGATTAAGTTTAAATATTAAGTGTAATAGTTGCATATTCTTTTCCTACACTTCAAGACCTTTAAATTGATGTATGACATGCCATGGTAACTAAAAACTTTTTTTTATCACCCGCCATATTGGCTGGGCCGCCATCTTGGAAATATTAAGTGTAAAAACTTCAAAATTTGTCCAGTTGTCTAAAATGCCGAGATGTACCTGTGTGCCAAATTTTATGTTTCTAGCTATAGTAGTTTATGAATTGAAACAAGCCAACGGACAGACAGACAGAGCCGTTATATAAGTTTTCTTATTTACTTTGTACGGAAACCTAAAATTCAATTGTTTTTATTAGGATCCGACGGGGCTACTCTCTAAGCTTGTATTCGGGCTTTTCCCCTTATCTAATCTATATTAACTGATAATGATTTAATGTGTTGAAATAATAATCTTTTAACACGACTAAAACTAAAAGAACAAAATGAGTAAAGTCTTCTACATAAAGTCTTTTATCCTGCCAGTTTTTACATGCATTTAAAGGAAACTGAACTTATCAAGTTGCCGTTTTCCACGTAGCGTTCCAAATGCCAAGTAGGCCCTAAAGATGGGCCTTACAGTTTAGTCCTAAGGGTGAGTTTATGAAGAACAACGCTGCCTTGTTTTAAAACAACCCCCTTAGTAAAAGGTCAACGAGATAAATTCACTAGTTCAACAGAAAATATCTAAATATAGAGTGAAAATACTCAAGATACTAGATAACATACAAACAATTTTATATGTAACGGGTAACATTGATTCCTACAAGTAACCTTCATAACGTCATAACCTTTATAAGTTAAGATTGAAATAAAGTGCGATAAAAAAATTCTAACATTTCCTTCATAGAAAGATTAGTAAGTCTATAATTAATTTAACTGTATCTACTATTTGTCGGGTAACACTGAATATAACAACATATTTCAATTTTACTATCATAATAATCACTTCATCACAGTGTTTATTTATATATTATATATTATGTATTTATTAGTTTATAATAATATATTATTTAATTCAACAAGATATCTAGTAGATCAAATAGCACATGACTTCATTTTCTCTTATTTAAAAATGGGAAGCAACTGTTTACAGAAGGATTTGTAAGTCTATAATTAATTTAACTATAATAATATGTACTCGTAAAGTAGACTGTAGACTGTTTATTGATAGGTATTTTTTTCACATTTAATAAACAAAAAGATAAAATAATAAAAGTTAATAGACAGTGTTACCCGATAACAAGAAGATAGTAAATAGAGATAAATTAATTGTAGACTTACAAATCCTTCTGAAAAAAACTTCGTTTCCCATTTTTAAATATGAGAAATAAAAATAAAGACACGTGCTGTTTGATGAACTATAAATATCTTGTTAAATAAATTTTATATTATTTTTTAATAATAAAATATAAATATGTTAATAAAAAACAACACTGCGATAAAGTGTTTATGTTAAAGTTTAATGCGAGTAGAGTAGGATAGATTATTTAATTTAAACTATGGGAAAGACGTCATAAAGTGGAATGTTTAAAAATAAAACACCTTTCGTATTTTATGAATACGTTTCAATCAATGAACTTAAGCTTAAGTATCGTCATTAGTCAGTTTTCTTATTATTGATTATCACATAGATAATTACAAAACCAATAAGCAATATATGTCACTATTTAAAATTAAAAATTGAATAGTTCTTAAAGAATTTTAACTGGAACCTTTTAGTCTATGAGTAATTGAGAATTCAAAGTATTTTATTTTTGTATAATATATCTGTTTTTAGAAAAGGAAGCATGTTATGCAATGTAGAAATACTGAAGGCTGTGGGAGACATGGATACTGTCTGTGATTCACTCTACTCGGCGCTGAGTCACCGACCTACCCCATTAACAGACTAACTCCAGACACTAACTCACTCTATCGTCCTAGAGAAACAACTAATACATTACATTCAAACAAAACATTACTGCACAGTCTTACCAATTATAAAAATAAATAAAAATTAAATTAAGTCATAGATAATAACAGTGAGAAATTAATATTAATCGTCAGTGTTGGTTAAAAAAAAATTGTAAACATTTCCTTCAGAGCAAGATTAGTAAGTCTATATTTAATTTAATTGTTTCTACTATATGTGGGGTAATATAAATCAGCCTATGTGACTCGGGAATAGTGGACCTTCCTATCAGTGAATGAATCGAATCAGTAGTTCCAGAGATAACATCCTGGACCAACAATATTATCACTTCATAATATTTATGTACATTATCATCGTTTTGCCATCACTGTCTTTTTAAATATGTTACCTTACAAACCGTCTATGATAGATATCTAACTTGTTTTCCGTATTAAGGACCTTGATTCTTTGCGTTGCGGTATTTATAAATTGTATATTATACAAGTATTGCCCACATAATATTATGTGTACTATTGTACCAGTGTCAGTGTAAACCCAGTTTTAATAATTCTACTTTAAATATAATAGTCTATATTGCGTATTTAGTACTTAGACTTTGTTCATAATTTGTATAGCTGTTGCTACTATAAGAGCTAATGCCTACAACACACCTCCAAATGTGTTCTCACTTCTTTTGGGTTTCTTTAGTTATTACTAGTTTTATTTTCACTCACTGTCCGCATTTAGCAGCACATGTTGTCTCCTACATTTGAGCAACTTTTTCATTTCTATATACACCCTTTGGTATGCTTCGACTCCAAGGATGGACAAGCCTTTTTCATGAATGTATAAAGTCCATGAAAAATATACCCAAGGTATTACAAAAATAACGTTGGCTTTCCTGGGCAGCTGTTTTATATCCGTTAATGTCATCCCACTATTATACACTAAATTATCTCTGCAACATAACAATTAAATTCTAGTTCTAACTGTCAATAAAAGTTTGAACAATTATATAAATCTTTCAGTTGTTACATTAGGTATTTATTATATAAAGTAAAAATATTCTGTTAATAATACGAATTCGATATTATTTAAACATTTACTTAGTATATTATTTATACATCGAGTAGTGTGCCGACGAGGCACCTAGAAATGATTTGTTATTGCTATAACATAAGGCATCCTTTATTCCAATAAAAATAAATGTTTGCTGTGATTTGTTAGACTTTAATGACTTATCTAATAATAATGACTTATCTAAATTGATTTTACTTTTTTCTAATTAAGCCCGTTCACGTTTTTCAGAGATGTTGTGGGGCAGCGCTTTCAAATTTGTAGCCTAAAATTAATTCATCCGATTTCACCTTAGGGGTATTATTCTTCTTAACCTGTATGCCAAATTTCATTGATATCTGCCAAGTAGTTTAGACTCCACATGTGACAGACAGACGAATTAGTTTGTCCAACCCATAGAATCTAACAGGGACGATTGGGGGCACTGGGTAATTTCCCGAAGCGTCGCCAAGCCGATTATAAAAAAGAAATATTGGTCCGACAAATCTTTTTCACAGGAATGTGCTATTGCACCAGTGAGGCGCCACAGTGATATTACAGGACAATTTTACTTCTTAAACAATTTTTAAGCGACGTTTCAGTCAGAAACAGATGTCAAAAAGACTAAAAGTACAAAGCGTCTTTATGCTGAAATAAGTGGTTCATCTGCCGCACTTATTGTATGGACGAGGCGCCTATAGCAATATGAAATAATAATAAGTGGGTATCCGCAGCAGACCCCTAAATATCTATCTGGATAGCTTTTGATTATTTTCCTCCTTTTAATTTTTTTTCTGAGAAAGCAAATGCAAGTATTCTAGCGTATTAATTTTGTAGTCCTTTATTTCGTTGAAAATTGATATACAATTTTTCTTTGCTTTCTCATATAAAAAGAAAGAATTGAGATGGCGAAAAAATTCGATTTTGACATTTCGATGGATTTACACGTTTTGAGGTCCCTTGAGTCCAAAAAAGTGTTTTTTAAAAAATGTCTGTCGTCTGTCTGTGCAGACGCCTAGCCTAAACTACTGGGCCGATTTTGAAAAAATTTGGCATACATGATCAGAAAAATCATACCCCCGAGGCGAAATCGAGAAATGAATTTTAGCTCCAAATGTGGGGGGCGCTACCCCCCAAAAGCACTGAAAAAACGTTAAAAAAAAAAATTATTTCTCGAAAACGGTTCCGACGATTTTGATTAAAAAATTCTCAAACATGTAGTCCATTTCAATACGAATCTAATGATATAAACTTTTCCCGGGAAAAATTTAGTTCCTGAGAAAATAGCTTAAAACACGGAGGGAGAGACGCCGGGTTCGATTCCCCGCCGAGGAGAAGTTATTTTTATTATATATTTTGATCAAATGTTCTATAATAATTAAATTTACCAATGAAAAACACTGCGCCAAGTCCAAGTATTTATGAACTCCTATATGAGAAAGTTTGTCTGAGTTGTCTCTGACCGAATTTTTAATCACATATTTAACTCTATTTTATTGTGGCTTAAGTTATCGCGTTATAAAATAAAATATGAATCAAATTGTGCTATTATAACGGCAATTTTATTGTAAAATTGTCGTTACAATACATTTGTACTTATATAATACGAGACAAAGAAAAATTATGAAAGAGGGGGCCCTTGAATTCAGGGGGGGGGGGAGGTGCTTATTAGATTATACGACACCGGTTGGTATGTTTACAATTCCGGGACATTATCTCTTCATCCGCTCCGATATCAAATCTACCGAAATCTCAAAATCCAATTTCCGCTTCATCACACAAATTTGTATCTACATCGTCTACGTACATCTATGAGAAACAAGATATCATTTGAATTGAGAAAATATTATATTTTGATAGATTTATATGTTTTAATGTTCCCCTGTTATCAAAAGAGCGCTTCTATAAATGATTTTGTTTGTGTTCAGAGGTCTGGGGTCAATATGCGGACAGAGTAAAGGTCAAAACAAATATCTAAGAGATTAGGTAAACATAATATGAAAAAAAAAACATCACTTCATAGTCCAGTCAAAACATACATAAAAAATAGCTATGAAGACAGCGTGAAAATTCTATCAGAGATTTAGATGGATTTACACGTTTTGAGGTCCCCTGAGTAAAAAAAAGGTGGTTTTTAAAAAATACTTTCTTACTGTGCGGCTACTTTCCACACTCGACGATGTAATGTACAATGTCTTTGTCTTCAGAACGAACACATAGCTTCTGCTATCTTCGGGAGCAATGCTGGACGTAGATCTTCTTCAGACAGTTACTCATCTCATAAAAACAGAAGTGTTGATATTCCTTAAAACATCCCTCTTTCTTAATAGTTATTTAAACAAAGTACTGAATACAATAAGTGTTAGTGAGAGACACTAAGGGATGTGACACGCAAGCGTGACACATAGGAACTGTTCCAACACTAGACAAACGTCACAAAGATGTTATGTTCGGGCCCCTGATGAGTCGATAGCGACGAAACGATGCAGGACATGGCGTTTTGCCGAGCCAACATCTTTGTGACGTTTGTCTAGTGTTGGAACAGTTCCTATGTGTCACGCTTGCGTGTCACATCCCTCGGTGTCTCTCACTAACACTAATTGTATACCTTATTGCAGTGTTGCATAATCACGGTATTACATTGTTGATGAAAGTATTGAATAAATAATTATATTCATTTATATTCTAAGTACCGAAAAAATAAACTTACGAGGAAAAGAATGAATAAACTGATTTTAGCAATATTCTTATAAGGGTATTGGCCTCTTCAAATCTTTTTATAATTTAAAAACTGGCCTCATAAACTATAAAATAATTAGGACTTTAATTACTTCTTGTATCTAACGAAAGAGGAATTCGTTCAATTAATGATTGTATTTTTTTTTTTAAATAAAATAATAACATTTAATTGTAAAAAAATACCTTGATGAAATAGCCAGAATTTCAGGGCTAATCAAATGAACCAAGATTCTCTGCAATTCTTCAAAACCATACGCATACTTGAACAGATCTTTACTATCGGGCATCTGAATCAAAATAATACATACATAAATAATAATCAATGATTGTGGGTCTTTGGGGATAAAAAAAAGAAGGTTCTCTCANGGGTTGCCAGTGAAATGACGGATCCACCTCTACGAGTACAGATCTAAATATAGAGATGAGAAGATATGGTGGGGAGAGAGGTACGTGACGTACCCACAACCTTGCCTGGGTACAATCACTGTACTCCTTGAGGTACCTCACGGTACGAGTCCGCTACTTAGTCACCCAAATGTATTCATACTTCCAGCTACAATTAGAACCCACTACTTAGACTAATATATAGGACAATCATTGAGAAATTAAATTAACTTGTTTCCTAATTAACTATAAACTATAAATAAAATAACTAGTTTCCCAACACGGGGTGTAGGGTCCAAAGAAATCAAGAAAACATTTGAATCACCATCATCAAAATAGCTTTTATCTACGATTGTTACGAAATATAAAAATTTGATCTCTGGTTGAAAGTGATTCTTTACTTAACGTGTATTCATTGCGCATGCGGTCTCATAATTCTGGAGAATTCCTCTTTTACCGCCCTAGGGCGGTAAAAATAAAAAGAATTCACCCTAACTCACGATTAACTAGTTTGTTTACATTTAACAAAACTAATTTGCTAATTGTTTAATAAAAGTAACAGTTTATATCGAGTTTAGTGTGAAAAGCAACGAGTGATTTAAGTGATTATGACGAATATGAGGAGAATAATACGCCTTCCGAAATAATTAAATCGGCACTAAATATAACTAATGAATTAATGTTATCTTTATCAAAAGAGAAATGCTTACATACAGGAAGTTTATTATTTTTTTTCCTGCATTTATTATTTAAATCTAACAATCGTAGATAAAGTACAGTACGCAACTCGTGGGAACACTAATTTGTGCCCAAGAACTAAAACAAGTTCAAACGCAACATCCTTGAAACGTACTACATTTCTAAAACTCGTAATACTATAAATTTCAGAACCGACACCAACAATCTATAAGTAACTGTTATACAAATTTAATTAATAATTTATAGTACAATTTAGTTATTTTTCATTATTTTTTGTTCTATGTTTTTCATATACCTAAGTACTTTTTAGGGTTTCGTTGGTAAAACCAAAAAAAAGAAACCCTTATAGTTTCGTTCCTGTGTCTGTCTGTCTGTCACTCTGTACGGTTCCAATAACTTTTGAACCAAAAGAGATAAAAACATGAAACATTCCAGTATAAAAGATGGTTTTGACGCGCATACAGCAAAAATATAGCGAACTCAAAATTATCAGCTGTTCAAATTCAAAATGGCGGATAATTCACGTCACCCCTGTCCTGTAATGGCCTAAGCTGTCGAACGGGACTAAAACCCAAAAAAAAAAAAAAAAAAAAAAAAAATTCACGTCGCGCAAATAAATTTTTTTTTTTACAATTTGAGTGGGGTATCAAATAAAAGGTATTGAAGAGTAGATTACAAATATATGTATATACCACTTAGGGTTAGTGTTTAATTTTAGCTGCCATTTTGTCAAAAAAATGAATAATCCCCCCCCCCTACTAACTTTTGTTCACAATACCAACGAAACCCTTTTTACGTGAGACTTCACGCCTTATCAATTTTTCATTATTGTATTTCTAGCTTTAGTTAGTTTTTTAAGTAATCTTGTTGCGCTAATCCGCCCACCTGACACCTTACCCTTTCCTAGTTTCTAGCTTTCTAGTTTTTCAGCCGCACTTCCATTCATTCCTCTATAATGTGTCGTAGAGTCAACCTCAACCATTTTGTATTATTTTTATTTTACTCTTTGTTTCTTTCTCTGATGATGCTAATAAATTTAGCGAAACGTTAACATAAACCTACACTCTGGTGTTTTATTTGACAGCATCTCGCTAACATACACTCTCATTATTATTACATAGAGTGAATTTGGTGTTCATTGTCTATTATTTGAGGTGGAGCTGAGGTATGTTGTTTATCAGACTTAGCAAATTTTCTCATAACTTTTTACTTTCTCATATAAAGAGAAAGTATTGTGATAGCGCGAAAATTCGATTTTGAGGTCTTGATGGATTTACACGTTTTGAGGTCCCCTGAGTCCAAAAAAGTGGTTTTTAAAAAATGTATGTCTGTCGTCTGTCTGTCTGTCTGTCTGTCTGTCTGTCTGTGCAGACGCCTGGAGCCTAAACTACTGGGCCGATTTTGACAAAATTTGGCATACATGTTCAGAAAAATCATACCCCGAGGTGAAATCGAGAAATGAATTTTAACTCCAAATTTGAGGGCGCTACCCCCCAAAAAACTGGAAAAAAATTATTTCTCGAAAACGGTTCCGACGATTTTGATTAAAAAATCTCAAATGTAGTCCATTTAAATACGAATCTAATGATATAAGCCGTTTTCCCGGGAAAAATCTAGTTCCGAAGAAAATAGCTTTAAACGCGGACGCAGAAAGCCCGGGTTCGATTCCCCGCCCGTGAGAAGTTATTTTTATGGTAAATTTTGATGAAATACTCAATAATAATTAAATATACACAAGAAAATTAATAAATTGGAAACACTGGGCTAAGTTAATATGAACTCGTATATGAGAAAGTTTGTCTGAGTTGTCTCGGACCGATTTTTTTATTTATTTATTTGACGTATTTAATATATTTTTTTACTGTCCCACATTGTAAAGAATAACCTCTTAAATAGAGGGAAAACAAATAATGAAACAAAATTTGTAACATTTGTAAAATTGTAACACTTTCGTGTAGTACAAACAAACTTTTGCTTGCGAGCTTAAGGTAACAGAAGCTATGTGACATTTTAGGTCTCCGATTTTGAAAAATTCCAAGACAGAAATCCGTTTCAGACATCAGGGAACATTTTTGGTCTGTCTGACGTTCAATTTTTGCGAACCAACACATCTTAAAAACTACACGTTCAATTTTAATGAAATTTGGGTGGTAGGTCATAATTAGCCCATTGTTGGTCCCATATAAGTTTCAACCTTCAACCTATTCTCTTTCACTTGCCCACAAACATACATTATTTACACCTATAGCTTCAAAAGTACTTATCTGATTTGAACGAAACTTTTATAGGTTATCGAAAGTAACCCGCCGATAGCCCCAGATTAATTTAAACCGCGTCTAACGCTCTTTAACTTTTGCTAAATTGATACTTTAATTCGTGTTAAAAAATCAAAATAATTTTGATAGATTAAAAAAAAAAAAAAACGGGGAAAACAATTAAACCAATTAGACAATAATGGCTTGTAAAGGTATAAAATGAATAAAGTACGTGGATAGGATGTGAGGAAGCTATGTGCCACACCAATTGGATTCTATTTTTTATTTTTAATATTTTTACAACATTATAATATTATAGAAAGTGAAAAGAACCTTGAAATTTTGTATTATAAATAATTTTGTATTATAAATAATTTTGTATTATAAATAATTTTGTATTATAAATAATTTTGTATTATAAATAATTTTGTATTATAAATAATTTTGTATTATAAATAAAGTCGAAACTTGTCTGTCTGTGTGTCTAACACTGATAAGAGAGGAGCCAAGTAAAAAAAAACCAAGATATTTATCTGATATCTATCAGGGAAATGATAAATCTGAAGGGAGGGTACGATTGACGAAGTGGGGCTGGTCGCCCCCCCCCCCCCAACTCGTTCAAACAACCGCTCAATTAAAATGTACTAAATTTAGCCGGGGGCACCTCGTCTCTCACCTGTTTGTGAACCAACCGCTGCACAACCGCTCTCGTTACATTCTTAACTGCACCTTCTAGCAGTAAATTATCCCACAAATCAACAAACAATAAATCTATTTCAAACAGAAACCAAATTGACGCCAAATTTTACATTCATTGATATCTGCATACAATCGCAATCGTGTATATATAGTAGTTTTTGATTGAACTCTTGTAAAAGATAACAAAAAAAAAAACAATACAATTAGACTGCCATTATTAGTGTGGCACATAGCTTCCTCGCTTCCTATCAGTGTGGCACATAGCTTCCTCGCTTCCTATCAGTGTGGTACATAGCTTCCTCGCTTCCTATCAGTGTGGCACATAGCTTCCTCGCTTCCTATCAGTGTGGCACATAGCTTCCTCGCTTCCTATCACGTACTTTATTGATTATAACAAGTTATTATTATCTAAATTATTTAATTGTTCCCCTTGTTTTTTTATGTCAAAATTGTTTTGTTTTTTTTACATCAATTAAAGTATTAATTAAGCAAAAGATAAGTCGGAGGTACATTTAACTAGGTATTACTCAACATTTTATCAAAATTTATCATTATAATAACTTCTTCTCGCCGGGGAATCGAACCCGACCTCACTCCGAAAATAGATTTAAAGCTATTTTCACAGAAACTATGTTTTTCCTGGTGAAACGGCTTATATTGTTAGATTTCTTATTTAAATGGACTGTATTTTAGAATTATTTTAATAAAAATCGTAGGAACCGTTTTCCAGAAATAATTTTTATTTATTTTTATGGTATTTTTCTGAAGTTGGTCTTTTCTTTGCGAGGAAGCTATGTGCCACATTAATTTTTCAGAATGTTTGGGGGCGGCACCCCAAAATTCGGAGGAGCTAGAATTTACTCCTCGATATCACCTCGTTGTATAATTTTTTTGAACATGTATGCCAAATTTCGTCAAAATCGGCCAAGCAGTTTAAAGGCTTTACGCGTCTGCACAACAGAAGACAGACAGGCAATTTTTAAAAACCACTTTTTTGGACTCAGGGGGACCTGAAAACGTTATGTTGGTCAAACTACATCTGAACTGTGATCTTCTCTTCTGATCGAGACTCTTCACCCCTTTCTTATATTCTGTCTTGTATGACTAATCACAATCCTCTACCACGATATCTCGATTACAGATCGATTGAGATAAAAATATAGCATATGGAAAAAACAATCGATTACGTCCTTATCTATGAATACGGAAGAGTATAGTTGAGACCTATATCGAATTTGTTTTTAGTTAGATAACAACAGTGGAGACTACACACTACACTTTCCTCTTATCTCAAATTGATAAGAGAGTTATAAATATTATTGTAGTGGCCCGAGACGGTTCGGTTTCAAGTGCATCAAGGAAGATGCATTGGGAGATAAGAGCCAGAAGCCACCCCAGGTTAGATACTGCGACCCGCTATCTCAACTCAGCCTAATTATAGCTGCTAGTCAGTTCTCTCTCCAATTACACTAGCAAAAAACTTCTATTCTGCGAGCAGATGCGGGGGAGTTTACATTGGATTCGCCCACCGCTAAAACCCGATAATCAGGAGGAAACTAACTCGTGCTATTTAACACATGAGTTCGAGTCCGGTCACAGACGGAACTTGTGTGAGTTTCTTCCAAGTAGGATCACTATGTTACTATTATCTTAGTTCGTTGGATTCTAAACAACAGTTATATTATCATAGTAATTAATTAAGTAGTAGTTTTGTATTGCCCTCTATCGTTATTTGATTCAAAATGAATTTTCTTCACAGGTCTAATGGATAGTATTAATAAAATGTACAAACTTTTAGGTATCCATAATTTTACTAGGTTGCAATATTTCAACCCCATTTTCATGCTAAAAATGAAAAATTCTTTTATTTAATAGCCGCAAAAGCTATTTGCTTGAGGACGGCTAAAATTTAAATAATAATATTTTTATATGTAATTTAATTACAATAAACATTAATTTATTAATTCTTTTATAAATAAATGATTAAAAACGTAATAATAAGTATAATTAAAAACGCTGGTTAAAAATAGTTGGACTAATAAGAAGTGAACCACTGTTTTAACAAACAGCATCTACTGGAGGTATAATGAGGCAAGGAGGCGAACCGTGCAGTCCGTAGGACTGTCCGGCACGCCTCTAGCTCTAATAAACCCAACCTTATACATTGTTTTTTAAACCTATCATTATATTTATTATTATAATACATGTTTTTACGAGTAATTAATACCACGTTACTTCAATAAAGAAGTTTAATTAGAAATATCCACTACTACTTTGAAACGAATAAAGCTGCGACGAATGTACTTCTATGGTATTAATAAAATAAATATTATTCCGACGACCTGCCTAGAACTCAACAAGCAAGCGGTAACTTCCTGAACAAAATCGGTCCGAGACAACTCAGACAAACTTTCTAACATACAAGTTCATTACTTAGTCCAGTGCTTATGAGAGCCAGCGTGACCGTGTGGGTTACATTACTTGCCACGTCTGCTCGGCCATCACTGAATCATGAGGTGGTACGAGATCGTGGGTTCGATTCCTCGCCGTGACGCTCTGATTTATATGGCTCACTTATGACCACATCATACTCGCTTCGGCGGCACAATGTACAAATGTATGATGTGTGAAGTGGCTGCAACTCTCTACCACGGGGCGTAAAAAGGGCCTAAGAGATGGCCTAATTGCAAGGTTGGAACAAGTGATTCGTCCTACCCGTTCTAGTAGCAAGTACTAGACTACTACTACTACTAGCTCAGTGTTTTCCATTTATTAGTTTTCGTGTTTTCGTAGGTACATTTAATTATTATTGAACATTTTACTAAACTTTATCATAAAAATAACTTCTCTTCGGCGGGGGGAATCGAACCTGCAACCTCTCTCCCGTCCACGTTTGAAGCTATTTTATCATAGGAACTAGATTTTACCCCCATAAAACGGCTTATGTTGTTATAATCGTATTTAAATGAACTACATTTTATTTTTTTTTATAATCAAAATAGTCGGAACCGTTTTCGAGAAATATTTTTCCTCCAAAACGAGAGTTTTTGAGGTAGCGCCCCCAAATTTAGATCTAAAATAAATTTCTCGATTTCGCCTCGGGGTATTATTTTTAACACCAAGCTACCAAATCACTACAGACAAAGACCCATAGTTCAAAACCTAGAGCTACCAAATCACTACAGACAAAGACCCATAGTTCAAAACCTAGAGCTACCAAATCACTAAAGACAAAGACCCATAGTTCAAAACCTAGAGCTACCAAATCACTACTGACACAGACCCATAGTTCAAAACATAGAGCTACCAAATCACAATACCTAGTTTAAAACCAAGAGCTACCCAATCATTAAATTTAGTCCTAATTTTTTTTTTAGTTTTATGAGTAGTAATACTGCAAAGGATCGAAGTTGTTCGGACAAAGTGCGAGCGAACGAAAACGGTAAATCATCAGACTAAATAGAACTACAGACAAAATGTGAAGGGAGATTTAATTAATCCGCGGTTAGTATGAAACCAACGTATCATCCTATGATGATAAATCAACAATCTCCCGTAATTAACCATTCATTCAAAATTTGAAACATAATTGCAGACTTTATAGAATGTTCAATTAAAGAGAATAGTTTAATGGTCAGATGAATGCAATGATGGAAAATGTACCGTATTGGTGTGCGAACCTGCCAATGAGAGCGCATCCTCCTCTAAACGAAATGTTTCGCTCCACTTGCTTTCCTTCTACCACGGCAACACTGACGTACAACTTGAAAATTAGGCGCCTCTCATTTTACTAAACGAAAAAAAAAGAAGAAGAAGAAGAAATAACTTTCCAAAAGGAATGTGAAGGCACTACCTGGAGGAAAGGGTTGTTGCACCAACTAGACGTTAGAGTGTCTGCGGTCAAGCGTTCCGTTCGTTGGCCTTGGACGTTGGTTTTTTTTTTCAGTTTTAAGATGCCTCGACCGAGGAGATAAATGGGGTTTTTTTTAGGGACGATATGGAAATGTTAAAAATAATAAAGTTTTCATATTTTTTATTCGTTGGCTGATACTTGGTCGGGGTAAACACGGGAGTAACGGCGAGGAGAAAACGAGCTGATGAGAAACACTCGAAGAGTTGAAGGTCTATCTCGACAAATCGTTTAAGGGTGATTCTCAAACTAGGAGCAATAATTGTGTCCCAGTGCATTATTTCACCAATATGTTTCCTATCTGCCCAGATTTTCTAAGTTTTAGCTTAAAATTACTATAATTAACAAATCTCAGGAAGAAAAAAAATATTATGAAGTCATATTTATTAAATATGGATACTTGAAAATTCAAACATAATGCAATTATGTAATTACCGTATTTGTCCCAAAATAGGATATTATCCAAAACAGTTGTCTCATGCTAAGTGTAAAACATATTTCTTAAGATTTTTAATGTTTATTCACAGGTGACAGTTTAATCTTATATAAAATAAGTTTGTATAAATCTTTTACTGATGTACGGTTGGCGTACAGGACTTTAAAAATTGTCCAATGTTTTTTTGTAATTACCGTAATGAAAAATAAAGTGAGCCCTCACTTTACTCAAGTGCGAGGGAAATTTCTTACGGTTACTAGTTTGAGAAGCTGGCAACATTGACAAGAAAAGGCGTGAAAAAATGGCGGCTAAAGCCTTAGTCTATCCAGATTTTTTTATTAGATAAAGTTATCAAACAGGTGCGTACCTTTATTCGTGTAATTACTGTATTTGAATTTAAATCATTATTATAAAATACTATATTTATGAAACCAGGCTTATTTTGTAGCCCTTATATTGCTGTTTAAGGAAATAACTTGGATATTTGTGTAGTGTTATTTATTTAGCTCTAATTTAATATTCAATGATCAAATGTAATTACCGTACTAATAAATGTGTAATTACCGTAATTGTAAATAAAAAGACGGTAATTAAATTTTGATTACTGTAATTACAAATTTTATATTCTGTTATGAAATGATCGTAAGCTTGCGTGGATAGAATTAAAATTAAGTTCTAGGTCTTTCCGTGGTGACCGCGTCTCAAAGGACGTACATCCAAATTTTATCTCTTAAAACTAGAGCAAAATTGCCCGTAGTTTGAGCATCACCCTTAATTAAATTTACTTGGTGATTTGAGGATATTACAGTGGACAATCGTACAAAGATTCACTCAAGATAATCAACTAAAGCGGACGAAATTTGTTTTAAATAAGCTATTTGTTTTGCTTCCAACCTTACCAAAGGTAACGGAAGCTATGAGATTGTTCTGAAAAACGAAAATTAGTTATGTCAACGATTTCAAAAATTCCAAGACAGAACTTAAGCCGGACGGGTAGAGTAAACAGGAGAGTAGAGTAGCGAGTTGAGTAACTCTATTCGCAGAAACCCGAAAAAAAACAGTAGCGTAGAGTGGTGAGTAGAGCAGCTAGTAAAATTGATAGAGTGGGAAGTAGAGTGCACTCTACTCGCTACTCTACTCTCCAGCTTACTCTACCCGTGTAAACCTGGCTTTAGAATCAGACATCAGAGGACATTTTTGGTTCCATGTCTGTCTGTCTGTCTGTCTGTCTGTCTGTCGGTCTGTCGCTTAATTTTTGCGAACCAACATATCTTTAAAAACTACAAGTCTGATTTTAATAACATTTGAACGGTAGGTTATAATTAGCCCATTATTGGTCCTATATGAGTATCAAACTTCTGTGCTCATTTGCTTCTCCTCCACATGCGCGCACAAACATCAATTTATTTACTTCTATGAAATTATATTAAGCTATGATAGCTTCAAAAGTGCTTATTTGATTGAGCGTGTTACTTAAAACTTAAGTGACAATTTTTTTTGCGGCGGACCAACTTGAGAAAACTTGATCAACATTTTGCAATATTTTCTGTAGGTTTTTTGAACGGTGAAGACAGTTATTGTGAAATGAAATGTACACGTTTCTCTTTTATTTTGAATCTATTGTTATATTCAAATCAATATTTCATTGCAGACGGGCAAATTCAGTTAGAAACCCATTNAAAAAAAAAAAAAAAAAAAAAAAAAAAAAAAAAAAAAAAAAAAAAAAAAAAAGGATGAGAAAAAGTTAATATTTATGTGAAAATGACAGAAGGGCTTTTATAGCCTAGATAGATAGAATATTAGAAAGCTCAACTCAAGAGAAGCGTAGTTCACAGAAATACCTTTCTCCTTCAGTAAACACTCCTTCAGTACAATACGCAGATATAGATAGACATAGATAGAAAGATAGTTAGATAAACAAGATAGATAGAATAATAGTAAGCTCAAGACAAGAGGGGAGTAATGTAACTAACTAAATAAAAATATAACAAAAATGTACATAACAATAATTACATTACTCCTAAAGAGCTTATCAACAATATACATCATTAAAGGTTTTCATTACTTTGATATTTGTACCCCTGTGAACCAAAATCAAAATTTCGCAAAATACTCTCTTAGTGGGTGTTTATAATATAAACAGAGTATGTACACAAAATTTCAAGTCTCTCGGTTAAACAGATTTTGCTGTACGTTGATTCCAAGTCAGTCAATCAATCAGGACTTTGCCGCTTACATTAGAGATAAGTATAGATACAAATAGAAAGCTAAAAACAAGATAGATATACTCTACAGAAATAATTTATATAGCCTTCTATGTATTTATAGATAGATAAATACATAGATAGAATACTAGAAAGCCCAAGTCAAGTGAAGTATAGTCTTGAGTGATAACTGTTTTGTCTGCAGTAAACAGTAAACTACGCAAACAAGGGGACCAAAGTCTGACTCACATACTTCCTCCACCACCCAATAATTAAATATCTTCACAGCACATATAATTATCATTTAGCATGCAGCTCAGGCAACACTGTAACTATGTCGGTCGATAGCGTACCTCCAAACGAGAAGTATTCATTAAAGTTATTCATTATAACGACGGTGCATATTTTGTTGAATGTAAAGTGTTCGAAGCGTTTGCTTCAAACATCTTAATATTATGTAGCCGCGCATGGCGAAAATCTTGGCGCACTTGTGATTAGCATGGTATTTATAAGAAGTACATTATCACATAGAAATGATGGAGGGTCGCGAGGAGGTGATTTTGGAACGAAGTTCCTTATGGCACGTTCTGGAGCCCGGGAGTGAATCCGAAAAAAACGACGAAAATCATCGTCACAAAATCACCGTCACGCAAAATCCGTCACGAAATCTACAGATGACGATAACTTGGGTAAAAGATCACCGAGTTAGATGAAATTTGGTACACGTGTTCATTTTACCAGTGCCCAGGTTGAGTTCGTTATCCCGATGTTCGGATAACGAACTGCTGTTCGTTATCCGCCCGTTATCCGCCCAAGCGCTCACGCGCAACGCTCGCGTAAACGTCGGCTTCAAAAGACGGGAAAAAGTGTTATTAAGGAAACCTGTTACTTGACTTGTTTTGATTTTTTTTTTTTATAGATGTCAAAAATGACACGTTTTTTTTCCAAACTCACTATAAACTCATCATGATCAACTTTTTTCTTATATTCAATATATATTTATAGTAAGACGCTTGCTTTAATTATACAAATAATAATTTTATTTTAATTTTGCCTTAACTCCGCTAGCCCTTTCGCTGCGGGCGGCTCTGAGTGGAAACGTGCCCCAGGTGCGGGCCTGTTCTACACCAAACTACTTCCCTGTGCGGAGTTGTTTTACACCTACACCGCTTTTTGTCGTAACTTTCTCATTTTTTTTTAGCTTCCTCGCGACAATTGTATAATATATTTTTATAGCATATTGATTGTTACATACTTTATTACGTAAAACTGTATATATTTTTTTTTTTATGAAAGTACTATTTGTTTTATTAATATACATACATAAGTAAGCGAATAAATAAGAAATACGGAACTTAATGCTTATAATAAGGGTTATTAAATAAAATAGACCATATTAGAATTTAAAGTATATAATATCTTAGCTAAACAAACAATACAGTTATTTATTAGCTAACGACATACATAGCCAGCTAAGGGTGGTGAGGCCGTGCCGTTGCCCGTCGGCCGACGGCACTTTCTAATTCGGCATTATTTATATCTATTTTTATATTCGTTTTGAATCCTTTTTTTT
>KZ651276.1:107104-120394 GCA_001010745.2 Gerris buenoi
TTTTTTTTTTTTTTTTTTTTTTTTTTTTTTTTTTTTTTTTTTTTTTTTTTTTTTTAGAAAAAAATAAAATAATCAATAAAAACATTTGTAGCAAGATAAAGAAAATTAACTTATAGGTTTAAATAAGTCTTGTGCAAATAAGATATACACAATGGGAAGTCACATGGAATAAACAGTAGAAAAGCCTAGCTAATGTAAAAGTAACTACAATAATTGCAAGATAAAAAGAACTTAATATATACTACGTTTTTAAATTTTCCGTCATAAATTTGAAACCGGTTCAACTGAAGATTGTAAACATGGATTATGTCGAAACAAATAAAATAACTTGCGGATTTTTCAGAACTAACTTTCCATACAGAAAAATTTGCTGAAAACGAATTAAATTCTGCTGTACGATGGCTAAAAGTATTAAAATAATTGTGTATTAAACATTGTCATCGTGTTCTGAGCTATTCTAAAAGTTTCAATGTCTAGCTACTCGGGAAGTTAGTTAAAAATCTATTGCAAGATTTGTACTGGACAAACAAACAAACAAGAAAGCAAGCTAATAAAAACGTAGTAAAAAGTCTACGTCTTCCTCCATTAAATTGCATTTTTAAACTATATACGTAAAAATCGTACAAAAATATAACTCATTGAAATAATAATAACTGTAACAACTGTAAAGCCTGGTCCAGATTAGAGAACATCGAGCAGAGCATGGTCTGTGTGCATGCCGTATAAAGTGCGCAGGCGCGCCTCAGACAGGTGCACCTGATTGGTTCGTTTTCGCTAATCTGAACGAGGTTTAAGCATACTTTTGGCCCATCCTGTATAAAATATATTAAACAAAAAAGCGATGTGGTAAATATACATTACCACAATAGTCTACGCAGTCGTATTGGCTTTATAATTCGCAACGTAACCTTTACTACCATGAAAACAATTTAGCGACCGCGTCAAACAACAAAGTATGTAATCTGAATCTTTTCTATAATTCTTTTGAAGTATAAAAAAGATACTTTTTTAATACACGCAGTAGCAGTTGTTATATGCTCATTACTCATTACATTAGGCTCGTAGATTCGTTAATCTGTACGAGGCTTTAAGGAAAATTTATATACATATACTGATTCTTTATCTCTAAAACCGGAAATTCCATTTCCAGTATGAAAGTTTTAGTAAAAAACTTTAAATTTGTAAGATTTAAACAAGGGAATAAATTATAATAGATTTACCTGTAATATCATCAATATAACTAATTAAGTAGCAGAAGTTAAACATACCTGTAACAGACAAACACAAACCATTATTAGAATAAATAATAATAATAATAATTAGACTAGGACATAGGCATCCTTATATACTGAATTGAGACATTTATTTTGTGTGATTTATTTAATGATAAATAAAATTATGAAATTTAATATACTTTAGTTATCTAAAGGCGCGTCCACACTATGCCGATCGGCATCATTCGGCTTGAGCCGATCGGGAGAGCCGAATTAGTGTGGACGTGAAGGTCGGCCTTGCCGACGTGCCGAACCCAACCCGAATTGGCTCGGTCCTGATCAAAGAAAGCCGAACCGAACCAAACCGAAGTTTATAGTGTGGACGTGCCGATCAGGCTTTCAGATAGTATCGTAAAGTGAGGTTCGCAGACTATTTTATACTAGAGAGGGGTACTCGTGAGATGGGGGTATTCGTGAGAGTGGGGGTTCGGCACCGATCGGGGCATCCACACTACTAAAGTAATGTGGACGCCATGCCGAATCGAACGTGCCAAACCGAGCGTGCCGACAGGCACAAGCCGATCGGCCTCATTCGGCATAGTGTGGACGCGCCTTAAGAGGTCACGAAGACACTAGCTCCACAGGCTTCCGAGAGAATTGTCAGGAATGAACAGGGAAAACATTTTGTGAAGCAATAGATTGGAAGTCGGAAAGGGAATCTGTGAAGCAATAGATTGGAAGTCAGAAAGGGAATCTGTGGAGCAATAGATTGAAAGACGGAAAGGGAATCTGTGAAGCAATAGATTGGAAGTCAGAAAGGAAATCTGTGGAGCAATAGATCGGAAGTAGGAAAGGGAATCTGTGGAGCAATAGATTGGAAGTCGGAAAGGGAATCTGTGGAGCAATAGATTGGAAGTCGGAAAGGGAGTCTGTGGAGCAATAGATTGGAAGTCGGTAGTTTACATAGGTATGGCGCAAATGGTTTAGTATCTGGCTTACTCCCAGTAGCCCCGGGTTCGATCCCAGCTTATGGTACATCAATTTTTAACGTTATAAATAATTTAGAGGAGAGTCGTTGTTGTCGTTGTCGTTGTTGGGACACTACTCGATTATATAAAATATATGTTTTTGCGCATTTCGATGAGAAACAAATATAGGCGTAGAAGGTTAAAACTTCTATGGGATAAACAATAGACTAATCACTAATCATGACCTACCATAAATTTAAACTTTATAAACAGATCTATTTATGCTTTAGTCAGTTCTGACTATCTTAGTAATTCTGTGATGACTAGCTTTAGTAGTTCTTGGTTATTTTAAATTTCTTCAATATCGGACAAGTAGTTTTTAATTTTTAAGATATGTTAGTTAGCAGAAGTTGAGCAACAGACATATTGACAGGCAGACAGGCAGACACGGAACCAAAAGTGTTCCACCCTGATGTCTCAAACGGATTTCTAACTTGGAATTTTTGAGATATAAAAATCAATCGCTCTCTAGAACAATCACACAGCTTCCGTTACTTTCCGTAAGCTCGGAAGCAAAGCATCGATTTCGGGAATTGTAGAAAAATGAACGCTTAATTCGGGACTAGATATCGTTATAGACAGAGGAAAATTGTTCTCCAGTATAGCTTAGTTGGTCAGAGCACTGTAACGGAAATATAGAGGCCCGTGGGTCGAGTCCCGGTGCTAAAGTCTATTTTTCTATGTCTATTTACCATTGTTAATAATAATTATAATTTGATTTAATTTAAAATTTAAACTTTCCGTGGTATGAATACTACCAAAAACTTTAAAAAAAATTATTGAGTTTTACTACCGATGAATAATTTCATGTTTATGACACCAACGATACCCTTTTTACGTGAAACTTCAAGTTGTACAACCATTTTATACGTTTCAAAACGGAAACATTAAAAATGGCGAGGGTTTCCTAATAGTGATGGATGACAGCTCGAAATTAAAATTAATATACTATACTAAAGAGACGGTAAAGTAAAGAGTTGGTGAGGAAGAGAAATGAACATTCGTTGTCCCCTAGTTGAACTAGAAGGGTTGTTAATACAGACAGACACCACTGTAGATACAGACAGACATGGCGTTCAAGCCTGACTCAGCTGGCAGGTATAGTTAGTTAAACCACACCTGGTTCCTATTAGTCAGCTGTATATCTACTTAGTAACTAACCTCTAACATGCACCAACTGGCAAATAAACACGTTGCGCCAAAACATGATCAATATCTTGCCACCGGTTGGTGAGTCGGTGCATATTTAATCAACCAATGAAATGAGCAGAGGGGAAAAAAATGCATTTAGTCTGCACTCATGACGACTATCTGGCAAAACATTGAACTGTTACATGAATAAAAAAATCGATCAGAGACAACTCAGACTTCATCATTAAGTTCATAATTACTTAGCCCAGTGTTTTCCATTTATTAGTTATAATAGGTACACTTAAATATTATTGAACATTTTACCAAAATGTATCATAAAAAAAACTCCTCGACGGGGAATCGAACCCGGCATCTCTTCTATTTTCTCTAAGCAATTTTTTATTTTATTTTCTCAAACTAGATTTTTCGCGGAAAAACGGCATATATCGTTGATTTGTATTTAAATGGAAATTTAGTACATATAGGAACCATTTTTGAGAGAAAAAAAAAATCATATTTTTTCTGAGGTCTTAGGGTATAGAGCCCACAAATTATGAGCTTATATTCATTTCTCGATTTTGCCATGAGGTATGATTTTTCTGAACATGTCTGCCAAATTTCATCAAAATCGGCCCAGTAGTTTAGGCTCCATGCGTCTGCATAGACGACAGACAGACAGTTTTTAAGAACTACTTTTTTGGACTCAGGGGACCTCAAAACGTGTAAATCCATCAAAATCTCAAAATAGAATTTTCGCGCCATCACGTGAGAAAGTAATAAAGACCTGGGTTCAACATAATATCGAGTCTCTAGTGAACTATGTATCTCGAATGAACAGATCTCAACTGAACGGGTTAAAAATGAACGGGACTCGATATAAAGGATCACTATTCATTAAAAACGAGAACGGCAAAAGGTCGTAAAAATAAAACATTTCAATATACTCTCTGTGGATAATAAATACGACAAATAATACAAAAATATTGATTACAAAGGAAAAATAAATATATTGACACAAAATCAAAACAATTGATAAGTCATATCAACCGGTCAAAGGGTGTCAATCAAAAGAAATAACTCTAAACTATATAAAAAAATCCATTTAGATAACAGTCTACTATACTATAAAAAAGATTAACCTATCTTTCTATTTATAGATTCAATTAATTCTATCCATTCAGATAACTGATAAGGCGATATTTAAAAGCTATTAAAGTGATGAAAACAACTTGCTTTAAAACAGCTGATCCATTAACTATTTAACTATCCTAACCTCTGCTAGTAGTTAAAACAGCTGATCCATTAACTATCCTAACCTCTGTTTGTCGTATTAATAACAATGCGGGTTCCTCATTTACAGCAAGTGTGTGAATGAACCCGCATGCATTGAAACAAACAGAATTAACTTGGATAAAACTCTTCTTATTTTTAATCCGGTGTATTGACTATTAATTGAAAGATCTAGTATGTAGAGGCTTTTATGAATTGTAATTTCAATCAATATCAAACAGAAATAATAAACAGTTTATAGAAGTTTTTTCTTCTAGAAATAAGAAAATAACAGCTCGAAAAACAAGCATATTACTCCATAGATTATAGATGCTCTCTAAAGGTATATTTATCTTCCTCATACCCCTTATTATAAATTTTTAAAATATAGCACCTAAGGGGTATGAGGAACATACTATAAAAATATACATTTAGAGAGCACCTAAGGGGTATAAGAGGAACATACTATAAAAATATATCTTTAAAGAGCACCTAAGGAGTAAGGAGTATGAGGAACAACTATAAAAATATATATTTAGAATATAGCACCTTAGGACTATGAGGAACATACTATAAAAATATACATTTAGAGAGCACCTAAGGGGTATAAGAGGAACATACTATAAAAATATATCTTTAAAGAGCACCTAAGGAGTAAGGAGTATGAGGAACAACTATAAAAATATATATTTAGAATATAGCACCTTAGGACTATGAGGAACATACTATAAAAATATTGATTTAGAGAGCACCTAAGGGCTATGAAGAACATACTATAAAAATATATCTTTAGAGAGCACCTAAGGGCTATGAGGAACATACTATAAAACTATATATTTAGAGAGCACCTAAGGGCTATGAGGAACATACTATAAAAATATATCTTTAGAGAGCACCTAAGGGCTATGAGGAACATACTATAAAAATATATATTTAGAGAGCACCTAAGGGCTATGAGGAACATACTATAAAAATATATCTTTAGAGAGCACCTAAGGGCTATGAGGAACATACTATAAAAATATATCTTTAGAGAGCACCTAAGGGCTATGAGGAACATACTATAAAAATATATCTTTAGAGAGCACCTAAGGGCTATGAGGAACATACTATAAAAATATATCTTTAGAGAGCACCTAAGGGCTATGAGGAACATACTATAAAAATATATCTTTAGAGAGCACCTAAGGGCTATGAGGAACATACTATAAAAATATATCTTTAGAGAGCACCTAAGGGCTATGAGGAACATACTATAAAAATATATCTTTAGAGAGCACCTAAGGGCTATGAGGAACATACTATAAAAATATATCTTTAGAGAGCACCTAAGGGCTATGAGGAACATACTATAAAAATATATCTTTAGAGAGCACCTAAGGGCTATGAGGAACATACTATAAAAATATATCTTTAGAGAGCACCTAAGGGCTATGAGGAACATACTATAAAAATATATCTTTAGAGAGCACCTAAGGGCTATGAGGAACATACTATAAAAATATATCTTTAGAGAGCACTTAAGGTGTATGAGGAACATACTATAAAACTATATATTTAGAGAGCACATAATAACGGGTATGAGTAACATACCCACAACAAATGGTCACAGGTTTAATAATTTCAGAGATATTATGATTGTAGTGATAAAGTGTATTTCATTAAGATAATGTATAATTCAGATAATAAAAAACCCGTACTTATACCGCGGAAGTATGATAGTAAAACAAAAATTATTTTAATTTAAAATCTCCCTTCAGTTTATTAATTATGCAAGTGCTTCATTCAAAATGAAGAGATATGAAAAGCTCTTCTTTAATAGCTGACAAAGTGAGTGATGTGATTTAAAAAAAAAAAACCGCTAAGCCTCCCCCCCCCCTCTACATGATCTGTCGCAGAGAGCCATTGACGCCCCCCTAGAGGGCCGGACCTGCGCCCCGAGAAGCGCCCCCTCTAAGCGCCCACTCAGATAACACTCCAAAACTTTCAACAAAAAAACTTTATCCTTCTTTCACATATGTCTCTAATTTTTATTAAAGGAAACTAAATAAAAATTATCTCAAATATTTTAATTTTATAACTCTCTCTTTTAACAAAATTTCCCTTTTCTATACAAACATTAATTAGTCAGGAAATAACTCATAATAAAAAAAATCTTTTAAAATACTAATTACTCGTTCTCAATGAATATTTGAAAAAATTTAGTTCAACTAAACATTTAACACCTTCTAAAATTTATTCACTTTGGGAACTTCTTTAGATTGTTACTCCCCTGCTTCTTTTTAGAATATAAATGACTTCGACAAAACAACTTTTACGACAAAGGGATTTACTCCAATGAACTTTGGGACAAAGGAATATCACTCTTCTGTTTTATAAGGGGAGTAAAAGTCTGAAGAAGAACATTCCGTACACATTCTTTAGATTGTTACTCCCTCTTATTTTTTTTTTGTTACTCTCCTCTCTTCAGATTGTAACTCCCCTGCTCTTTTTTAGAATATAAATGACTGACGAAACAACTTTTAGGACAAAGGGATTTAGTTTCAATGTACAATGGGACAAAGGAATACCGCTCTTTTGTTTTATAAGGGGAGTAGCAGTCTTAAGAAGAACATTCCGTACACATTCTTTAGATTGTTACTCCCCTCTTAGTTTTTGTACAGGGAGTAACAATCTAAAGAGTGTCTTCTCTTTTCCTAAACACGTATTTACTTTTCCCTACCTAAAGGAAAAGTATTGTTTTCTCTCTAAAAATCCGAAACCTAGATTTCAACGCAATTATCCGTTTTTGGGTATTTTCAAGACGGTTTGAGAGGTTATATTAACTAGATGTCTGTCTGTGCGTCACGCATTAACTCCCCACGCAATTTTTAGGCTAGAGAGTTGAAACTTGGTACAAAAATCAGTCATTACACGCAGTTGTGCTATCAGGACAATCATACATTTGTAACATTATTGACCTTGAGTTAATTAATTATTAATTTCCCGATTTCGCTGGAAATTTGCAAAAGACCTCTTTATAGTACAAACATTTTCACCAAATTTAATTTTGACATCTGCCAACATTTTGAAGAATAAATTAATGAATTTTCATACATTCTCCATTTTGAAGAAGTCGAAAATTGGAAGCTAAATAATTTCTGAACTGTTTCGTCGATTGAGTTGAAATTTTCACTAATGATAGCTTTCTATAAGATAAATAATTCCTCCATATTTTAACTTAATATCTGCCGCCATTTTGGAAGTATTCGGTAAGAAATAGTTCCGAGACGCTCCAAGTCACATTTTTTTACTAAGTTTTTATTAGCTTGCTTTCTTGTTTGTTTGTCAAGTAAAAATTTTGTAATCGATTTTTAACTAACTTCCCGCGAGTAGCTAGAAATTTGAAACTTTTAGAATAGCTCAGAACACGATGAAAACGGATTATTTTAATACTTTTAGCCATCTTTCAGCAGAATTTAATTCCTTTTCATCAAATTTTGGTGTATGGAAAGTTAGTTCGGAAAAAATCCGCAAGTTATTTTATTCGTTTTGACATATCCAATTTTAACAATCTTCATTTTTACGAGTTTCAAATTTNGTACATAATATCAATTACTTTTCTCTTAAAGAGCCTTTCAACGATATGCATCATAGAGGGTATAAATTACTTTGAAATTTTGTACCCCGTACCCCTGTGTACCATAATTTTAACTTCATAACTCGTTTTGAATTTTGAAGAAAAAGTGTGTGTAAATAATTATCAAATTGGGATAAAACAGTAGATTTGTATAAAAGACACTCATAGAAACTCTTCTTTTTATATAAGATGTATAACTATGTTTCTATTTTACCCCTCTTGTAAATAAAAATATGACAAAACTGTACATAACAACAATTACTGTACTCTTAAAGAGCTTTCCAACGATATGCATCATGAAAGGTATTCATTACTTTGACATTTGTATACCGTACCCCTGTGTACCAAAATCAAAATTTCGCAAAATCCTTTCTTAGTGGGTGCCTATGACATGAACAGAGTATATCCTGAAAATTTCAAGTCTCTCGGTTAAGCAGACTTTGCTGTACGTTGATTCTATGTCAGTCAGTCAAGCAGGACTTTGCCACTTATATTATAGATAGCAAGCAAATGGTTTAAAATTTAGTTTCAAATTTGTGATTTTTTATTAAGAGGTAAACATTGAATGACAGCGAAAAAGAAAAAGTAAACAAATAAATTAATTAATTGACGTGTGACAACCAGGTTTATTTACACTTGTGTCCTAGGTATCGGTTTAATTTCTGCATCTGTACTTCTTTACTTGTACACATTTTTCTTCTCTTGCTGTCCCCTAGACGGGAGCATATCGATGGCACGGTTTACATTCGGTATTGGCGAGATCCGTTCTACAAAGATTTGTCCTTTTATAGGTTTAAGATCAGCTCTCTAGATGGTTGTCATTTATGTGAAGTATGTAGATAAATTCGGAACTATTTTTTTATTACTAACATAATATAATGTAACAATTACGATTATATATATCAACATTACGTATGATTCAACTGAAAATTTAAAAAAACGTAGTAGTATAAAAAGTTCTTTTTGTCTTGTAATTATTTATATTTTTGGAACGAAGTTCCTTATTACACGTTTGGAGCCTGGGAGTGAATCCGGAAAAAACTACCAAAATCACCGTCACAAAATAACCGTCATGAAATCACCGTCACGCGAAATCCGTCACGAAATATCTACCGATGACGATAACTTGAATAAAAGATCACCGAGTTAGTTGAAATTTGGTACACATGTTCATTTTACCAATGCCCAGGCTGAGTACGTTGGAAAACGTTATCCGTCCAAGCGTTCACGCGCAACGCTCGCGTAAACGTAAGCTTCAAAAAGACGGGAAAAAATGTTATTATGGAACCCTTTTACTTGTTTTGTTTATTTTTGTTATGTGTCAAATTATATGTCACTTGGTTTTATAAATATCGAAAATAAATCGTAGTTAACAGTTTATACGTCTTTAGCATTTTATGTGATTTTATAATTTATATTTAATGAAAAATGTAAGGAACTTCGTTTCTACCGGGTGTCTCGCGACACCACACGTATTTTTTTTCTGAGTTGTGTTTAGCTTTGCTAAATGTGTTTTTGCTGATTACCATATGCTAATATACCATAATTAATAAGTGATTCTACTAATGCATGATAGACTCGGGAGAGAAGAAAAGTTTCTTAAAATAACGCAGGTATGTTATAGTTTTTATTTTAAATTTACTCCGAGACAATCTTTCACCTTAAAGAGCGCCTCTTGAAAATTGTTTTGTTCTATCTTTGCAGCAGAATAGGAGAATATTATTTGTGTTGCTCGCCTTCGGCTACACCTAGACAAACAAGCGAAGGTCTGTCCGTGTACTGTATCGAATATCGTCTGGTTGTAGAAGACTCGGTCTCGCTGTCAAGTCCACGAGTTATCGCAACCCACTGCTGTCTCCAAACCCATGTTACGTAATCTAACAACTCTCTGATAACACTTTGATAACAAACTCTATAAATATAAAATGTAACATTACCATAAGGCTCGTAATACAATATAAAGTATAATACATAATATCCCCTATTCATTATATTACGCACAAACTTGCAGTCGTTTCAAGGTTTACTGTAAATATATAAAATATTACTTCTTAATACTTGTTCATATACATAAGTATATAAGTAAGACAAAGTATGTATAATGTTGCGAACATTCTTTAGTGACAAAACAACTTTTGTTTACCTAATTTAACAGGGTAATTAAGACGTAATTTAAGAGTTATGTAAATAACGACACCTTTCACAAATGTGAACGTCGCACTTGACATTACAGCGTTTTCTAGTTGGTTTCATGCAGTGGCGCTCGATGTTTAGCTGTGGGGTGAGGGTATAGTCTCAGCATGTAATACTAACACTAACTGCTAACTAATGTTAGCAGTTTATTATGATTGATACACGCTTGAATTTTTATAAACATTTTTATAAACTACGCCACTTGCCTTAATTCAAAGGGCTTTAGGAACGCTAAAGCCCCGATGGGTGCGCCATTGGTTTCCCGCATCTCTGACTGAGCTAACTAGAGGAAAGTATAACAACTGTTTATACTTTATTAATTTGAACCCTCTCCAGCACGAAATCCAAATTGAATAAAATTAAAAGGGTTTATATCATTAGATAACCATTAATTTTCCCATTTATCTAAAGTGAAAATAAGTTGTAGATTGGGGACTATCACAGTAAAACCAACTCTCCTCAACATACTCCAATAAAATTTTCTCATACAAATAGTTACTTCGTTTCCATGAGTTTTCAAAATTGTTAAACCAAAAGGGTTTGCTTAATCAATTATCACATCAATTTAGAAGACCACACACTCAGTGGCGTAGCTAGGACTTTGGGGGCCCCGCTGCAAGAACTTTTCGGGGGGCCCCCCGAAAAGATTTTAGATCCTAGATCCGAGATTTTAGAGATTTTTAGATTTTAGATCCGAAAGATTTTATTATCCTCTAAGGGGCCCTCTTCGACATTGGTTTGGGGCCCCCTTGGCACTGGGGGCCCGCCTGCATTGCGGGCCCATACTTACGCCACTGCAAACACTCCTAGGATTATTACAGTTAAATGAGGTTAAAATATCTCTGCTCATCATACCTACTGCTCTTGTTCCAATTCTGTTTTCATTATCCGGTTCCATGCTTTCTTTGCTTTCTCATACAAACAGAAAAGTATTGTGATGTCACGAAAATTCGAGTTTGATGGATTTACACGATTTGAGGTCCCGTGAGTTCAAAAAGTAGTTTTTAAAAAAATGTCTGTCTGTCGTCTGTGCAGACGTGTGGAGTCTAAACTACTGAGCCGATTTAGACGAAATTTGGCACACATGTTCAGAAAAATTATATCCCAAAGCAAAATCGAGAAATTAATTTTAACACCTGCGGAAAAAAAACCTAAAACAAATATATATATATTTCTTGAAAACGGTTCCGACGATTTTAATTAAACAATTCTTAGTCCATCTAAGTACGAATCTAACGATATGAGCCGTTTTTTCGGGAAAATCTAGTTCCCCGCTATCTATTAGAATACACTAACTAATATTAGAATAACTAAAAGAATATGCTAATCTATTAGAATACACATATACAGTAAAGGTTCTCACCAATCCGGATTTTATGAGACTGAGCACTGTTCGGATCACCGACACCGACATTCCGGATTAAACAGAATCAGTTTTAAAATGTCTGCAAGACTAATACTATCGACGTGTTAATAATAAACAAGTAAGGCGCGCTTCACGTAAGTACGTGTGGAAATAATCGCCGGTTTCTGTACGACTTAGTTAAAATATTAAGTGTAATAGTTGCATATTCTTTTCCTACTCTTCAAGACCTTTAAATTGATGTATAACATGCCATGGTCACTCGCCATATTGGAAGGGCCGCCATCTTGGAAAATATTGAGTATAAAAGCTCCAAAATTTGTCCAGTTGTCTAAAATGCCGAGATGTACCTGTGTGCCAAATTTCATGTTTCTAGCTACAGTAGTGTTGATTAAGGAGACAGATTTTTGTTCAGGGTTTTTAGAAAAACTATCTATTTAAATGACAATACAATTTAGGCTTCGCTCGTTGACAAACGACTCTTCCAATCCATCTGAAAATCTTCTATTTATTTTCATCGTACTTGTTTAAGTATTTTTCTAGTAAAACTCTTCGAAGAAATATCCCTAAATCGAAACAAGTAGTTTATGAGTTGAAACAAGCCAAAGGACGGACAGACAGCCGGACAGAGAGCCAGACAGACAAAGCCGTTATATAAGTTTTCTTTTTTTACTTTGTACAGAAACCTAAAATGGTCTAGTCTCAGCGTAGTTTCAATTTTTAAACCAACAAATTGATTTAGAATATAAAAAAATTAACATCTTATTGATAAAAATCAAAAAATGATTGAGGTCCGTCAGGATTATCCGGATATCCGGACTAGCGAGGTATGGATTAGTCAGAATCTGCTGTATTTGTTTTAACCTACGCTTTAAAAAGTCGGAACAGAACCGAAGTCTTAAGACATCAGAAATGAATCTTCGCTTTGCAAGGAAAGGAAAACCAAAAGGAACAGAATCGGAAATCAAAGCTTCAAGGATTTGATTACAGAATCAATTCCATTCTAGATATCGTTATCAACTGACATTCTATGAGAATGGACAAGGACAAATACTTACAACAAAGCTAACAAGCTACAGAGGTGCCCAAAGGGGGGATTCATAGCGCAAAGTGCGCCATTAAAAAAAAATTGGGGGGGATTTTTTAAAATTTGGGGGGGATTTTTTTAAATCTACAAATAAATACAATTTATTGTATTAGTAAGTATTGTTTATAAAGTTTCATTTTACATTAATTTATGTATGTACGGTAAGGTCATAATGATAAATTTATATTTATCTATTACTGTATTATAGTTTATAATTCAGTAAAAATGAACTACCTGAAAAAAATATATATATATATATTTTTGGAAGAAGCTTTGTTATTGTGTGTATTAGCCTTTCTTCTCCCGCCGCCCGGCCGCGCTGCGTTGTGTGACTCATAATATTATCTTCGTTCATTCTTTGTTCAGTCCCCCCCCCCCAGGCCCCA
>KZ651276.1:120970-135094 GCA_001010745.2 Gerris buenoi
AGTTTTTTTTTTTTTTGGGGGGGGGGGGGGGTAACAGGATTTGGGGGGAATAGCGCCATAGGTCTTGGGGGGATGGGCACCCCTGACAAGCTAAACCGAGAGGAAGAAGATTTTGAGAAAGAAGAAGAATGATTTGGAAAGATATTAAGTATTAAGTATAATACTGCAGAAACGTTGTTCCTTTGAACCAGGTAAGAAGGTTAGCTACAGACCACAAAGTACCGCAGTCAGTAGAACAAGAAAACTGCTTACTTAAGTATAAGTTAAGGCTCCACAAGTCTGGCATAGACAATAGACCACAGACTACAATCTACATAATGTGACAGACAGACATTTTTAGGGTGCGAATGAAAAAAACTAGAACCTTTATTTCTTCACCTGTCTGCCACTAACGACCTTAATTTTCAAAAGTAGGTATGGGTATACCATAAATTACCCAATCACAGGAAATTTAGATGGAGATAAAAATCACCCCCTCAAAAACAAGTGGTTTAACATATTTTTAAACGAAAAAAAAAACGTCATGCGAGGTGTTTAAATAAAAAGGAAGGCGCACTGAGAATATTTAAACATTATTTTCTCACAAAATATTCCAATTATGAAAAATTCTTTAAGGGTTTTAGATAAAGAATAAGAAAAAAACGCAAATTTTAATGGAGAAACGGGGCGTCAATATGAATTGGTACGAAACCAAATCCTTCGTTCTTCTCTTACATTTACATGGCGAATCCTTATTTATAATGAGAATTGTATATTTTTAGGGTCCGTAGGCTAAACCAAGGACCCTTATATTATCCTGCGTGTGTCTGTCTGTCCGTCCGTTCATCGCCTGCTCTCACGGCTACACCTTTCACCCGAAAACTTTGCAATTTGGCATGCACATGTCTTGTACCTACCTACCTACACATGTTAAAAATATACTGACTTAAAAAAAATATTTTTCAAAAAAATTAGGGTAAAAAACTAAAGGGTTTTTTTGGACACCGCGAGGGGTATCATATGAAAGAGTACATCGAGCTAATTACAAAAATATATAATTCTTTGGTTATAACTTTGATAGGGCGAGCGTAGGCAAGTTTGAAGTGGGTGTGAAAAGTATCCCCCACCCATCTCGCTTATGATAATAACCAATCAGTTATTAGTGCAACCTTACTTTAGAACCAGATTTAATTAAGATCTTCCTAGGAATTACTAAATACGCAGAGAGATAATTGAATTTTAAGAGAAATGACTGCATTTGTAAAAAGAAAAAGAAATTAACTGGAAGGCTGACAGTGTCAGTGAGCAATGATGTAGAGCAGGTAAGGGAAAGTTTTACGGGGACCCAATACCACATGGGAAATTTATAATTCTGAGTACCTGTAATGAAACTTTTTGAGTTTTCCTTAAAATGTAACCACTTTATTTCTTTGTATGACAAATAAAACTGCATTTATGTAGGCAACCCTACATAAATGAAGAAATGTAGGGAACCCTGTGTTAATTATACAATTAATATTTGAAGTTGTTCGATACCTCTATCAATATTTGCTGTGAATTAGTCATATTATGTATCTCATTTTTCTAACTATTATTTCAGTCAAGGTCCACGTTTCCATTCCTTATGTTGCAGGGAGAACATATTATGTTGTCCAAAGCATTTTCTTAAATTTGTCTGTAGTTTTAAATTTCAATAGCATCTGATTTTTATTTAAGTTGCTTATTCAATTTAGATTATAATATCCTTCAAGTAAATAATATAATAATACAATGAACGTATTCAATCTATAATAATCATATATAAATAAACATACTTTTCTGTTATTTTAACATACATATATATAGCGATATTAAGATTAGGTCGAATTCAAGATAGTTGAGTTAAATAATGAAATTATACAGTTTAATAGTGCAGAAAACAAGGCTTAAGTTCCAATAGGTCAGGCAAACTAATGCATTTTAGAGTCCACTTTATAAATAAAAAGGTCAACACCATGAGTCATGATATTACCCAGCGAACAAATAAACAACATGGCAGCTTCGACAACATGGCAGCTTCGACAACATGGCAGCTTCGACAACATGGCAGCTTCGACAGCATGACAGCTTCGACAACATGGCAGCTATGCTATCGTTTTGAAGAACGAATATTTGTTCAATATGTTTTATTAAAAATAACGGAAATTGACAAATATTTTGTCTCCATTTCTATTGATTCGTGAATAAATAATTTCAAATTACATATAAAGTTATTTGTTTTAAAACAGTAAGGAAATTCTTTCAAAAAACGTTTGCTTTCGATCTATACTACACCAAGGCAACGGAAGCCCAACTCCTTTCTGGGGTCGAACTCCCTGTGGGATATTTTTGAGTTAAGATAGAAGAAAGCAAAGTAACGGGTGAAGAGGACCCTTTCACGTTCAGCCATTGTTGCTGTAAATGTTACAGTACACTGTACTGCAGACTATACGAAGACCTGAAACGATTTTTTTTTTTTCGCTATTTCTGAATGTCTTCTGAATGTCTAAGAAGACGTTCGACAAACTTTCGAAGAAATTGGAGACGTAATAACGATAGCTCTGTGTGAACAAATTCAATATAAATTAAGCATATCTTACAAACTTAGTAATAAAATAACATGACTTACAATTATAACCATTATAAAATAATGGTCCGATAATAATATCGAATAAAAAATACATAGTAGAAGTAACTTATTTTATAATAAAGGACTCCGACTTTAAAAATCGTTCATACTCACGTGACTTTTTAACTTTAATATCTTTTTTTTTAGGGCAACATTGTTTTTATTATTATAGGTCACTTATTTCTATCGACGTAGCTTTTGTAATTTCTAAACGAAGATTTATAATTATTTCGCAAGATTACAAAAACCAATTAACTTAAACTTTAATACAAAAAATTGTAATATAAAACTTAATTAGTTATATATTCTGTCCACAGATGTAATGCAATATATTATATCGCTTTTGATCAAAATTTTTTAAGTTAGCGACTAAAACTAAACAGAGAGCAATAGATCTGTTTATTGTAAAAAGTAGACCGGCTTTCGACTAATTTTGTTTGCAAATCACTGATTTAAGTTGGTATCACTAGTGGCGATCAATTAAAGTAACCGAGACATAAGAATATTAATTATTATTATCAGTGACAATTATTCATTATTATTAATATTAATTATTAAATATGTCTCTTTGAATTTTATTCACAATACGTAAGTTCCTCAAACTTGATTTAAGTTTTATTTACGCATTTTATATAATTTTGATTATTCGGATTTGACGACTTACTGAAATTGAATTCATTTCACTGTTCCAGGTTATTATTCAAATATTTGCTGGTAATTATCATAATTAACGAAAAGAAAGTATGATATTGTCTTTAAAATTACTTTATTTTGCGGAAATAATAAAATCATTATTTCATTTAAAACAGGCTGCAATGAGCTTTAAAACTATTAATATTATTATTTTAAATTTAATTTGATTTAATCAATGTTAAGTTATAAATGTTTGAATAAACCATAGTTGAAATAAAAATAAAATCGGTGCGATTTTTGCATCATAAGTCAACATGACGTAACTTTATAGTCCTTGAATTTTTCTTTAAGTTGGATCTGTGAGAATAAGAATTAAATCTATAATAAGCCACGCCTTCGTGCTATCAAAAAAAGAAGGATTTGTGCGGCGAGAAGAACAAATCGAAGTGCAATACCGCGTAACAACTCAGCCAACAGCTGATAACACTGCCACACAGCTGCAGTTCGGGACTTTACCTCTGCTCGCCGAGCATTATATCGGTGTAATTGCCTGACTGTTTCGCATTCCTTGCTGGAATAGTATTGACCTAGAGTGAATCATAGGGTCAAACAGGTCCGACAAATCGATACATGGCAAATGCGGTTGGTTAACGGTGTTTTGTCAAATTTAGACACCGAACTTAAACTTCACTTGAAGACGTTCATTGTAGCGAGAGCGAAACGTCAGAACTTCGAATTCTATTATTTCGTTTGTGCAAGACTTTATAATCCAACCTTAAACGACAATTTTATTAACTGCCGTATAAAAAATATCTTCCTCGGCCAGGACTCGAACTTACGACTTACGTGATATCACGCAATATCTGTTATTAAAGCATTTAAAAAGTAATTTAGGAAGAATTATAAACTCACCGAGGCCGATGTTGACGAAAAGATCTTTGGGAGCGATGTCGGAGGCGGAAGCCGGTCGTTCCCTTACAGGCGACGATTTGACGAATTCTTTCACAGGGGAAGGATCTTTGACCACGGGCGTCGGCGGAGGAGTAGGTGTCGGTTCCCTGGGTAGCGGAGAAGGTTCTCTAGGAGGAGTAGGTGTTTTGGGCGGCGGAGTCGGTTCTTTAGGAGAAGGAGTGGGTTCTCTTGGTGGCGGCGTGGGTTCTCTGGGGGGAGGAGTGGGTTCTTTGGGAGGAGGAGTAGGTTCTTTGGGTGGCGGAGTAGGTTCTTTTGGAGGAGGAGTCGGTTCCTTTGGTGGAGGAGTAGGTTCTTTGGGAGGAGGAGTGGGTTCTTTGGGAGGAGGAGTGGGTTCTTTAGGAGGAGGAGTGGGTTCTTTAGGAGGAGGAGTGGGTTCTTTAGGCGGAGGAGTAGGTTCCTTGGCCGGTGAAGGTTGCCTAGGACTAGGAGGAGACGGCGAGGGCTGTTTTGGGGGCGGTGTAGGGTCCTTAGGAAGTGGCATGGGTTCTCTAGGCATGGGCGAAGCTTCACGTTCATGTGCCATGAAATCGTAATCGGGCCTGGGAGTAAGTGGCGGAGATTCTCCTACGCCACCCGACCTAGAGTCCTCCATAAAATCGTCGAAATCTTTGGAAATATCTATCTTACCGAAATCGCTCTTCTTCGGCGAATCGAATTTGTCGAAATCGCTCTTCTTCGGGGAATCGAATTTGTCGAAATCGTCCGTCTCTTCGAAACCGCCGAAATCCTTGTCGACGTCTACCTTACCCGAACTTTTTTCCGGTTCGACCGCGTTTTTAAAGCCGAAGTCGCCGGCTTCGGCTTTCAAGAAATCGTCCAGCAGGTCGGAGGCGGACGGCTCCGGGGGCAGAGGTTTGTCGAACGCGAACGTGTCGGCGCCCGGGCCGGCGAAATCCAAAAGTTCCGCGGAAGCCGTACCTTTCTTTTCGCTTTCCATCTCTACTTTCTAACGGACTCGAGTTAAAAACCGATAACGTATTAAATACTATAAAAACCCTATGTAGTGTCGAGGCAGACTCCTAGACGCGAACCTGGGAAGCTGCCGGCATTATCTGGTCTTCTAGGCCCGGGGCCCGGTGGAAGCGGTGGGGGCGGCCGCGCATGCGTCTCTCGCCCTCCTCTACACGGCCGTCTCGCCGCTACGCGACCCACGGCTCAGTCCTCAATTATTCCACGCTCTCTCCTGGTGCCCTCAGTCTCTCTCGTCTGACATTACCGTCATGTTTATCGCGTGTTCCGATCCGATCGTTTTCCACTGTAGGGAAAACCGGTGATTTTAATTTTCGGCCCTCGCTCGAAGCGAAACGTCTGCGGGGTCGCGTCCGGCCAGCCCGTGCCCGTGTCAGATCGGCAGGCGTACTCGAGCCGCCCCGGCTTCGCCCCTCCCTTCCTCTTTACCAGTTTTTCGTTTCGTTTCGACGTCTTCACCCCTTTGTTTTTCCGTCTTGTTTATTATTATTCTCGAGTTTATTTATCTGATTTTCGGCCGTACGTAATATGGAAAAGAACGGGTCTGTGCACCGGAGTGATAAGCCCGCCAACGGTTGGAAAACCCGCCAAGCCGTCGCTCCGGGAAAGCTCAACGGTTCGAGCAAACACAGCAACGGACTCGTCAAGGTAATTAGAACGTGTTTTCCACGTTTCAGACCGTTTTCCTTCGACCTACCCGACCACACATTCATCGTACATTTAAATACAAAGGATTCGGACCTCCGTGGCACCGCCTGATTAAATTGTCTGACCTATTTTACTTGTTTAGAACTGCTTCGGTTTGGTTTAGTCTTCGTAACACTGTATTTTGCTTTGTTTTTTTTAACTCGACTAAAAGTTTCTCCAGTTACTCTGTTATCTGAGGTAATTTGACATCTTCCTTTATCTCTTTCCTACTGTTGTCGATAAACAAACTCGACCGAGGTGAGTAATAGCAAACCAGGCGAAGGGCCTTCAAGTATGAGATCTGATTTAGGACGAGTCGAAGGGATAAAACCTATTTGTAGGTTATTTCTGGCGAGGGATCCCGGACTCGAACTGTACCTTGACTACCTCGTAAACCCGTTACATAATCACCGAGCATCTATTTTAAATATATCAGACAATAACTCTCAACTATGATAACTGTTGTATTATATTATTAAATGAATAGGCAGCTCTCTCTTAGAAATACATCGGTTAAGGTTCTATTATTAAATTAAATATTTTCTCGTGAATTTGCACACGATCCCTTACTTTTGTTTGGGTTAGTGCAAAAGGGCTCGTGTTATATAACAAAGACCTACTCTTCATGTGGAGATGGAGTAGTTATAGTAGTCATAGTTCAATTGCTGTGAGACCTTAATAGGCTTTTGCTAGAGATAACTTGTGTTATAGTTGTGAGATAAATGATCTTTAAGCTAAACCAGCGGTTCCTAGGGGATATTTGTGTGTAGAGTGTAGATTAGTTATTTCCTTTTTTACTAAAACGAAGGTTGTCAACCCTGGGGGTATGTGTATTCTCCTCAGGGGGGCCAATATTTTGGAACATATTAACTTGCTAAAAGAGTCCTTTTATTTATTTATTTTTTAATTTTAATACATAATATTTCTATTGTTCATTTTTTAAAGGAAAAATGTAGAGTATTTTCAACAATTTTTTCTCTTATATTTTCAAACATCAATTCTGGTCGATAAGTTTCGATAAATTTTTCAATTTAATGATAATAGTGTGACAATTAGTGTAGCTGATAGTTTCCTTGTGTCTTATCACGTATTTCACTTGCGTCCTATCACATACCGTGGTGATGTTTTGTATGACCTATTATTAATCTAATTTATTCAGTTTTCCCTCCTCTTTTTAAAAAATAATCTTGCAGAATTGTTTTTTTTTAACATTAATAAAAGGATAAATCAAGCAATATTCATCAATGGCAGGTGGTAGAGGTAAATTCGGATTGTACGTGACCTAACCTTGGAGGTTAGGTGATAAAATCCTGTATATTAAATTAAAAACCTTAAATTTGGGTACACTTGAATTTTTAATAGCCGCTCCGCACCGCTACGCGGTGCTCCGCTCATTTTCTGAAGAAAAACAACCCTCCTGTATATAAACCAGGTAGAGGTCCAACTCGAAAAAAAATTCTGGGTCACGTACAATCCGAATTAGCCGACGGTAGAAATTAATTTAGGGCATTTGTGGGTTATTTTCAATAAACCATTCCAAATTCTTTTAAAAATCTGATAAGGATACAGGTTTTAATAATAATAAAAAAAAATTTGAACTGGTGATCATGGCCTCCCTGCTGAAATCTATTGTTAGACAAAGGGATATTATCCCTTCTACATACTATAAAGATTAATATTTTTTTATTTTATACTAAGGGATATCACTTATCCTTCCTTTGTCTAAATAAATTTAGGACAAAGATCATCATTTGTGAGGTGACGTGGTTAGAAAGAGCCCCTCGTTTTATAGCTCAGCCAAAATAAATTTGTGCGTAAGCAGAAGAGGAAGGAATGGGTGTAGGAAGTTTAAATTATTATGGTAACAACAATGGGATTTGTTATTATGCGCTATCATCCAAATCCCATCATAACCGAAAAAGTAGCTTTTAAGTTAATGATGGTTCACAAAAATGTTGAATGGCAGACTAAACCAAACTAGAATTAGTGCGTTGACAGCGCAGGATATTGAGTGACACACAGGTTGGCCAACCTCTCCTGGGGTTAATAAAGCCACTAGGTCTCTTGTTAGAGGGCCTCTCCTCTCCACTAGAGACATTTATCTTTGCCTAGTTGGCTCAACCTTTTGTCTGGGAAAATCTCAAGCTCTCATTGGCTCCTCACCCCATTTGCTAGTTTTTTCCACGCTGTCAACGCACTAATTCTAGTTTGGCGAAGACTGTAGTTTTCTCCAGTAAGCTTGGAAGTAAAAATATTTTGGAAGATGGTCTGTATTTTTACTGGCTGTAATACCAATTTGAATTGAATATCAAAGTTTGCTCATGACAAATTAACAGTTAGGGTACTAATTTCTTGATTACTCACCTAAAGGTAGGTAACTAAGTAAATTAAGTGCCATGTGGTGTGTGGCAAAAATTTACTTGCTTACGGACCCTATATTTTTTTACCACTTAGAAAGAATTCCTTATAAATAACTCTATTAAGACAAATGGACGTTTAGTCCAAAGAAGGGTCAGGTTTTTAAAATATCAGCTGATCTAGTGTAGAATATTTCTCACTTATCTGGGTATTGAACCGGGTACGACATTGGTTTTATATTATGTGTATGATAATTAAATGTCTATAGTGATTTACAAAACCTTTGTTTTTGTGTTTTGAAAATGAATTAATCATTCTGAGTTTGTGAGATGTTTTTATTCTGTTTACTAAGTAGGTACTCATTGTTAGAAGTGTTAATTGAATGACGTCTTGTATAATGGGGCCATCGTAATATTCTCATAGAGTTACTGCTATTAAGATTAGAATTGTGTTACATTTGAGCTAGTAACATTTTAACTTGTACCCTTTGAGAAATACTCAACTTTTCTTTAGAAATAAATATAGAAAATATTATGCAGTTTGATTTTATAAACTTACAAAAAAAGACAGATGGTCTCTTTTGAGGAAAATATTTTTAATCATTTTTTATTTATCATGACAAAATTTTTTAGTGACAAAGGCAGTACTTTTCTGATTTTTGACAAAATTTGATAAGTTTTAGTGACAAAGGCAGTACTTTTCTGATTTTTGACAAAATTTGATAAGTTTTAGTGACAAAGGCAGTACTTTTCTGATTTTTGACAAAATTTGATAAGTTTTAGTGACAAAGGCAGTACTTTTCTGAGCAAATCACCTCAAATACACCTAAGTTAAGTAGAAGATACTTTTTGTTTTATAAGAACAATTAGTAAGCTTGATAATGGCCCAAGTGGGGCTAAAATATCAAAAAAGAGAATGAAAGCTTAGTGTTTATTTATACCCCTAAGACAGAGGAATAGAATTCAAAATATTTAATTAGAAATATGATTTAATAGAACGTAGACAAACAAAAAACCAAAAACTGTAAAATAGGCACTTGTACGGATTTGAATATATTTATCCAAGTACCCAATTTGAAACCAAAAACTTTTTATTTCTTGATAATAACGCTGCAGTAAGATTACAATTAAAATTAATTCTGACAGGTCAGGCTGGGCAACTGAATTGAGGGAAAAAATAAAGCTACTACAGTTTGTGCCATATGAGTGCATTGACAGCGCTGTTAAGTCAAAAATAACGGGGTGGGGAACCAATGAGAGCACAGGATTTCAAACTGCAGGTGGTTATCGTGAGTGCCCTGTCCTTCCACCAGCGAAATTGTTGTTTGCCTAGTTGGCCAGACCTCCCAGGTAAACCTGCTCCATAAATAAGTACATTAAATAATGCCAATTTTAGTTAGTAACATCATTAGTTAATGTCGTAAAAATACCCTAATAAATGATCAAATAAATTATGGTTAAACTCTCTCTGCATTAAAAATAAGTGAAACAATTATTCAATACTTATTGTCAATTTTAACGTATATCAGTGGATTTATCTGTCTAATATTTTAGAATATATAAAAGCTGCTGATGTGGAGGCATAGATACCGACTTACAGTCTGTGCCAAACGAGAGTTAGTGCATTGACAGTGCGGGAAAAACTAGCAAATGGGGTGGGGAGCCAATGAGAGCTCAAGATTCGCCCTCTTGATAACCATATAAGAAGATGAACGTAGTGGCTTTATTTTTTCCCAAAGAGAGGTTGGTCAATCTGTGTGTCACTCGATTTCCCGTGCTGTCAACGCATTAACTCTTGTTTGGCACAGACTGTATTTTGATGTCAAATAAGATTTAAATGTTATTATGTTGTGAGTTCCTGTATTATGTATTATGTATGAGTGGCTCTCGAGTTATAAATTCCTTGCCTCAGAGGTAATACATTGTGAGTCACAATTTAGAAATTATTGGAGAGCTATTTTATTCTCTTTAAAAACTGAAAACTGAGCAGTTCTCTTCGAAGTATGCAATTTTTGGTTTAATACATTTAATTATTCATTTAAAAACAACCTATATTTTAGTAAGTACATATACTATTACAATTTTTAAGAAATTGGGTTTGTTGAAAGAACCTCTCAGATGGCCCCGTAGTAATTTCAGTTGTCTGCACACATAAAATATTCCTTGTCATGCTTTTATTAGTGTATTAAAAAACCAAATAATGTTGAAAAATTGAACAAAAATTAGCAAAATTTAAAGAGTGCAGGCGAAGGTTGAAATTAATCTGCCTGCTACTTTCGGACCATCCAAATTTCATTAAAATCTAATACTCCCATACTCTTAAAGAGATACGTGTAAATACATGTATGTTTGTGTGCATGTGCATGAGAAACAAATAAGTGCAGAAGCTTAAAACTTATATGGGACCAACAATGGACTAATTGTGACTTGCCATACAAATAGTTGATTCGCAAAAATTGAGTGACAGATCGATAGACAGACACAATGTTGTTCACAAGAGTATTCCCTGACTTCTGAAATGGATTTATGTCTTGGAATTTTTTAAATCAGATACATAAACAATGGGAAATAGATAGAGAAAAATAGATTCCAGCACCAGGACTCGAACCACGACCCTCTATATTTCCGTTGAAGTGCTCAGACCAACTATGCTATACTGGAGAACAATTTTCCTCTGTCTATAACGATATCTAGTCCCGGTTTAAACTGTTTCTGGTACTTAGTATGAATACTACCAAAAACTTAAAAATTGAATTTATAATCGATTGTACAAGGTACAGGTACTAATCAGGTACTTTATAATTATAAGCTTTAATTCTCGGTCTAGTTCTAGTTTCGTAAATTTCAACTTCTAGATTTGTAGAAAATTGAAAGCTTAATTCGGGACTAGATATCGTTATAGACAGGAAAATTGTTCTCCAGAATAGCTTATTTGGTCTGAGCACTGTAACGGAAATATAGAGGGTCATGGTTTAAGTCCCAGTGCTGGAGTCTATTTTTCTCTGTCTATTTCCCATTGTTAATATAATTATAATTTAATTTAAAATGTTTATTTGTTTTAATTAATGGCTTTGATTATAATGTTACAGAGTGAAGTGAATGGCTGGGGGAAGCACTACTCGACTTCTCCTCACGATGGTGGGGATGCCTCGGCAGCCTTGTACAGCGGTGCGAAGCGGAGGGGCAAGGACTCGTTTGAGCCGGTGCCGATGGTCACGGCCGTCATGACCTACCTCGGCTTCTACATCTTAATGTTTCTCGGCTACATCAATCAACTGTTTTTCATTCCTAAAGTCGCCAGAGAGAAAAATAGACCCGTAAGTTCCTTTTATCTATTTATTATAAAATCAAAGTTTTTTTTGTGTACTTATATTGATCAGAATTTAATAAAAACTTAGGGTGGGGCAGAAGATGTTGGGGCACAAGTTGGAGGAAGGCGCTACGGGAGGCCCTGATGGCTGCCCGGGTCGGAAAAAAATGGCCGTACCGGGCCCCCAGTGTTAATATAAGTGTAAGGTAAACCGCGACGAGAAGAGACTGTAGGAATTTTAACTAAGACCCAGGCACCTAAAATTTGAAATTTTGTTCAGTTTTTGAATTTTAGCGACGCCCCCGATTGGGCGTCGGTGTCGAAATACCTACAGTGTCTTCTCCTCGGTTTACCTTATAACTGCCTGGTACGCCCTTATTTTTTTTCCAACCTAGGCAGCCATCAGTCCCTTAGCGCCTTCCTGCAACTTGTGCCCCAACATCTTCTGCTCCACCCTATTTTTCTGTATTCCTGAAATTCTAGCATCCTCTGACAAAATCCATTTACAGTAGAGCCTTGATAAGAAGTGTCTCAAGGGGATTAGGAAAAACAGTCTTGTTATCGAGGTGCTCTTTTTGTTGAGGGTCGTGTTATCAAGGTTATTTTGACTATCAGTCGAGTTATCGAGGTTTTCAAGTCTAGACTTGTTCAAGGTCGACCCATTCCAGTATAGAGTCGCGATATAGAGGTTGACTTCTCAAAACAACTTGATATGGAGGTTCTGAGTTATATTGTGAATTGGAAAAAAAAATCCATGTTATTGAGGTTGTTTGGATAATAATAGTCGTTTTATAGAGGTTAATTTAACATTATGTGTTAAGGCAATCTCAAGGGGATTTGAAAATTGCACTTGTAATTGAGGTTGTCGTGTTATTGAGGGTCGTGTAAACGAGGTTCTACTGTATTTTTATACAGTGGTGTGCACTATCATATGGTGCATATTAAAGCCTTTTGTCAGTTTTATTTCATAAAAAAATTGATATTCAGACCAATAGCATTACTGTAACCTTGTGATTAACAAATAAATAAAAAATGAAAATAGTAATTAAGCCAGGAAAACTGTAAAATTACGCGCTCATGACTTAAGTGGCTCTATTTTTTTTTTTTTTTTTTTTTTTTTTTTTTTTAAATAGCGATAAGATAACAGTGTGTATCAATTAAGTGGGAGTTTCAAGTCTAATTTTCAAGGTTTATGTTTTCAGTGCCCAATACAAATTAGTTCAATGGTTTTTCTTAAATTACCTATTTTCCGTGGACTTCAGATTAATAATTATTGGAAAACTAGGTGTTTTATTTGGCTTTTATTTGATTAAGTTACTAATTTGTTTTGTCTACCGAGATTTTGTCTGATCTGACAGTGCACTAATACTCAAATTAAAAATATATATATATATATTTTACTTACTTTACTTTTTAAGTGTTTGGTAGTAATTCATACTACGGACAGTTTAAATTTTTAATTTAAATCAAATTATAATTATTATTAACAATGGGAGACAGACAAAGAAAAATGGACTCGAGCGCTGGGACTTGAACCACGGGCCTCTACATTGAAAGCTTGGATTCGGAACTAGTTATCGGTTACGGCAGAGAAAAATCATTCTCCTTTCATAGCTTAGTTGGAAAGAGCGCTTCACTGGAAATGTAGAGGCCCATGGTTCAAGTCCCAGCGCTGGAGTCTGTTTTTCTCTGTCAAAAAAAAAATAAAAGAAAATAAAAAAAAAATACTGACTGACTGGTAAATAGTAATTATAATTTGATTTAAATTAATACCCCAACTTGATTCAAGATGGTGGGCATTTATAAGCAAAACTTGATTTTTCGATATCTCTGCCATGAGATTTCATGGCAATATCTCTGGAACCTTGGAATTTGAAAATTAGCTTCCTTTTGGACATAAACAACTTTAGTAAAAAGGTTATCTGATTGGCCAATTTGATTTAAGATGACATGTCATGTATGCTTTTATAACCATCTCCTTTACCTGTCCAAACATAATTTCTATCACTAAAATCTCTTATATTAATATTGTTGTTTGCCAAGAAATGGTTTTCTGAATAATAAGGGATATAGTTTCCGTTATAAAAATAGTTCAAAAACGCTTGTAACCATATAAAATATTTTTCTAAAAATCAATATATTTTTCATATACAGTAGAATCCCGATATATCGTATCTTCAAGGGGTCGAAGAAAAAATACGATATATCGAGTTGTTCACTAAATCGGGATTATGAAATATTGATGGTAAAAAAATGAAAAATTAATGTAATAATTAAGACTTGTATTTATTTTGCACATAAAAATACACTGTGTATGATCATAAAAAAATTAAATATGTACTTGGTTTAAAAAAAAAATATATAATTTGTTTTTTTGAATTAAACCATTTGTTCGGAAGTTATCCATAGCATTTTATCCGAGTAGAACAGAATGAGGTAAACAATTAAATCTTGGAAAAGGGTCCTCTCCTTTCATTTACGTTTAACCGCGATTTTTCTCAGAATTATAAGAGTTATTCCTTCATCTAGAATCTAGGCTGTCCAGGAATTACATTTGGTTTGGACACAAT
>KZ651276.1:146153-164140 GCA_001010745.2 Gerris buenoi
CAAATATATATTTGCTTTTTTAAATTTTTTATTCTTTAATGTTTTTATAAGTCAAAATATACCCAAAAAAACATTCCCCCCCCCAAACTTTATATAATGGCTGGTCCTAAAATTTTGAAATAATTCATAGTTATACCTTATGGTGGGGCGATGAAATTTTCCTGAAAAATGTAATTTATCTTGTCGTTAATACCGATAAAAAACATTGTGACCCCCCGGGGGATCGAACCCGGAACCCTTTGGATCGAAGACAAAAAAATCATAATTACATAACGGGTGTGCTAATTCATCTACAAAACCCTAAAAAGTACTTGGGGCAAGTACTTCCCTGTGATTTTTTTTTCAAATGCCTATTGCCAAACTATGTCCCGCAGACGAACTTAGCTGATCACATATTCTTAAAAGGCGCTAAAAGATTAACTTGTATACAAATTTCTAGCTTGATGTTCGTCAGACACTTTTTTGCACGCTATCTCCTGGACTATTACCTTTTGTGAGTTCATCCACTTGTATGAACCCTGTTAAATTACCCTGTATGGAGTTCAGCCACTTCTATGAACGCTGTGTGGAGTTCAGCCACTTATATGAACCCTGTGTGGAGCTGTGTCCCAATATGCATTAGCCTCATTTTGAATTGTCTTTATTTTTATTAATTGTTTTTTGAGGTTCAAATTACTTGAATAGTTAATATGATATTAAAGTTTGCTATCATAAACAAATTACAGTAGAAAAAAAACAATACAATATAAAAGCAGATATTACTGATAATACTGTCGAACAAAATATATAATTAAAAGAAAATATAGCCTAAAATACATTGTTTTCAAAATTACTATTCTCTATCAGCTCGTCTGTCTGCTATCTATATTTACAACAGAGTGACGGAATAATTATATATTATTAGCCCCCGCCCCCCACACATAGTACTAATGCATTCAGAGTAATGAGCAGTTATAAATGATTATGGGGAAAAATTTGTTCTTAAACTATTATCATTATTCAGTTTGATAAATAAAAAAAATAATAACAGAGTTTTTGATCCCAAATCTCTTTTTTCGGCATCCCCTAGAAGGTAACCGCTACCCTGGTGTGTAGCCTCCCTATTAGTAACTGCCCTGGTGGAGCTATAGGACATTTCATTGAGCTAATGAATTAATAGTTATTTATGCACTTTGGGAGTAAAGTAAGCCATTATTTCCTGAGCGAAAAAGTTGGTTCTTGAGGCGAAACCGAAGGAACCACGGTCCCTAAATCCCGAGGCGAAGCCGAGGCAATAACACTAATTAGCTCCCGAGGTGAAGCCGAGGGAGATAATTATCGCGAAGGGAATAATGGCACTTTACTCACGAGGTACATACAATATTTTATCTCCAGTAGGTAGTAAATTAAACAGGGAAGAAAATACCTGCTTTAGTCCCTCTAAACTAATCCAAAATCATAACTTTTTCTTCCAACTGGAGATAAATAAAATTATTAATTTGAATTTAGATCGAATTATAATATTTATTAACAATAGGAGACAGACAGAGAAAAATAGACTCCAGCGCCTGCCTGCCTGTGTGTCTGTCTCCAATTGTTAGTAATAATTATAATTTTGATTTAAATTAAAATTAAAATTTTCCATAGTATGAATACTATCTAGAACTTAAAAATGAAAAATATTAATTTGTTATTTTATGAATGCGTTTGTGTTTTAATTTGATAAAATGAGAGAACGGCAAAAAGTCAGAAACAGAATTTTGTTTTTCTATATTGTCGCCATGTTCTCCGTTCCTCTTTAAAATTATAATCATCAATCTTTATCATTATAGTCATCGCCCAGTTTAAAACTGGCCTCAAGATCCGATTACATGATCCACGTATACTTTGGACCAAGTCAGTTTTGACTCTTCTCTGATGCTAATTTGATTGTTTATACAGAGTATCCAAGTTGAGTTGGGCTCTAACTTTTGTTGACCTAAGTAAACCAATTATGAAATCAAAATGTCGCCCACCTGACAAATTATGAGAAAAATTGTATAAAAAATGACGTGTTATGACGTTTCTTTTCGGATAAAGATTTTATTTAAAAATGATTAACTTGAAGTTTCACCTTGTTACTATATGATGAGTTGAAACGTTAAGGACGTTATAAGCTGTGAATAAATTAACATGAGGAACATGAAGTAAACTGTTGATGGGGCTACTGAGGTAACTCCCTGCTGGAGCTGACTTTTAATAGATAAAACAATTTTTGTTTCAAGGAAATAAAACAAAGTTGTGGAAAGCAAATCCTCCGATGCATGTAGGTTTTCTTAACTCCAACCACTATATCGTCACTGAAACTGCAAATTGTCGTATGTCAAAAAGGGCATTTGCAGGAGAGCAAAAGAAGTGTATATTTTCTTTCAATAATATGATAAAATTATTATATTGGATTTAATATTATAATAAATATAGCTACAAACGACACTTTGCAATCAAAGATTAGTCAAGATTTTTAAACGTACAACACTTCGCGCCTAACATACTACCTTTTGCATTTAAATTTTTAGGGAATTAAAAGACTTACATTTTTAAAATTAGTTTTATTCATATTATTTTTTAAAAAGGGTATAAAAACAAAAGTTACACTTATTTGGGTCATGTAACATTAAAAACAAGTTGTAATATCTCTTCCTTATGAGAGCTAATATTGCACTAAGGATAAATCACAACATACTATAATTTACAGTTTAAAAAAAAAACAAAAAAAACACAACAAATTGATAATTTATTATATCTTTTATTTGAACAGCTGATCACTTACGATAATTTACCAGCAAGTGAGGATAACAAAATGCAACATTTTTAACCAATAATAAAAAAATACAATTTTTTGACGTACGACAATTTGCAGTTTCAGTGACGATATGGCTCTTTGAAAGCTTTTAAATCCAAGGAATGTGGTGATATGTTTAGTACTGATGATCACATTGATAAGATGTGTAAAGTGGCCAATTTCTAAATCCGATGATAAAATCCAACAAATCAATCGATGTGTTTTTTTGATCGAGCGGTTAACGAAACGACAACAGGAAACGAATTACATTAGTTGGAAAACAACTAAGACAAAACATTCTCACATAAATATTTATAATATGGTTTTAAATTCTCCGTTCTACTGTGTCTTTGTTGCACAATTCACTCGGAGAAAACATATATCCCTCTCTTGGGAAGTAAATTTGTACGGTTCATTGGCATTATATGAATAGAATTAAAAGAAGTCAAATCACCATTAAAATTGATAAAAAATCAGTATTAATTGTAAGGAATGTTTATAAAAAAAAAACTAATTGAAGGAATATTAATAAACATTTGCCCTTTTAATTCCTTATAGTCCATGAGCCGAACCCGAAAATAAAGGTAATTGGTACCACCTGGGGTGGCAAATGCACACTATGATTTTTTTGTTCATTTTTGTATGTAGATCAAGAATATATGTGATAGCAATGCCTAAGGAGTAGCTTTATATGAAAAAAATTGGGGTTTTAGTGGTAAAAATGCGTTTTTAACTGTTTTTCACGAATAACTTAAAATGTTTTAATTTTATCAAAAAAATTAATAGGAACAAAAATGTAGCTAATAAAAAAACAGAGAGATTCGTATTTTTAAAAACGTCTGTAAACCCAATACGAACTGAGTTATTACTTGTTGAGTGACGGTTATTTTTCGAGAAACCCGAAATTGAATCCCTTCAACCTTAAACAACTTGAAAATGGTGGAGTTTTTGGGGAAAACTCAAAAGACCATTTTTGAAGAACATAAAAAACCCTTTCTAATAAGCTCTTATAACAATTTTGTGCATAAGAATTGACTGAATTATAACAAAAATTAAGTCAATACTTTTGTTTTGTTTAAAAAAGTTAACAATAAGACCCTCGCCATTACCACCATAATTAAAATTAATCATAACCCATTTGCAATTAACTTCATTTATGTGTTATTGATATGATCCAAGTGATTTGACCTGTTTGGAAAATAATTGATTTTTTCCAAAAACTCCACCATTTTTAAGTTGTTTAAGGTTGAAGGGATTCAATTTTGGGTTTCACGAAAAATAACCGTCACTCAACAAGTAATAACTCAGTTCGTATTGGGTTTACAGACGTTTTTAAAAATACGAATCTCTCTGTTTTTTTATTAGCTACATTTTTGTTCCTATTAATTTTTTTGATAAAATTAAAACATTTTAAGTTATTCGTGAAAAACAGTTAAAAACGCGTTTTTTCATTGAAAAATGCACAGTTTCAATCCATAATAACTTGGAAAGTATCAACTTTAAAAAAAAAAAAAACATTATAGACAAAAGTTGCTTAGAATGGGTCAATCTATCGATCTCATAGTTTATTTTAAATAAGAAATTTTTCAACCCCTAGAAGGGGTGGCTTTCACCCCTAGGGCAAAAGCCCGCTTTGGCACAGGGTAGATTTTGAAGAAGGTTATAAATACTACCTAAATCCAAAGTTTGCGGAGCCGAAACGAACTCCAGCCCTCTTAACGCCTAAACTATAAGACTTACAAAAAAAAAAGCAAAGGTACCTTTCTTGTAGATATTTAACTAACGAACAACATTTACTTGGAGTATTTTTTGATTGGAGTACGTTTTAAAAATACCATATTTATCAAATATTTTTTCATAATTTTCCTCTTAAAAGTAGTTTTTCTTACCAAAAGCTACAACATAGAGCTTGCTATCATATATATTCTTAATCTACGAACAAAACTCTATAAAAAAAAACATTGATAGCATGTGCCACCTTTACTGGTACCTTTTCACAAATTTTACAGAAAAAAACGCATTTTTACCACTAAAACCCCAATTTTTTCATATAAAGCTACTCCTTAGGCATTGCTATCACATATATTCTTGATCTACGTACAAAAATGAACATAAAAATCATAGTGTGCATTTGCCACCCCAGGTGGTACCAAAAAAGTAATTGGCTCACGGACTATTAGACTCAAACTTAAGAATTGACGACTCAAGAGAATAGAAAAACTAAAAATTTCTTTGTTGTGTAGAATTTTTATTCTAGAGTTAATTTCCCTCTTAATTTTGAGCTAATATTCACATTTCGATTTCTCTCGACATATGACCTTGATGAATAACTAATCATATTGAATGCAATTCAGTAGATCAGTATTTTTAAAATTTGTGGTTTTCTTCGAGGTAAAGAAAAATTGAACGGTCCTGCCAAAATCATGTGGCTTAAAACCCAAAATGTTTTTGTTTAGACATGATTAGATCCAAGTCCGTTTGGATTTCGAATCCTATTTTATAGATCTTTTTATTTTCTCTTATAACGAGAAAGTATTTTGATGGAGCAAAAAATTGTATTTTTTAGATTTTGATGGATTTACATGTTTGATTACATGTTTATTTACATGTTTTTGAGATCCTCGAGTCCAAAAACATGTTTTCCTGTCCACTGTGCTGCCCTGTGTAGCCTAAACTACTGGGCTGTTTTTGACAAAATTTGGCATACATGTTCAGAAAAATCATATACCCCCAGGCGAAATCAAAATATGAATTTTAACTCCTAATTTAGGGACGCTGCGAGAGCCAGTGTGACTGTGTGGGTTAAACTACGTCTGCTCGGCCATCACTGAATCATGAGTGGAACGAGATGGGGTTTGATTCCTCACTGTGACTCTCTGATTTATATGGCTCACTATTGATCACAACATACTCGCTTTGGCGGTACAAGGTACTGTATGATGTGTGAAGTGGCCGCAACTCTCTACCACGGGGCCTAAATTAAAGATGGCCTGGTTGCAAGGTTAAAACAAGTGGTTCGTCCAACCCATTCTAGTAGGAAGTACTAGACTCCTACTACTACTACTACTACTTAGGGATGCTACCCTCAATAAAACTCTGAAAAAATAAAATTTCTTCAAAACGTTTCTGACTATTTTGAGGAAAAAATTCTAATATTCGAGTTATTGATAAAAATAAATGTTATTTTGTTGAAAGTCTAAAACAATATTTCTGAGATCTTGGACCGAGATTATTTGAGAAAGTTAGTCTAAGTGGTCTTCGGAGCGATATTTTAAAGCAGTGCTGTTTATTGTTTGTTTCAGGGGTTTGTGCCGTTGTACGATGTATTTGAAAGCTTCTACTCGCGCTACGTGTACAGGAGAGTAAGAGACTGCTGGAACCGTCCTATATCCAGTGTACCTGGAGCTCAAGTAGTTGTTAAGGAGAGAATCACGAGGGACTACGGCTGGACCTTCGAGTAAGTAAACACACAATCCTACTATCTTGAATAGTTGTAATTAATTGAAGCGAGCTTAACGAGCTTCCTGCATTTAACAAAATATGCTCCATGTCTGCCTGTCTGTGTTTCTACAACGTAGGACGATAACTTTAGCAAAAGTTGACTGATTTTGATGAAATATGGTGCACATGTTCATTTTACCAGTGCTCAGGACGAGTTCGTTGGACAACATTGTCTGCCCAAGCGTTGGCACGCAATGCTTGCGTAAACATGCGCTTCAAAATTAAAATTGGAATTTTAGGACGGAAAAAATTCTAACTTTATCTATTCGATGAGACGAACTATTAGCCGCTTTACTACTATCATACCCTTTAACTATCAACTCATTATGATTCATTATTTTTTTTTTATATTCAATACAAATTTATTATTATATGCTCGCTTCAATGATAAGAGCCACGCAATGCCAAGTTAAATAACTGGTTAATTTTAATTATTAGAATTAACTTTTGATTTATTACAACCTCTGTTAAGTGATTATAGAGTTATGATTTAACTTTTTTAATTTTTGTTATCATTTAAATTCTTTTTAATTGAAATTAAATGAAAAAGATATGATACTTTATCATGAAAGTTATCAGTCTATAAAAGCAAATGACTAACATCACCCTAAAATTTTGTGTAAGAGTTAATTTTTCCGTGCCCTCCCTGAATATGTGGTCTGCAAAGTTGGTCTGAGGGACATGGTTTTGATATAAGTTACCGACCGGTAGAGAGCGGTGTCTCACCCATTTTGCTGGATAATGTGATTTTCATGATTGAGTACAAAATTAGTTTTTTAAATTGACCTTAAGTTATTATTTTAAATCAAATTATAATTATTATAAACACTGGGAGACAGACAGAGAAAAATAGACTCCAGTGCCGGGACTTGAACCACAGGCCTCCTGTATTTCTAGTACAGATGCTCTCTCCTGCGTAGCTTAGTTGGAAAGAGCATCTGTACAGGAAATACAGGAGGCCCATGGTTCAAGTCCCGGCGCTGGAGTCTATTTTTCTCTGTCTGTCTCCCAGTGTTAATAATAATTATAATTTGATTTAAATTAAAATTTAAACTTTCCGTAGTATGAAAACTACCAAGAACTTTTGTGGTAATGTTTTGTTAGTCAATTATTTCTCCACACAACATTACAATAACATAACTCAACATTATGTATAATATATAATATACTAATATAATGTTGAAATAGAATACATTTTTTAAGTTACCGGTTAAACATTTGTATGCACTCTATCTCCTGGACTACGATTATTTGCAACAAACTTTCTATTTGTTTATACTATCTGTTGAATTACTACATGATGGGTGTCCTTGTCAGTCGCTTGGGTTCAATTTGAGGTCGCACTCTGTTTTGTGTCGACCCAGCATTGTGAGACACAGGGGCATTTAATCAATATAATCTTTGTCTGTAAATATTGTAAACCAAACAATACGACTAGGGAATCCAATCCCGGGATCCCGAATACCGGGATCCCAGGATCCTGAGCCGTTTTACCCCTACGGCAATCCCGGGATTGTAAAGTAACAATCCCGGGATTTCGGGATTTGAATTTTTTTTTTGGTTTAAAGTATTTTACTGGTACAAGTACTGTTTAATCAAGAGAATAATTTATTTTCTAAATAAATAACATAATTTATTTATTTCTAAGTAGTGAACTAAATAAAAAATCAAACAAATTAATTGAATAAACAATAATATTAATTAGGTAGACGAATGCACTTAGTAGACAGACTTGTGTGATTTGTTGATGCGTGGTGAGGACTGCAGCAGGTATTAAGAGAGGAGAAAGTATTTATCCAGCTCTAGCTATACTTACACAACTTTTAAATCAAGAAATTGAAAAAAGTATGAAAACTGATGGAAAAAGTATGAACCTGGAATACAGACGAAACTGACCTAAGTACCATAAGAAAAGAAATGGCTCAATTTTGTTAAGTTTTATAAATTCAAATAATTTTAAAACCTAAATAGCATATTTTTATGAACATTTTAAGTATGCAGAGTTTTGTTTGTTGCTAAAACTTATTACGGGATGATTAGTTGTTTTCATTGGGTATACATATTTTACTTAGTGTATTAATAATTCATTTTTTTATTATTTAATGTATTTTTATTTTAAAAAATAAAAGTGAATTCATTTGTACAAATGCAACTGTTTAAATATACAACTTACAACTTACTTCCTAAATCCACTATGCAGTTACTTTCTTAATTTACGCACCTACTACCATCCTATACTTGACCACATTGAAGTAAAATGTGTTTGCTTCTTTAGTGTGATTATTGTTTATCAATTTTTTTAAAAACAAAAGAAGTGCTAAATAAATATGGCTATTTTGCTATAATAATAATCAAATAAATAATAATACATCATAACTACATGCTTTTAGGCTTTGTAAAAGGGTAATTGGAATTTGGCCAACCCCGGGATTGGTCCCGGGATCCCGGGATTTGTTGTTGCAGTCCCGAAATCCCGGTATCGAGAATTTCATCTGGGATTGGATTCCCTAAATACGACTAATGAGTGTTCATATGGAAGCTCTTGTTAAAGTAATGTTTTGATTTGTTTTGTTTGTAGATTTACCGGAGAGGAGATAAAATGTCTGAACCTGGGGTCGTACAATTATTTAGGTTTTGCCGAGGCTACGGGCCGATGTGCCGACGACTCAATCAAATCCATTCAGACTCACAGCTGTGCCTTCGCCAGCCCCAGAGTCAGCTATGGTAAATACCAACTATTTGTACATATTGACTGAATTATATAGATAACGAGGAATAGTGACCATCGGTGAAAAGTAAAATTCATTATTTTCTATTTACCGATATTTTAAAAAAAGGTAGTCCCTTCTTCAATGTAAGTAGAACCTCGATAAGAAGAGTCTCATGGGGATAAGGGAAACAATCTTGTTATCGAGGTGCTCTTTTTGTTGAGGGTTGTATTATCAAGGTTATTTTGGCTATCAGTCGTGTTATCGAGGTTAATAAAATGTTGGGAGCGGGGTGGGGTTTTCAAGTCTAGACTTGTTCAAGGTCGACCCATTCTTGTATAGAGTCGCGTTATAGAGGTTGACTTCTCAAAACGACTTGTTATAGAGGTTCTGAGTTACCTTATGAATTGGAAAAACTGCGTGTAATTGAGGTGGTTTGGGTAATAATAGTTGCGTTATAGAGGTTAATTTAACATTATGTGTTATGGCAATCTCAAGGGAAATTGAAAATTGCACTTTTAATTGAGGTTGTCGTGTTATTGAGGGTCATGTAAGCGAGGTTCTACTGTATAATGAAAATATGTATTATACTTGAGAGCTGGTTTGTCTGTGTGTCGTTCAACACTTGTCATGTGTCTGCTTGGCCATAAATGAATCAAGGGTATGATAGCAGGTAAGATACTTTGATTTGCATCTATGAATCGAGAAGAGAACAAGGTTAAGGGTGCCTACCCAGGATTCCAGGGAACCCTATGTAGGATCCCTAGTCGAGGTGCTCTGATTTGTGCCTGCAAGTCGAGGGATGCTCAGATTGTCATAAGTACGACCCACCTTGGCCCTTGGATTTACATGGTTCACTAATGATCCACCACATTCTTGCATCGGAGGTACATTGTACAGAGTTATGGTCTATTAAGTGGCCGGAATTCTCTACCACAGGGCTAGTAATTATTTAAGCCAAGTAACCATGTTTTAACATTTTATTTAAAAATCACTCTGTATTTAGATGGTTATTTTTTATATCTTATTTTTGTTATTTATATATATGCTTAAAAAATCAAATTATTTAAGAAGTTAGAGAATTTCCACAAAATATTTTAAATTAATCTACTCTCTTGTAACATAACCAATTGAATATATTTATCAAATATTCTTTTGTCCATCCATAATTATATGTTCTTTATTTAATGTTGGTATTGTTATTCTTTGTTTATTTAGTATAAACCTTGCAGCCATAGTTCTAAAACCATTTGTTGAAACTATAAGTTTAAGATTTTTGTAGTAACTTTTTTCCCTAACATAAAATAAATCACTTCAATAATAAAGTGCACTAAATTAAAAGTGCCTTATACTGGCGCTCAAACTGAGTTTTGTGTAATTATATAAAATTACTATTAAGGAATGTAATTAAGTATAGTGTAATTAAATTTATCTGAGCTATTATTAATTGAGATTTATTTGTAGACATAAAACTGCACTCTTCTTTTGGATGCATAAAAATATTACGCATGTTTAATTCTGACTACAAAATATGTTGTTTACATTGTTAAGGAACAATGTTCCTCAAATCAAAATTTTGCTTCTATCGAAATGTCAAGAAATAAGGTTTCGGAATAGAACTATGATGTTCATGTTCATATTCTTGTTTCCCGTAGACGTAGATACTAGTAGAGATCAAAAGATGTTCAGTTACATAGTGGGAAGTTTCCAAAACACATGTGTTAACCATTTTTAGAAACAAGTTTCTAAACATGCTCAGTTCTACCATTAGTTGATGGTTGATGTGGAATAATAAACAAATGACTCCCACTTGCTGCTAGTAAATGTTTCGGGACATAATTGCTTGCAAATTTTCGTCACATGAAAAATTTTCGTGGTAAATGCAAATTTTCGAAATACACTATTTCGGACAAATTTTTAGAAACAAATTGAAGAAAAATATTCAGGAAACAATTGTTTTTGTAAACACTGTTGCTAAACATGCTTTGTGTCAGCAGTATAAACTTTGCTTAAGATATCAAACTACTGTGACATTGATATATTTTGTGTTTTTATTTGAAGGAAACAGCAAGTTGCACATCGAGTTGGAGCAGCTGACAGCAAGGTTCCTCGGTGTGGAGGACGCCATCGTGTTTGGTATGGGCTTTGCAACGAATGCACTCAACATACCGTGCATGCTTTCACCTGGCTGTCTAGTGCTGTCAGATGAGAAGAATCACGCTTCACTCATCCTCGGCCTCAGGCTGTCGGGCGCTACCATCAGGGTCTTCAAACACAATAGTATGTACAACTTGTTTTGCTTTTAGGTTTCTGTACAAAGTACAAAAAGAAACCTTATATAACGGCTCTGTCTGTCTGTCTGTCCGTTCAATTCATAAACTACTATAGCTAGAAAAATGAAATTTGGCACACAGGTGCATCTCGGCATTTGTGACAACTGGACACTTTTTTGATTTTTCAAGATGGCGGCCAATATGGCGAGTGGCTAAAAAAATGTTTTTAGTCACCATGACATGTTATACATCAAATTAAAGGTCGTGAAATATAGAAAAAGAATATGCAACTATTAAAATTTCACACTTAATATTTTCAATATGGCTGGCGACAAAAGAAAATTTAATAATTTTAACTTCATTGTACAGAAACCGGCGATTATCGCCTCACGTACTTACGTCAAGCACGCCTTACTTGTTTTCTATAAAACATTTCCACAGCCGACGTCTAATAAATCTAAATTTTTTTGTAGGATCTTTCAAACCCATTACTAGGACGACAAAGATCTAGATTTAGGCCTGGTTTCATTTGTGCCTTTCATTCATTCATTGTGGTTTCATTCATTTAGGGGGTTTGTTAAAGAAAACGAGGACCCTTTTACATTCCTGCATTTGCCTTTCTTCAGATGAGTCCCGAAATTACCCAACACAAAAACTTAAAACAGGCACCTTTTCTTATAAAGAAACAGAAGGGAGTAACAATCTAAAGAAGTTGTACAGAATGTTCTTCTTTAGACTGATACTCCCCAGTTCAAGGAGATATAAGACAATGTTTTAAAAAATATAATTGCTTTATGCGTTGGAATCTGTGAACTGTAAATTATATTTTACATTGATCCTATTTATTGCTTGATACATTGTATTTGGTTATTTTTATTACATGTATACGCATACATAAATGTAATTATACTCATTTTTTTCAAAATAAATAAGTATATGGTTGTTATTCTTACAATTCTTATGCATAAATATGTATATATGTGCATTATGAAGCAACATTTGTTAAAAAAAAAAAAAAAATCTATGTAACGAAATGTCTATATAACAAATTATTTTTTCTGGAACCATCAAGTTGGTTATATGGAGGTCTGACTGTAGTTGTATCCATTTATATTCTTAAAACAACATAGGGAGGTATCAATCTAAATAAGTACCTTGTAACATTGCCGCATTAACTCAAGCGCAGAAAAAATTATATGGAAGCTCCAAAATAAAAGTGTTGACAATTTAAAAAAAAAAAAAGAAAAAAGAAATGCCTCCCGTGGGGTGAGCTAAATGAAAGGAAACGCCCCAAATATAAATATGTATTGGGTTTCATGTTTAATTCATCTTTGTGCCACGTATCCTTGAATTGTGTTTTTCGTGTCCTCTCCTCTATTTTTTAACAAATTAACTAAAAAAAAATTGATTTTTTATACTTCACATATTTTGTAAGATAAAACGTTTGTCCAGCCCCAAAAATTTTTAAAAATTTCTCTTAGAGACTTTAAATTAGTTTTATTGCAACTGGATTACCAAAATTCTAATATAGGCTTTTTTTCACGTCATTAAATAATATAAATGGTTAAAAAGTTATAGTTAAAAACTTTTAAATTGCCACCATCTTGATATGGCTGGATAACAGGCTCATCCTATTTGTTAAATTGCCACCATCTTGATACGGCTGGATAACAGGCTCATCCTATTTGTTAAATTGCCTACAGACCCTTTGGTTGTTCCATAAGTAGATACTTCGTCTATTTATTTAAAAATAAAATGTCCAATTAGTAAAACTTTTTTAAAGCTCATTTTTCAAAACATTTCCCCACAACTATGGCCCTCGTACACCTTGAGACATCGTACACCTTAAGACATTGGTTTGTTTGTCCAACACGTTTCAGCATGTATGGGCTGGTCTTCTATCCAAGTTTCAGATTTGTTGAAACATGTTTTTAAACATGAAAATCTCATTACTTAGACGACCTCGTTGGACTGTGTATTGACTTGAGGTGAAACTTGATTGTACAACATGTCCTAACGTGTTTGGGGCCCTTTACCAAGAAGTTGGCCGTTGAACGATGTAATTTTATAAGCCAAGGTTTTGTACAGTGTGAGCCAATCAGCTGGTTCTTGTTAAGGAGGACCTCTGTAATGAAGCAAAGTTCAAACCAATCACACTCAATCACAGCTTCATATCTCTCCATCCCGCTCTTTAACTAAGTGATCGAATGCTATCTCTAAACTCAATTTAGAAGATTATAAATATCTATAAAATTCATTTATTTTTTAGTGCATCTGATGCCACCTTTTTTTTAAAAAAAAATACGTGTGGTGTTGTGGGACACCCGGTAGGAACCAAGTTCCTTACATTTTTAATTAGATTTAAATTATAAAATCACACTGCTAAGTACGTATACGTTGCTAACTACATGACAGAGTCAGAAAAGAGACAAAATTAAAAGTAACTAACTGTTTGTACCTAGCGAAGTAAAGGCAAACTGAAAAGAAAAACATTATTTGTATCATTAAAGCAAGCTTCCTACAATAAATATGTATTAAATATAAGAAAAAAGTTAATCATGACGAGTTTATAGTTGCAGAGTATGTTTGTAGTCGGATGGAAATAGAACTGTTTTCTAACTACCCGGCCTAACTAACGGTTTGTCTCATTATTAAACAGATGAAGTTATAAATTTTTCCCTGTCTTAAAATTCATTTTTTAAATTTGAAGCTTACGTTTATGCTAGCATATAATGTTGCCCAACAAACTCAGCCTGGGCATTGGTAAAATGAACATGTGTACCAAATTTCAACTAACACGGCCATCTTTTAATCAAGTTATCATTATCGGTAGATTTTGTGACGGTTAGTTTGTTACGGTGATTTTAGTAGTTTTCTTGTTTTTTTTTATCCACTCCGGGGCTCCAGAACTTGCCATAAGGAACTTTGCTCTAAAAATCCTTAATTGTAGGTTCTTTGAGAGTAGTCGTCCCCTTTAGTAAATGCTACTTTTCATGTTGGATCATGAGGGGTGAATAAATGAAGTATTCATTAATTCATCTATAAAACTGTCTGTATTTCGTACCTATAAACACCTTCAGGCCTGGTATAGGAATACAAGTAGTGCTATCCATAAAAGTGTCTATTAGCTTTTTTATTTATAATATATAAAAAAAATTGGTACTTCATTAGATTGTTACTCCCCTATGTCTTTTTAGAATATAAATGACTGACTAAATAACTATTAATACAAAGTGATGTTTTGACCTCTATGTACTTTATTAGGACAAAGGAATGTCACACTCTGTTTTTAAAAGGGGAGTAACAGTCTCAAGAAGACCATTCTGTCTTTAGATTGTAACTCCCCTCTGTTTTTCATAAGAATAGTGACAATATAAAGAAGTGCCAAAAAATTGTCAGAACTTAAATAAAAATAATAATAATTACTCTCCAATTTAATTTTATATACAACTCATGTGTTAATTGTTTAAGGGGATAAAAATAATAATAATAATAATAATTTTAACCTTGTGCTACTACTTGTAATAATTATTTTTTCTCTATAATTAACTCATTCTTAATTGTAAGAAACACATTATTTATTTATTCTTTTAAAAAAATGAATGTAATTTTAATCATTTTCATAATTATACTTGGGTTTGTCTCTTAATATTTTTTTACTTTTCCTCGCTACTAATAGTAGGAAAAGTATCGTTTGACCAAAAAAATTTTTTTTTGAGATTTCAACGGAATTATCCGTTTTAGGTGTTTTTAAGACCTCCTGAGTGGTTTTCAGCATGACGTATGTATGTATGTATGTGTATTATCATTGTAGCGCCCAAGGTATTTAACCTAGAGAGTTGAAACTTGGCAGAAAAAGCAGTCCTAACCTGTAGTTGTGCCGCCCAGAAAATCATCTTTTTCTGCCATCTTTTTCTGTCAACCCAGTTTTCTGAGTCAGCAAAAATTTAAAAAAATAGTAATAAATCGAAAATGGTCCTGATCGAGTTGAAATTTGGCACGAATGTACCTCTCTGTATGACAAACAATCCCGCCAAATTTCATTTTGATATTGGCCACCATTTTGAAGTTATAAATTTTTGAATTTTTAAAATTTGACAGTTAATAATACTGAAATTACATATAGGTTTTTGACTTCATATCGTTGGAACCGGAAAAAATTAAGGAACAAATATAAAAAAACCCAATGAAATTCTATTAATTAGTTTAAAAGTTATAAGTGAATATAATTATTTATTAGTGCAATAATTTTAATGACGTAAAAGTTTGTTTACATCTGTCAAAATACCGCCAAACTTCAAATAATTAAATTAAATTTAGTTATTAAAAATAAGTTTGTTTTTTTTAAGAATGATAATAAATCAGTCTTAATGCTGCTCCCTCCTGCTGCAAAGCAGCAGGAGAGGCCACTTTAGTGGCCTCTAAAGTGAGGAAAAGTTCCGAGGTACCACGTACCCGATTTTTTTCTTTTTCTTCTTGGCCTACAAGGAATGATTATATCATTTTTATATTAGTTTTTTCTCCCATACCTGGGCATCATCAGGTCTTTATCTGAGTAAGTATGGCGGTGAAATAAGTAATCATTTCAGTCTCCATTTAACAATCACAGATATGCAGTAGGTCAAATAGTTTTGTACCCACTGCACGCCACTGGTGTACTGACAATTTGAAATATGAAAAAGGGAGGGAGGTCACTTTGGTAATTTTGGGAATTACAGAGAAACTACCTCTGTACTCATTTTATTTTACCCCCTCAACCTGTTCATGTATAAGATGAATGTTTTTGGGGCGAGATGTCAATAAATCAAAATTTTAATACAGTAGAGCCTCGATAAGAAGTGTCTCAAGGGGATAAGGGAAACTGTCTTGTTATCGAGGTGCCCTTTTTGTTGAGGGTCGTGTTATCGAGGTTAATGGGCAGGTTAAGTCTAGACTTATTCAAGGTACCTTATTCTTGTATAGAGTCGCGTTATAGAGGTTGACTTCTCAAAACGACTTGTTATAGAGGTTCTGAGTTATGTTGTGAATTGGAAAAAAATCCGTGTTATAGAGGTTAATTTAACATTATGTGTTATGGCAATTTCAAGGGGATTTGAAAATTGCACTTGTAATTGAGGTTTTCGTTATATTGAGGGTTGTGTAAGTGAGGCTCTACTTTATCTTATTATTTTTATTTATTTATTTTTAAATAAGTAATTATGTTTAAACATACAAAGTGGAAAATTATTATTAAGTCTTTGTGACCATTGTAGTGGTATAATTGACAAGGCACATGTTTAAGTGGTGTTTTTATGTTATTTTAATATTGGTTTGGCAGTGAGTATAAAAAAGTGATTATATTTTTATATTTGTACGCAGGCATAAAGTTAAGGTATTTAGAACATTCTGCGATTGAAGGTACACGAATAAGCGAGGTTTATGGCAATATTCAGGCAAAAAGTTGTTTTGTTTTTAACTATTAAGGCCACCCCATACCTCACTTTATTTAAAGATATTACATTTAAATTAATTAAGCACATAAAACATTATTTATATACACATATTATTATATGCGCCAACACTACACTAATCTTTTGTGAAGTGAGACAAGCTTTCTTGTAGAGGTTCAGTTATCCTAATAAATCGTAAATGCAAACTTTATTTTCCATTAGAGCTTGCAACCCTTTTAAACTAAACGTGTGTAAGTAAAAAGTAATGCACTATAACCATAAGGTGTCGGTGAAAATATTCATATTAAAACCCTTAAAGAGTTTGAAAATATACAAAAATATTAAAATAATAAACATTGGTGGCACATTTACTCATCTCGATAAAATAAAATCAATTTTCTGAAACTGGCCAAGAGATGGTCTGTCAATGTTTACAACTGGGTTCTGACTTAAATCAAGAGTTTTGAGTTGAGGGAAGCGAGCCAGATGTGGTAGCACATCTTCAAAATGCTGAATATTGTTGCGGGATAAACTTAAAGATTCAAGAGAAGGCAATGCAGGTAGATTCTCCAAACTTGTCAACTTATTCCCATCTAACTTCAGTTTCTGAAACATCAAAACAAAAGATACAAAGTTGTTCTTTCCCAAGAAATGATGGTTAAAACCTTTCAGGTTTTTGCTGAAGTTGTTGGACTGGGACAAGAAGAAGCATGGCAAATACTCGAGGCTTCCAAGTACACTTGTTCAACTTTCCAAACTATCTGAGCAAAATACAATATATCTCTACCACCAATCAGATAGCTTATTTTAAATGTTGAATTATTTCATATCACCAATTTTTATAAAAATAGATTAACTCAAATTTAACAAACAAACTTCAGTAATCTATATATATATAACTAAGAGTGACAGTGACTGACTCATACTAGACGTTCGAGACAGGATAAAAGTAGGCAGGCTTGCCTACTTGTGTGTACTACTCCCGCAGTAGCGGTGGGGTTTTCAGCTAGGTCCCTCCTCTACCCTTCTACTCAGACCTCAGGCACTCAGGCTAGCATTCACTTCAGACCCATTCAATTTTCATCTATCGCTCGCTTCATCAATTGCAGATCTTATCATATTATTTATTTGATTGATACACTTCGATTCTATTGTTATTTATTTTAGATTTTTGTTGTAATTTATTGTCTTTTGCTTCCGAGCTTATACGGAAGCATTGAGTTCACTTTTGAGATCGGAAATGTTTTGTGTCTCTGATTTTAAAAATTCCAAGACA
>KZ651276.1:169310-184822 GCA_001010745.2 Gerris buenoi
AAAAAAAAAAAAAAAAAAAAAAAAAAAAAAAAAAAAAAAAAAAAAAAAAAAAAAAAAAATCTTAAAAAAATGAGTAGTTATTTGCTATAAAATATAAATTCTGTGATAAGAAGTCAAAGACAATGTTTTATTATAAATTTATTGGTTCTTAAGTTTGTGATTCTGTCTGAAATCATTATTAATTATACCCCTTCCTTGAGCTGGCTTTCCTGCCAATATTAGACTTGGCTGAAAACTGTCTATCTAATTCAAGAGTTAATATGCAGACATGTGCTGTATGCAGTCTATATTGCATTTATATGAACATACTTTTATTTATCATGAGCCCCTGCCGGGAGGCTTCATAGTGACTCCGCCCTGTCTAGACGGTGCTAATAACAACCAAATATTTTTGGCAGCAATTCCCCTAAACACAAAAGATAGTATATATCTGTCGAGATTATCTGTATTAATTTAAATCAAACCATTATTACACTAGGTGTGCAATGCTTGCAATATTGAGCTGAGCGTGCGTTTTAACCACATTTATTTATTTATATTATTTTTTTTTTTCTNTATTTTTATTATTGAATTTAATTTAAACATGATTTCTGTATTGTTAATTATTTTTTTTTCATTACGCATTTCTTTCATTTGCAGTCCATAAATAAATTGTATACTCTCAATTGGTTCATTATTCAAGTTCATAATATATTCCTGAAATACATTAAATTTTAGTACCATTTTAAATGTATCTTGTTTGATAACATTTGCTCATATGTGCTACACACAGATATTATCTTACATATTATATTAAATACACAAACAGGCAGCGAATTTGGTGATTTTTAGATAACTGTCCAAAATCCATGAAGTTGTTTACAAAAAATCAGTCTGAGACAACTCAGACAAACTTTCTCTTATACGAAATCATGATTACTTAGCCCAGTGTTTTCCATGTGTTAGTTTTCGTTGGTACATTTAATTATCATTGAACATTTCATCAAAATGTAACGTAAAAATAACTTCTCCTGGGTGGGGATTGAACCTGGCCACTTTCAGTCCGCGTTTTAAGCTATTTGCTCAGGAACTAGATTTTTCCCAAGAAAACTACTTATATTTATATCATTAGATTCGTATTTAAATAGATTACATTTTAGAATTTTTTAATAAAAATCGTCGGAACCGTTTTCAGAAATAATTTTTTTTTCACGTTTTTTCAGAGTTTTTAGGGGGCGCCCCTAAATTTGAAGTTAAAATTCATCTGTCGATTTCATCTCAGGGCATGATTTTTCTGAACATGTATGCCAAATTTCGTTTTAATTGGCCCAGTAGTTTTGGCTCCAGGTGTTTGCACAGACAGACAGACAGACATTTTTTAAAAACCACTTTTTTAGACTCTGGGGAACTCAAAAACGTGTAAATCCATCAAAATCTTAAAATCGAATTTTCACACCATCACAATACTTTCTCCTTATATGATAAGGTAAAAATGTATTGATATCATCATAATCTACAATAAAAATCATTTATATTTTACTTATAACATTGTTCTATTTCTAAAAAATTACGTTCTGTGAGGTGACGCCCTTCTCTCATCAGGTATTCGTCAAGGCGCCAATGAATAATGTCCACGATGTCCCGACAAAATTGTAATTTCTCGACCTATCATGTTCTTTCAGTTGATCCAATGTCGTCTGCATAGCCTAACAAAAAATAATACCGAGCCGATAGATAAAACGAAGGAGGGGGCCATGGAAGTGATCAGTCTTGGTTTCTCTATTCCTTTTTATAAACTTTGCCTAATAAAGCTAGTAGCTAGTAAATAATATACACATTTTCAAGCTGAATTTGTCCATCTATTAGTCAGATTGTCAAATGTTAGATATCTAATAATAAAATATTTAGCTTCAGATTTCATTCTTGTGCAATTGAACACTTCAAAATAATTTGAATGTTAAAGTCGTTTGTTTATATACACTCAGGTTATGAACTGGTTTCAAATTCATTCAACATGCTTTAAGTGCCTTCTGTAATTTTTTTAATTGTTATTCATTGATGTAATTGCCATATTTTAATTAAATCATTTTTCTTCAATACATTATTTTATTGATTTTAAAAATAAATTATATATCTGAAGCTAAATAAAGTTTAATATTTTCAAACCCCTTGAATTTTTATATTGGAAAAGCATCAATCTCCCAATGCCAATTTTATATCGCAAATATTGTTTCTTCAGAAAAAAAAAAAAAAAAAAAAAAAAAAAACTAATTATTATCATTTACTCAATTAAATGATAATGAGTTACAAAACTTTAGTTGTAGAATTTTAATAGACAAAATGTTAATAAATTACATAATTATCAGATTACATATTAACTTACATAATTTATTAATGTATATTTATTGCTAATAAGAATTTATTGTTAGATGTTACATAATGGGAATGGTGATAGAATTTTGTATGAAATGTAGGTGAGTTTCCCTTACCATGGGCAAGGTTTGTTCCAACCAACCACACTTTAAACTAGTTTGAAACTGTCCGACGCGTGCGCAAAATTGAACTCCTGTGACTATTGCCCATGTGTCGGACAGTTTCAAACTAGTTTGAAGTGTGGTTGGAACAAACCTTTAGTAACAATCAACTATAGTGGCTGAAAACACTTATATGATAGCTGGTGTAGGTGGTGAGGTTGCTAAAGTAGTGTTGCCAAGCTCTGCTGTGATATGTTGTCACAGATAAATAAATGTGAACTATAGTTGCTGATATCACTGATATGGTAGCTGGTAAAGGTGGGAAGGTTGCAAAAACAGTGTTGCCTCGTTGAAGAAAATTCCCTCTCTCCCTGGAATTGCGCTGGGAGCAAGTGTCAAGGAACATATTTGTCCAATTTGAGGAAACCTCCTCTAATACATGGAAAAAGTTTATTTTATTGTTTATTTATATTTCATTGTGATTTTTCTCGAATAAAAATAATTTTTTGTGTTTGGTGTTGTGTGTAGATATGAAACACTTGGAGAAGTTGCTGCGCAACGCAGTGATAACAGGGCAGCCTGATAAGAAGGGTCCATGGCAGAAGGTCTTCATCATCGTGGAAGGTGTTTACTCGATGGAGGGCTCCATCGTCAACCTTCCCGAGATAGTTGCGTTGAAGTCCAAGTACAAGGCTTACCTTTACCTCGACGAGGCTCACAGTATCGGAGCGCTGGGACCTCGGGGTCGTGGAGTCACTGACTACTACGGCATCGACCCGAGGCATGTCGATATCATGATGGGTACATTCACCAAATCCTTTGGATCTGCTGGCGGATACATTGGAGGCTCTAAGGTAACATATTTATATCTTATTAGACAATTTGATTATGACTTAAGTGAAATTTCCTTAAGATATTTTATGTTAACCCTTTGACTGCGGGACCTTCCCCCTCTGCCACCCTTAGGGTTCTAACCAGGAGCGGAAGTGTTGCGGGTCTGGAAAAAAGGAGGTCTGCAAACCAGCTTAGCAGGAGTAAACCAGTGAAATGCTGTTGGGTATATCTCTGAGGCAGCCGCACAACTAAAGAACCCGTTTGAAGATGTTCCATTATCCCCTCTCCTGAATAATGCTCGCCTTTCCAAACCATTCGGTATCACCAAGTGATACCTTCCGCCACTCAGTTGAAAATGCTAAATATCACCTGGTGATACCTCCGCAGTCAAAGGGTTAATGCAAAAAAAAAAAAAAAAAAAAAAAATTGTGTTTTTTTAAAGAGTCTACTCTATTTGGGAAAGCTTACATCTGCTCAAATAAGATTTTGACATAAAATAAGATAAAGACATACAAAGAAAGTTAAATAATGGAAGATTCAACTCTTGGAATTATTATGTTGGAAAACACACTTACCATCTGACTAATTAAAAATATCAGGACTTTTTAAAAAAAAAAAAAAAAACAGTTACCTTGCTAGTCCAGACATCCGGTTAATCCAGGTGCATCTCAATAATATTCTAATAATTATTCAATAAATATTCTATCTCAATAAATATGCACAATCAATAAACTTAGAATTTTTTTATTAGAATCTTAGAATTTTTATGATAATCTGGACCTTATGTTTTTATCCTGTCAATTTTTTATAGGTTTATAAAGTGGGCCTACAGTAATTAGGGGTCTAAACAGTAATTTTTATGATCAAAAACTTTGCTTTGAATAGTTTTACAGACATTTTAAAAATGATTCTGTTTAATCCAGATTTTCAGTCATCCGGACAGTGCCCGGTCCCGTCAAACCTGGATCAATGAGATAACTGTATCCCTAATTTGTTTGATTAGCGGCTGCTTACCTGCCAAAGTATCCCTTCAAGATGGATTTCCTGTTTTATTAGCTACACATTTTTTTTTTATACCTCATGTGGCAATTCAACGTGTTGAATGTGATATAATAATAAATCACGCCTGGGTCAATAAATTGTTTTTTACTTTCTCATATAAAGAGAAAGTATTGTGATGGCGTGAAAATTCGATTTTGAGATTTTGATGTATTTACACGTTTTGAGGTCCCCTGAGTCCAAAAAAGTGGTTTTTAAAAATCCACGTCTGTCTTTGCAGACGCCTGGAGCCTAAACTACTGGACCGATTTTGACGTAATTTGGCATACACGTTTAAAAAATTAATACTCCGAGGCGAAATCGAGAAATGAATTTTAGCCCCAAAATTGGGGGCGCTACCCCCCAAAAACTCTGAAAAAATGTGAAAAAAAAATTATTTCTCGAAAACAATTCCGACGATTTTGGTTAAAAAATTCTAAAATGTAGTCCATTTAAATACAAATCTAGCGATATAAGCCATTTTCCCGGGAAAAATCTAGTTCCGAAGAAAATAAGGTAAAACGCGAACGGAGAGAGCCCGATTTCGATTCCCCGCCCGGGAGAAGTTATTTGTATGGTTAATTTTGATGAAATGCTCAGTAATAATCAAATCTACAAACGAAAATTAATAAATGGGAAACACTGGGCTAAGTGAATATAAACTCGTGTATGAGAAAGTTTGTCTGAGTTGTTTCGGACCGATTTTTACTTTTTATTAAAAGTAAGTCAATTGGGTGAGGAGACAAAGTCCAGTATATCTTAACTATTACTTTACAAGAAATACTAAAATTTTCAAAGACAAATTAAGTAATGTGAAAGCTTCACTCGGTTAAAAATATAGTGGAAGTCAGGACAAACTGAAAAGTCCCTCTTTTTCTCTTGGTTCATTTGTTACATGATGATGTGTTTGTTTTCTAGAAATTGGTCAACTTCATACGAATGCGAAGTCACGCTCACTGCTACGCTTCATCGATATCACCACCTGTCGCCCAACAAATCGTCACGTCCATGACCATCATCATGGGACTCGATAACACTGCAGAGGGTAACTACTACTTTTCATATTCATCAATATCTAAGTGTAAATTCAATGTTTTTCAAGCTAATATACCGACTCAACCGGCTCCATCTATAAATTATTATTAAAGGCTAATGTACGACTAGCTCCATCAATTATTATTAATGGATGAGATTAAAAATCTATTTCATTCAAATATCGGTGTTTAGAACGTAGCTTTTGTGATTTTGCTTCCTGCCAGCTTGGACACATATCTGCAGCTGAGTTATACTTGAAGAAGTTATAATTAATTAGGAGTTAAGCTGGCAAGAAAGGTCATAACTCGTTCCAGGTTCTTATAACAAGTTCAGTAGCCTTTGTCCAAAACAACATACAATTTATATTATAATCTTCTGATCTTCAGCTGTAGTATTAATCTAATTAACTTAACTTTTAAAAGAAAGCAATTTTATTCTAATTATGAGTTAATAGTTATTTATGCACCAAGGGAATAATGTAAGGTATTATTTCCCGCGTGACTGAGTTGATTCCTGAGGCAAAGCTGGAAGGAATCAAGGCAACTAATTCCGAGGCGAAGCCGAGGGTATTAGATATTTTAATTCCCGAGGCGAAGCCGAGGGATTAATGATAATTAGCTCCCGAGGGGTAGCCGAGGGAGATAATTATAACAAGGAAGTAATAATTCATTATTCTCGGGGTACATACAAAATTTTATCTCCAGAAAAAGCGCTATACAAGATTTATTCAACAAAGAAATCAATTGTATTTCTTTATTAAATGAATTTAATACAGAAATAAAAGAATATAATGATTTAAAGCAATTAATAATCACTTTTAAAGTAATAAAAAATATAATGTTCATCGAAAGCTAAGCAAAAGTAAACAAGGCATCGTAGAATGACTCGCAATACAGCTGGGAGTTTAAAAGCAGTGTTGCCAACCTGATTTCAACCAATTATCTATATTTGCCATTCATTCTCTACTATTTACAAAATAATTAGGTTGGTAAACGTGGATTGTAATCCCGTTTTCACATTATTTCCCTGTTTTTAAGAACAGGGATGAAAAGAACAACATTATTACCTATAAACTAGCCCTGAAAAGTTACTTTCGTCCCTACTGGAGATAAAAGAAAAAAAAAAAAAAAAAAAATCATCCAATATGTTGTGGACCTAAGATTGAGTTATGACCTTTCCTACCAGCCTAATTACCTACTTTATTATCATTTTAACTGCATAAATGCGTCAAGCTGGCACACAGCTAAATTACACACGTACTTTCCTTAACTCTTCAACATGTGTAATAAGCGATATCATGTGTATATGGGTCATTCTCATTTAAATCTGCATTTGCTGTCCTCGCCACTTCAGGTTCTACCTGTCTCGGTAGGAGATTTCAAAGAGGTTATGGGAACAATTTTTGTTGTCGGTATGTAACACTATAAATTACGCAAACTGGATAATATTTCTAATGTACAGTGTGAGAAAAAANAGCGGAAAACAGTAAAAATGCACGGTGTCTTTAGCGGCGTCTTCTTCAACACTGGGGAAAGTGGAGGGGAGAGTGCATACTCGTAGGCTGTAATTCTCGGAGTCCTTCCCAGAGTGCAGCACTTGACGGTGAGCTTTTTTCTATTTATCCATATTATGTATAAATATGCTTAAATATAATAAAATAATAAGTTATATAAATAAGATAGGTAAAAATATATAAAGATAAGAAAATATTGTCCAGTATTTTTCTTGATTGCATACGGTGTTACCTATATATTGAGTTTGTTATGGATATAGTACTACCTGTGGACCCTTTATGACCACAAGGTCAGTTAACTTTGGATAATAATTTACCTGTTATTAAACTGCTTGTTTTGGAACCATTTTTTTGGAGTTTCTTGCTTTAGCACTCAAATAATTTTGTGAATTCTACCTCCATTAGTTTAAATGGAATCTGAATCATCTTTGCACAGTGAAGAGAGATCTCTTAGTCTCAGTTAAGAATTTGTTTCAAAATTTTGTAAAGGTCTTGATTTTTTATAGTGTAATTTACTCACCCCACAAATTCATCTCTAAATGAAAATTATCAATATCAGAAAAAATGAATCAATTTAAAGATTTAGATAAAGAAACGAAGAACAAAGGAGTATCCCATAAATATGTAATCCCACCGAATATAGTGTCTTTTATTTTGAAAAACTGGGATTCAATATTTAAACTATACGAAATAAGTGGAGGTTTAAAAAAATATCATAAGGTTGTAAGTGTGAAGACATAGATAAAGCAGTTCTGCAATAGATAAAAATGGTACAATGTCTCTTACTAAACAGTCCCGGGCATAAATGTAAGAGAAAAGGAAAAAAAAACTCGTCGCGGAGATCTCCGCTTACAGTCTTTTTGGTACACACTCTTTTTCGCGGAGATCTCCGCTTACAGTCCTCAAAGGGTTAAGTTGCTATGTGTCAGTCAGTCAAGTGGTTTGTGACTGGCTATTAGCTAACGCACATACATGGTTAGTATTTGGTGGATTTTTTCCTAATATTAAGGAGGTAAAATCTTGACCACAGAGTGCTGGTTTGGAGTGGGGATGGACTGTAGTGCGGTTAAGGTTAATTTTAAATAAAAATAGCGGTAATAAGGAAATAGAAAAAAATGAATAAAATAAAAATTCGGGCTCACTTGGGCTGATTGAAGGCTTATCCTGCTGGGTCACCGGTGCTATCCACAGTTAAAATAATAATGGTGTAATAAACTAATAATAATAAAACATAAAATAACCCAATTGCGGAAAACTAAATTAAATTATTCAGTTAGCGGAAAAACAGTAAAAAAAATGCGGGTGTCTTTAGCGGCGTCTTCTTCAACACTGGGGAAAGTGGAGGGGAGAGTGCATACTCGTAGGCTGTAATTCTCGGAGTCCTTCCCAGAGTGCAGCACTTGACGGTGAGCTTTTTTCTATTTATCCATATTATGTATAAATATGCTTAAATATAATAAAATAATAAGTTATATAAATAAGATAGGTAAAAATATATAAAGATAAGAAAATATTGTCCAGTATTTTTCTTGATTGCATACGGTGTTACCTATATATTGAGTTTGTTATGGATATAGTACTACCTGTGGACCCTTTATGACCACGAGGTCAGTTAACTTTGGATAATAATTTACCTGTTATTAAACTGCTTGTTTTGGAACCATTTTTTTGGAGTTTCTTGCTTTAGCACTCAAATAATTTTGTGAATTCTACCTCCATTAGTTTAAATGGAATCTGAATCATCTTTGCACAGTGAAGAGAGATCTCTTAGTCTCAGTTAAGAATTTGTTTCAAAATTTTGTAAAGGTCTTGATTTTTTATAGTGTAATTTACTCACCCCACAAATTCATCTCTAAATGAAAATTATCAATATCAGAAAAAATGAATCAATTTAAAGATTTAGATAAAGAAACGAAGAACAAAGGAGTATCCCATAAATATGTAATCCCACCGAATATAGTGTCTTTTATTTTGAAAAACTGGGATTCAATATTTAAACTATACGAAATAAGTGGAGGTTTAAAAAAATATCATAAGGTTGTAAGTGTGAAGACATAGATAAAGCAGTTCTGCAATAGATAAAAATGGTACGGGATGAAAAATCTTACTCTTTCAGGACTACTCATTTTTTTTCTCTTTGAGAAATTTCTTTTGCTCCAATTTATTTTGGGAATCGTCATTTTCTTTTTATGGATGTCCGACTGTACTTTCAAAGTTAACATTTCCGCTAAACTAATTTCTCTGGTGGTAAGGTAAAATAAAAGAATGTTCCTAATACTGCTTGAAACATAAACAGGAAAGCTAAGAGGGTTTAAATAACCCTTCATTCAAAATTAGTAATTTATTCTTTAAAAATATTTCTTTTCTAAAACTTTAGCTCTAGGACACTAAAGCAGCATATTTAAACGAAAATGGTCCTACATACACAAGACTTATTGCCTCTAATAATATCCTTATCATAATAATTGCAATATTTATTTATATTTTTGTATATAATAATAATGTAATATTTGTTTGTTGTTGATAGTGGAATTGAAGGCGTTAGCTGTTGTTTTAACAGTTGATTTTCTCTAACCATGATTAAGTTTCCTCTCACTTTACTTTATACATTTACTGTTTTTTTATTTATTTATTTTTTAAATTTTAAATTCTGTTGAATTAAAAAGTGCTGGAGTTCACTTCTATATTAATATATTTATTTTATACTTTTCATTTTTCATACTTATTTCTTAAGAAATAGTATATTGTGACAAAAATTATATTTATAGCTTGTGCTTTATAAGTTATAACTTTTGACAGCATGGGAAAATCGAAAAATTGGGGTGGGGAGCCAATGGGAGGTCAGGATTTTTAATCCCAGAAGGTCGGGCCAACTAGGCTGGCAGATTGTCACTGGCCCCACCCCTCCCACAGGCCTAGTGCCTTTATTTTTTCTCTTCATAATCCGACTGTTAGAGAAGTTTGCAATCCACTCATTACGTTCTAGATGTTTAGGTGTGATTACAATGTCGGCTAAGATAAAGTACAAGATTATTTACAACTTAGTTGCTTGCATCCAGCTTTGTTTACTGGAAAATTTACTGAATTTTAAAAATGGTGGTTTTGTTTTTCAGACATATTTTGCTTCCGAGCTTACCGAAGGTAACGGAAGCATTGTGTTTACTTTTGAGAACAAAAAAAGTTTTGTCACCAATTTTAAAAATTACAAGATAAAAATCCGTTTCAGACATCAGGAAACATTTTTGGTTCCGTGTCTGTCTGTCTGTCGGTCTGTGTGTCCATAATGAATCATGTAGTGTGTGATGATAACTTAGTAAATGTCGACCGATTTTGATGAAATTTGGTAGACATGTTCATTTTACCAATGCCCAAGACATTTTTTTTTTTCACTTTCTTCTTGAAGCATTAATTTTTGTCCCCCAGAAAGGTTTTAAATACAAAACACTATTAAACCAGCCTTAATCGATTGAAGATAATGTTCATATCTCTCACTATTTCATAATATAACAACTTTATATAGATATAATTTTTTTGTTTAAATGATTTTTATGTTTTTCTCTTTTATTTGTCCTTTGCATAATTAAAATATAAAAGACGTAAGTAATATTAAATATTAATGTTTTTTTGTTTGTTTTTTTTCAAATTATGTTTGTTATTTTTATTTTACTACTAGTTGAAGTTACATAGGTACTTTATAGAGAAGTATTTACTTGAAATCTGTCTAAGCTGGAATGCCACAGTTTTAGAAAAAAATGCCACCACAGTAGGTTGTCAGATTAGACTTGCAAGGAAATTGATTAAAGTGTTTTACATAGAAAAGAAGCATTCAGTTCCAAGACAAAGTTTTCAAATTTTTGAGGGGTGGTTGGATGATGCATTGCCTGGCGTCTGGTTCAGGATGCGTTACGGGCTTCCCTGTCTACAGTCTCCGCACCACTCGACTGGGCGTTGCATTTACATGGCCTGGCCTGGGAGACTTGGGTCCGACAAAGAGGATTTTACTGTGTCTGTTCATTGGGTAAATGTGGGTCTGAAGTTCCTCCTCTTTTCTAGTTTAAGTTGGACGGGACCTAAGTCGGAGGTTCCATCTTCCTCTTTCTAGTTTCTCTTCCAAAATGTGACCAGGAACTGAACTTGGTTTACTCGACCTGATTTTCGGGCCGAGGGGATGTGACCAGATCTTCTTATTGCCCTTTATATAGGTTCTATCTTAGACAGGTTTTACTGTATTTATTTATTTTTTGTTAGAGTGAAAATTATGACTACAGTATGCTCTGTTACATCCTTGTCTAGGTACTTCTTTAGATGGTTACTCCCCTGTGTTTTTTTAGAATATAAATGACTTTGACTAAATAACTATTAAGGCAAAAGGATGCTTAGTCTAACGTACTTTGGGACAAAGGAATATCACACTTATGTTATAAGGGGAGTAACAATCTAAAGAAGAATATTCCGTATACCTTCTTTAGATGGTTACTCCCCTTTGTTTTCTTAATAAGGGGAGTAACCATCTAAAGAAGTGCCCTTGNAGAAGAATATTCCGTATACCTTCTTTAGATGGTTACTCCCCTTTGTTTTCTTAATAAGGGGAGTAACAATCTAAAGAAGAATATTCCGTATACCTTCTTTAGATGGTTACTCCCCTTTGTTTTCTTAATAAGGGGAGTAACCATCTAAAGAAGTGCCCTTGACTAAACTAAGCAAGCCTGATAGTAAAGTTTAAATTTAAGTTATTAAATTTATTTTTTTATTAAATTTAGCTTATCAAGACTACTTGAAGTGTATTAATTTCAGCCCTGAAGGGATTTATATGTTAAAAAAGAGCAATACAGTAGAACCTCGCTTACACGACCCTCAATAACACGACAACCTCAATTACAAGTGCAATTTTCAAATCCCCTTGAGATTGCCATAACAGGTAATGCTAAATTGCCCTCTATTACGCGACTATTATTGTCCAAACAACCTCAATAACACGGGTTTTTTTTTCAATTCACAATGTGGCTCAGAACCTCTATAACAAGTCGTTTTGAGAAGTCAACTTCAATAACGCGACTCTATATAGGATGAGGTACCTTACAAGTTTTAGATTTGAAAACCCTGCCCATTAAACTCGATAACACGACATAGTCTAAATTACCTTAATAACACGACCCTCAACAAAAAGAGCACCTCAATGACAAGACTGTTTCCCTTATACCCTTGAGACACTTCTTATCGAGGCTCTACTGTATTTTAATTCTTTTTAGATCCCAATCCAAGAAATTTTTTGAAAATAAAAAAGTCAAAGAGTGTGCTGTAGTTTTTCTTTAGAATAATGAATATTACGTAGAGTTATGTAAGTTTTGTGTTTTAATGTGTTCAGGTGCTCGAAGGATAAAGCAGCTGGCTCGGAACACTCGGTACTTCAGACGAAGGCTCCACGCTATGGGAGTGATAGTGTACGGCAACGAAGACTCTCCCGTCGTTCCCATGCTCGTCTACATGTTGTCTAAGATCGGGGCTGTAGTGAGGACACTGAGTAACAGAGCTATAGCTGTCGTGGGCGTCGGCTTCCCAGCTACACCTCTCATGGAGGGAAGAATCAGGTTCTGTCTCTCTGCGTCTCACACTAAGGAGCAACTCGACTATGTACGTCACACTACCAAACTATAATTAACTTCTCTCTTATTATCTCTAGATAAAATGTGAATTTTTAGTTTTCTTTGTAGTCTACGGTATAGGAAATATATACCCTCATCTGTTATTTAATGATAATAAAGAATATATGATAGAGAATTTATAGATTGATACATCGCGAATAGGTTGCCTAGCTAAATCGCGAATTGATGATGTTAAATAATAAACTGTTTATTACCTTCCCCTTACTTCAGCTTCCCCGATGTGTTATTTATGAAAATCAAACATTAAAGAATTTTAAAATTAAGGGTTGCCTACTTTACCCTCTGGCCAACTATGGAGTTGTCAGGTATAAACAGGACAGTAAACGTAATTTTAATATACCCTCATCAGTTATTATATCGAATTATATATCAAATGAAAAGTAATTTTATTCCCAATCCAACCGTATTAGGTTGCCTTAAATTCTGAATTAAAATTCCAAATTTTAGATCTAAAATCTAGGCGACCATGGATTCAACCGACTTTATGATAAGGCAGGCTAATACGGTTGGATTGGGAATAAAATTACCTTTCATTTGATATATAATTCGATATAATAACTGATTAGGGTATATTAATTGCGTTTACTCACCTGTTTACACCTGGCAACTCCATAGTTAGAGGGGAAAGTAGGCAACCCTTATTTTTAAAATTCCTCGGGGTCGATTCTCTCAGTTAATGTTCAATTTTCATAAATAACACATCAAGGAAGTTGAAGTAAGGGGAAGGTAATAAAAAGTTTAATATTTAATATCATCGGTACGCGATTTAGCTAGGCAACCTATATGCGATGTATCAATCTATGAATTCTCTATCATATATTCTTTATTATCATTAAATAACAGATGAGGGTATATATTCCTTATACCGGATCTTAGACTATTGACTCCTAAAATAAAAAGCTAAAAAAATTTTACTATACATTATTATAAGCAGGCAAATCATATGTAAAAGAACCTGTTTGCCAAATTTAGTTGAAATGGATTGAATTTTACACTAGCTATCCTCGGACATTGGTGGGTCGTCAACCACAGACAAAAGTCCACTTTCTTTTCAACTTTAGGAAACTTTCTTTTTTGCTCACTTTAACAAGTGGAAAAACAGATAAAGTAGTTGAGGAAAACATGTGTCTTTATGATTTTTTTCAAACTCTTAAGATAGGGCAATAATTTAATCTTTTTTTCAACTTTTGGGGATGTAAAAAGTGTACTTAATTATGTTATAAAGAAATAAAATGTTATAAAGAATTGTTATAAAGAAAACAGAAGGGATTATTAAACAACAAAAAGGCATATAAATAAATAAAACAGAGGGGGGTTTGTCAAATGGATCCCGATAATGGGCTAATCGCCAGGTTCATTTTGTTAATACCTTGAAGAAGTAAATGTATTTTTCCTGATACGTCAGCTCAAATTTTTATTCATCTAAAAACCTAGTTCATCTAAAACTTTATTTTTATCCACCCAGTTCATATAGGACGAACAAGTGGTTCGTCCTATATGAACTGGGTGGATAAAAATAACAAAGTTTTAGATGATCTTGATTTTTAGATGAATCATAATTTGAGCTGACATGTCAGGAAAAATACATTTACTTCTTCAAGGTATTAGCAAAATGGTTTAGTGAGATATATATTGGTAGATTATAGAGAGGAGGATGTATAGGACAAAGTTGTATACTTACCACATGTTACTATAGTAATAAACATGTCTAGAGACCATTATAATATATTGGTCTTGAAAAGTAGCTCTTATACATGTTTTTTTTTTTTTTTTTTTTAAAGAAACCTTTCAAAGGTATGTTTCAAAATATATATATATATTTTGGAGAGGGTAAAACAATTACAAAAATAAGCAATATGAAGTGACAATATCATTATATAAACATAAAGTGGTAAGTAAATATTGTTATTTGTGTTGCTAATATTTTTCTTACTAATTTTTTTTTTCAGGCGTTAACCACAATTGAAGACATAGCGAACAGGCTCGGTCTAAAATACAGTCAACGACCGAGGGTGGCCAACATGAGCGACATCAGGTATAGCGACGAGTCTGAGGACGACAGCGACTTTGGACCAGTCAAGAGCGACCGGCTGCTGACCCCCGACTGAACGTATCTGCCATCGACCGCTAGCTTGCCTTGCTACCTCCCAGTATACCACACCATCGTGCCTTCACCTCTCCCTTGCTTCTTACAAACCATATATACATATATTTATATGTTATTTATAATATGTTTCTATTTGTTACTACCGTGTACATAATTTTATATCTAGTTTTTTAAGTATGTATTCGTATATAAAAACAAACAAAAAAAAAAAAAAAAAAAAAAAATATTTAATGGAAGAATTGTGGTGACTGATTTTACATTTTTGTTTTCTCAATTATTTTTTTTTATACTGCTGGTTTTTTTTTAAATATCATTAAACAAATATCTATAGGTATAGTCGCTTAACTTAGCTCTTTTTTTTTATTTTATTTTAATTCTTTGCTAGAAGAACGTCCAGTCTGTAAAATATGTATTTAAATAAGTCTTAACTAAAGTAATTGCCAGCATTCGTAGAATTACAATTTTATTTTTATTTTAAAATTAAAAAGCTAATAAAAAAAAACTGTCAAACACATTCTTCTTTCATTAAATACAGAATATATAAATATATATATATTTATATATAGGACGAACAAGTGGTTCGTCCTATATGAACTGGGTGGATAAAAATAACAAAGTTTTAGATGATCTTGATTTTTAGATGAATCATAATTTGAGCTGACATGTCAGGAAAAATACATTTACTTCTTCAAGGTATTAGCAAAATGGTTTAGTGAGATATATATTGGTAGATTATAGTGAGGAGGATGTATAGGACAAAGTTGTATACTTACCACATGTTACTATAGTAATAAACATGTCTAGAGACCATTATAATATATTGGTCTTGAAAAGTAGCTCTTATACATGTTTTTTTTTTTTTTTTTTTT
>KZ651276.1:212961-232961 GCA_001010745.2 Gerris buenoi
GAACCCCGTACCCCTATGTACCAATTTGGACCATTTCAGATTCATACCTTCGTGTGGTTAGTCACTATGACCGTGCCAAATTTTGTGCAGATCGGTTCAGCCATTCAGGAGGAGTATGCATCAGAAAAAAAAAAAAAAAAAAAAAAAATCAATTAAAAGGACGAGCTTCATGTTGATACCGTACCAAGGTTAAAAATCAATTTATCTACGACTTGCATTGTAAGTGGACTTTACATAGCTCATAACAGGGAGGGAAGTGTTACTTCCCTCCCTTGGGAGTAAAAAAACAATCATACCAACTTAAAAGGTAATTTTTTAGGTATTTTTTAAGTATTATTTTGTTGGTAGTAAAGTTTTTCCGCTGTTTATAGCTTTTAATTTTCAGGAAGGTTACTTTAGGTTATCATACAGTCTTTAAATTAAAAACAAACTATTAAAAGTGTTTGTTGTAAAACGTGTTTGTTTTTAATGTGTTTACTAAACGTGTTTAGTATAAAAATTGTTATTTTAATAAATGAAGTAACTAAATAGCAGTTTAAGGTGTTTAAAGTACGTGAATTTGTAGGTAAAACTTTTATACCTACAAACTTAGCTATTACCCATGGTGCACTAGTCGTAGATAAAATTTAATACGCGACATGGATTGAAGTATTTCTGCTCTCAGTATTATCTCCCTCGGCTATGCCTCGGGAGCTAAAACTATAGTTATCTTCCTCGGTAAGCCTCGGGAGCTAACTCATTTATCTCCCTCGGCCGTAAGGCCTCGGGAGCTAATGAAGTTTTCTCCTTCGGCGGTGCCTCAGGAGAAAACTTAACCTCGAGCAGGAAAACATACTTCCCTCCCTTGTTGCGTAAATAACTATTCTTAGTAAGGTCTGAGTCTCACGCTAGCTAGCTCAGTAGAGCTGACGCTATGACTGAAGTTCTTACTATTTGGTCATTCACTAGGTAGTGATAGGAATACTAAATGTGGATAAGAACGAAAACAATACATTCCGGCAGAGAAAGTATCAACTGAAAACTCTTCCTGCTGACATTTGCTATTAAAGAAAAGCAAGTATTGATTAAAAGCTCTCAATTTAGCCGTTCACTAGAAATGGAGAGCAAGTATTGACCAAGAGTTGTTTCTGTTGTTTGCTAGAACTAAGGTGACCATACATCCCGGGTTGCCTGGGACAGTCCCGTTATTTTATGCTTTTGAAGACGTCCTGTCGGTTTCTGGAAATTTCCAGATGGAAAAAAAGGTTCCTTTTCCAGAAGGTCTGGGTAAAATAAAAAACTTTTCCCATACTTAATGAGTCGGAGACATTTCAAATCTAAGTAAATATGTTATTTAACAATGGTTGTCGTATTATACAGTGTGATATTTACTCATTATCAAGTGAATTTTGGTCATTCACCTTGCCACTGAGAAAGTATTGATTGAGAACACATCCAGCTTATACTGTTAGTAAAGAGTAAGTATTGATAGAAAGCTATTTATTGTCATTCACTAGACAATTTCTAGATTAATATTATCTGTAACCCCTCTCTCTCGAAGTCAATACAATATTACTACATCTTACAGTTAAGTATCAAATGTAAGCTCGTCTTTCATTAATAATTTTTCCGCACATTTATCCACAATTATCTTTGTTTTTTTTTTTTTGTAATAATACATTGATACATTAAAAATTAACGAGTTTGTGTGTTTAGCAGTAAATTCAAAATCTCAACAGTTTTATTTAATAACCTGATAAACCCTTAAAGGTAAATATTAACAACTAAAAAGTCAAAAGTTAATTAAAAAATAGTTTGTAAAAACACTGAAGATGAGTTTTGTTGTTGTTATACGTCTTATCGAACGTACGGATAAACGGATAACGTAATCAAGTATTTTCCCCGTGTCGGGACGATGTCAGACTGTTCATCTCTACGGGTGAAGAGTGGGGGAAGTGGGATCGCAAGTGAGGGTCGAGTTGGCGTCGCGCCTCATATTATTCTATCCCGACAGGAGGCTGTGAATCTTTCAGTAGTTTTACTATTTGATTTGATATGACGGAAGTTGCTTCTTTCGCTTTCGGTATTATAAACCTGAAATGGAGAAAAAAAAATACATTAAATAGAATCTGAAATTCAACTTTAAGACTACGAGTAAGGTCCAGCCCTTTCAGACGCCCTTCTAAATAGTGAATGATTGCAAGGGATTTCTTAAGTATCTAGCACGCTCTCTACCTAGTTCGGATTCTAAGATACTGTGGGAGAGAAGAGACTGAATCGGTGAATCAACTAGCCAGAGTGGATTCCAAAGTAGGTCCGTCCCGGAACCAGAAGTAGGCTGATCCCATTGACTTCTGAAGAACCACTTCAAAAAAAAATATTAGTTAATAGATTTTCTAAGATCCTGGGAAAATGCACCCGAAATGAAAAAGTCAACCAGTTGGAATGAGAGTAATGTGAGGAGATGAGTTGTTTATCTCAAGAAGATCTTCTTAGTTAGTAGGACAATATTGACTCTTGACTGAGGCTCTTCACCACAAAGAGTTCCAAACCTTTTAAGTGCCTTGAGGGGACTTCACCACAAAGTTGAAAAACAACTTGATTTGATAACTCATTATTTATTTATTTTGTCTTATTTATTTTACTATATAGTATTATTATTTTGAAACTATTTCTTTTATTGAAAATACATAGTGTCGCTGCCTGCGAGTTAATTTTATTTTGTTTTATTACTTGTATTTTGTTTACCAGTTTCGGAATATTGTCAAAATTTGATTAGTCGGCATTTTACTTTCTTTACGGAAAAACTTGAGATAAAATTTGTAATAATATAGTTTAAATAGAATTTTGTTTCCAGTAAAGAAGTGTTGACTGCTTTCGTAGCGTGGCCGCTGCAACAGTAAAGAAAGTAAAGAGACTGAATTATAGTAAAATAAAGAAGAGACATCATCGAAAACCTGTCAAGTCAAAAAATATTGTCAAAAAAAAACAAAAAAACATTCAAGATATGGATAAGGAAGAGCCAAAGGAGGAAGGTAAGACCCCTTTTGATAAAGCAATGCTGGACGTCCTCTCGCAAAAGAGAAGTATAGTAAAATTGCGAGAGGAGGCGTTGCTATTAGCCAGTAGGGTCAGCACCTGTCCATTAAGTGAAAGAGCGGCTAATTTGAAAGTTTTTTGTTCAAGCTTAAGCGAGCTAAAACTTCTTGTAGATGAACTCAGAGTTAGTGTTAGGGAGCTCTCTACTCTTGAAGATAGGGATGACAGTGTTATCGATGAAATTAAAAAGTTTTTACAGAACCTTGACTATTTGATTGACGTTTACAATGTGTTAAAATTTGAAACTCAGTCCCTTAAGTCTAAGTCGGTTCAATCCGGACGAACCTCCTCCAAAACGTCGATCAAAACTGGTGTTAGCATAGCTAGCCAAAGGTTACGCGTTCAGTTAGAGATCGAAAAGAAGGAAATGGAGTTAAAACTTCAGGAAGTTCGTAGAGAAGATGAGCGCAAAGCCTTTGAACTAGCTAACCAGCGCCGAGAGTTTGAAAGGCGTGTGGAGGAGGAACGTCTACGGATTGAATCAGAATTAAATAGGAGCAAAATAATAGCTGAGAGCTTAAAAGACAAAAGATTGTCTCCAAAGGACGTAGAAAATGTCCTAGGAGAGTCTAGTAGAGCTAGGAGCGTAAAAGGTGATACCGAGTTCATATCGGTATCACTCGGCCCTATTGAAAAAAAAGATAATGATAAGAAAACTAGTAGCTACAACAATTTAGATTCTAGTAACAAAATTCCTTCTAAAATTAATTATGTGGAACCTGAGCCACTTCTTTTGATGTCAAAAATGCAACTTTTAAATTCCTTTGAACCATTTAAATTTTCGGGTGACAGTTTAGATTTTCCAACCTTTCGAGAGGAGGTCTGCACTCATCTAGAGGACGGCGTACTCTCGAATAGTGTCAAAATTATGTTTTTGTTAAAATTCTTAATGGGGGACGCTCTTAAATTTATTCGAAATAATCCTGGCCTTGTCATACGAGTTTGGGATTTCGGTTAGGGATAAATTATTTAATAAAAAGTTTGAAAATGGATATAAGCAAAATTACGTGAAATTTGGCGAAGATATACTTTAAAAGGCCACGCGAAAGAAGCTTATCAGAATAGCATAGTAGATGGTAAACTGAGATATTTACCACACCATGGTGTTTATCACCCTAAGGAGAGGAAGACCAGGGTAGTCTTCGACGAATGCGCAATTAATCGAACTCTGAGCGTGAAAAATATGAACCATCCCTTGTTTCAAGAACCCACATCACTTAACAGCCTTTTAACAGGTAGAGCTGTCTCATCCTTACCGGCTCCGGGAAAGTATACAAAGGACGGCCTCTATAGAAGAAAGAGATGGAGAAAGAATCAACACCTAGCCAACGAATTTTAGGCACGATGGAGAGAAGATTATCATCTACAACGAAGATCGAAATGGGAACATAAGAAGAGAAGCATGAATGCAGGTATCATCGTAAAAGTGCAAGATGAACCTGCAACGAAGCAATGGACTTTGGCAAGAATCAGAAAAAAGTATCCGTACGATGATAGATTAATTCGAAAGGTGCAGATCGTATACGCAGGTATGGAAACCCTGAATAGGCTTACTCTTAAAACTTGTGCAGTTAATTCCAGACAACAACCAGGGTACGGCCCTGGTTGTTGGGGTACGGCCCCGCCAAGGAGCCAAGGGTAGAAAAATTGGAATTTTTGAGGAGCCATGTCGCTGCCTGCGAGTTAATTTTATTTTGATTTACTACTTGTATTTTGTTTACCAGTTCGGAATATTGTCAAAATTTGATTAGTCGGCATTTTACTTTCTTTACGGAAAAACTTGAGATAAAATTTGTAATAATATAGTTTAAATAGAATTTTGCTTCCAGTAAAGAAGTGTTGACTGCTTTTGTAGCGTGGCCGCTGCGACACATAGAGANCGGAATATTGTCAAAATTTGATTAGTCGGCATTTTACTTTCTTTACGGAAAAACTTGAGATAAAATTTGTAATAATATAGTTTAAATAGAATTTTGCTTCCAGTAAAGAAGTGTTGACTGCTTTTGTAGCGTGGCCGCTGCGACACATAGAGACAATTTTTTTGACAGTGTACTTTTGGCAAATGTACTCACGAGGTTAACAATAATTATCTGCGACATCTTCTCACCTCGTGACTCTAGACTGTCATTGCCTTAGGGCTATGAAGAGAGGAAGATGAAACCTCTACTGACGTACTAAGCTGCTGCCCAGCGTTGGCAAGTCTTAGATGGCAAACCTTCAGAATGCCAATAGATATCTTAGAAGAGTTAAAGGGATTGTTCCTCAGCAAAATGCTGACTTTTTGTCGGCCTGTCAGTCTGCTTAGGGTATAGAAGGATCAGGGAGAAAATTTGTAATCTAAACTTGATTTGCTCAGTGAGTTGTTCACGTAAGATGGGTACCTTACGCTATGCCTTTAGATCAAGCGTATTCTGAAAAACACCAAGCTACGGTAGTTTTGCCAGGTGCAAAGAATAAATAACTAAAGTCTAGTTGTGTATTTCAGAACTTGTTTAAGTTTCTTATTCGTAGTTTGATATCTGGTTGTAAAAGTTTACCTGTCCATATCTGATATGACGTTGGCCTGTGTAGGTGAACAGTATTTGAAGGTAATTAGTTGCGGGTGTTTCTTCTTGCAGGTTATCTTTGCTATAGATGAGAGAGGACGTCTGCTGACCACACGAGCGTCACCAGGTGTTCCATTCAGTGTTCCACTTCTCACCACCACTACATCGCTCCCAAACACCAGTAGGTAACTAAAACATCACAAAATTATACCGTTAACACTAAACACTATTTCATAAATTGATATTAACTTTGACAATAAATAGTAACAACTTATTTCAACAATTTATAGTAAATGTTGAAAATCTCAGATTCTTAGTCCAAGAAAAAACTTATAGCAAATGCTAAAACATAATAATTAAATATTTGATTTAGTAGTAGTAGTAGTAGTAGTCTAGTACTTGTTACTAGAACGGGTAGGACGAACCACTTGTTCGAACCTTGCAATTAGGCCTTCACTCGGACCCTTTTTAGACCCCGCGGTGGAGAGTTGCAGCCACTTCACACATCATACATATGTATATTGTACCCCTATAACTTACTAGTAAGTTTATTGTATATAAATAGCTGTGACGACGATTGGAGAGAAATTGACGAAACCACTATGTGGTCTAACTATAACTTTATACAACTTTTAAAACGTATCGCACTTTAACTTCTTAAGATAGGTAAGAAGTGTTTCTTATTTTAATAATTGTGATAAGTTAATAGTTTTGTTCAAATACTGATTTTAATATATACTCCATAAATATCTAGGTTTTTCGATGTTTTTAGGCATGAATATGCCCCGGAGTGGGGCGAAATATAGCCAGATTTCGAAAGAATGATGCTCTGCGTCTAATTTATTTCTATACCCTTCAACGACCCACACATAAATACTAGAAGATTAATAGAAGGGACAAACTAAACTACTCTGTATAATAATATAAAGATGTTATCATATAGTAGAAGTGATTTCTTATCAGGTACAGTGTTGCATGTGGCAAAAAATATAGAAGTTAAAAAAATAAAATTATTAATAACCAAAGAACAACACTGTGTTTTTTGACAGTGATCTATTTTATTAAAAACTGACTGTACATGACGACACTAGCGCACTCCTCAGATTTCCATGACTTCTTGGTCGACCTCTAGTATACAGATGAACATTAAACACTTGCCTCTAAATCCTTTGAATTTTACTCTCTATTCTGGTGGAAGGCAAAATTACTATTCGGTGTTAGGATTAACTCTACACCTCAAAGGTAATTTTTTTAATCACTTTTTGCTTCTGAGTCTACCAAGGTAGCAGAATAATTAATTTTGTTCACTTCTGGTGGGTGAAAATATTTTTCCCTACAATATCAAAATTTACACTGGAATTTTACGTTTTAGACCTCTCTGAACAAATTTAGTTCTGTGTCTATTTGTGTGTGCAAATCCTATTTTAATGAAATTTTCAGGGATTGTGTGTCATTTTAATTGGATTCATTAAAGCCACTGCACATGTGGAAACGTAAAAATGTGCTAAACACCAATTTCTCAAGATCTAACAAACCAAGTTGGCTCAGAATCGGTGAATAGATAGGGACTGACCCATAGATGATCCACCATGATTTTTTTCTAAGGAAGCTAATTACCTATGAGGTAGAGAATTATTGAGTACCTACCAAATTATTAAGTACCATGCAAACACCTGTATGGTTCTGTGATAAAAATATTTATGCACAAGGTAAGCGTTGAAAATACTTCATAGTTACTTTAAACTATTCAGTAGTTGGTCTATAATAAGTCAGTTTATTATCTTATTGATTAGGCTTCAGCGGTTGATTTTATAATGGATTTCTAGGTCTTTTGGTGACCAAGCCATGTTAGACGAACTGTCGTACGTTTCACCTCCTATGCTGGAGGCATCTTGTGAGATGCGCATGTTGATCTATGAGAGATACAACGTGGAGTTGCTTCTACTAGTCCAAACTGTCTCTCTTCTAGATCGACATGCACAACTCTGAAAATGACTCCATCATAGGAGATGAAACATCACACAAGACCCTTCCAACATGACGGGGTCCCTACAGATTTATTAGCCCTGACAGGAACTAAAACACCTACTTTGCCACAGCCTTGTTGTTTCATGGTTTATATAGACTACAGACATTGAGGCTTCCCAAAATAAGTCAAAAGTAAATTATAAAATTTGGATTTACTCATCTTTCGGGGGGGGGATACTTTGTTCTTCAGGCAATTCAACCATTCTAGGTAAGTTTCTAAGAATGATTCTTGTGAATGCTTGTATTATACTTTGAAGGAGGAAATAAATTTCTACAAAACGTCAGTAACTCCAAATTTTCTAATTTTACTTTTGACACATCCTTGCCATCCTCAATTTCTTTTTAATTCACAGTCAATTTCCCACAAAGTTTTAAAATCAAACTTCAGCAAATATGAGCTACGACATGGCAATAAAATACATTGTTATTTACCTGTTGTATGTTTGTCCGTTCATCTTGAGCTCCTGACAGGGGAAGGCAGCTACAAGATCGGGTTTCTTGAGCCACTGACTCAGTGTTACCACTTCATAGTCAGGCTCTTCTCTCTCGTCTTCTTCTAACTCTGACCAAACAAGTCATACCAACATTAAACAAATAAAAACTAAATGATCTCTCGATACACACTATTTATTAGCTTACATTGTTTTGTCAGGGACAAGTCTTTTAATCTATATTAAACCAACGTCCCACCTAGAAACCTGAAACTAGCCCAGATTATGTATTTCTTATGACAGTACTATGATCAGTCATTAGTATTGCAAAATTGTTTGTATTAACCGATAAATCATATTCTTGATAAATTTCCTAATAAATTCCTGATATATTTTGGGCGTACCAATTGAAATATTTAAAACAACAACCACCAGTGACTGCTATATGAAGTTAGAATAGATTATTTTAGATTTAATGTAATGAAGACTAAACATTGGATGATAATATATTTAAAAAAAAAAAATAAATAAAGACACAATAAAATAGATATTTTAAACTATCACAGTATTACGAGCAATCAAATAATATTAATTGGCCACTAAAGATAGAAGCTTGGAGCAATATTAACAGTATTTGTCATTTGTTGATAAACACCCATGCTTTTATCTTTAGTGGAATACATTTTATTACCTTTTATTTTTGCTTCCGAGCTAACTGAAGGTAACGGAAGCTATGGGATCGTTCTAAAGAATGAAAAAATTTTAGGTCTCTGTTTTCAAAAGGTCTCTGTTTTAGACATCAGGGAATCTTTTATATAATCGAGTAGTGTCCTGACAACGGCGACGCACCTCGAAATGATTTATAACATTAAAAATTGACGATATAAAACCTAGAATTGAACCAGTGACCTCCAGCACATGAAGCGGGAGCATAACCAATGAGCTATCCATCCGGATTAAATCCTTCGGCCTAAAACTTTCTATTTAAACAGTATATATCTATTTATCTATATAAAATACAACTGGACAGCGTGAGACTCATTCATTTTAAATATAACTAATTATCTCTGAGCTCTTTTTCTTTGAATGCTATAAATAAGAAATGACTAGACATCACGTGGCTCTTTCTGTTTTAGTATAACGGGATTGCCCGAGACTCATTAATTTTAAATGTAACTAATTATCTCTCAGCTGTGTTTCCATATTTATTCTGCCCGTTTACATGGGCTCAACGGCTAATTTAAATATAATATAATTCTTCTTTTTCTCTGCTGAAGAACAAAAATAAAACTAATTCACAAGAGCTCCTTCAAATTGACTCTGAATATAAAATATTAATGGAGTGAGGCTTTAAATACCGGGTGTATCAGCATCGTTATCGTCTATACTGAAGATCGGAGCCATGTTTCTATATCTCTTAGTTATTTTATCAGAGGCAGATACATGTCTCTCCGCAGGCTCATTAGTTCCGCTACCGTTCACTATGTACTCCATCAGCTTCTCTTTCACCTCGGCTGATTTTGATTTCACCACAGCCCTACACAAACAAACAATCAGAATGTTAACATGAAGCTTACGTCTTTCAATAGTAGGAAAGTCTCAACTCTCACTTCTATTATTATTGATACATAATACTAGCCAATAAAAACAAAGTTTTATATTTAAGCATTTCAGTTATGTGAGTTATCGACAAGTTGTTTGTTTATAAATACACCGCTTTGAAATTTTTCATAACAATCTAAGTTATTGAGTTTTTACAAGCAATGTTGTCAGTCAGTGTGTGTGCTAGGGTGGGTGATTCCAAAATCGGTCCAGATGCTGTGTGCCAAGTTTCAGATCGCTTGTCAGACGAAGACATATGGAAGTCATGAGAAAGTTAGACCAGAGACTAGGTTCAGCACTGTTTCAGACGGTTAGGTCAAAGTTTAGAAAAAGCAGAAAAGTAAAAGTAAAAAGAACTTTTTATATACTATGTTTTTAAGTTTTCTGTTGACTCGATAAAAAATCATAAATTTGAAACCCGACAAAATGAAAATTTTACATATGGGACATGTCGAAACAAATAAAATAACTTGCGAATTTTTTTTCCGAACTAACTTATCATGCAGCAAAATTTGACGAAAACGAATGAAATTGTGCTGAAAGATGGCTAAAAGTATTAAAATATTTCATCGTCATTGTGTTCTGAGGTATTCTAAAAGTTTCAAATGTCCTACTCGGGAAGTTAGTAAAAAATCAATTGCAAGATTTGTACTGGACAAACAAACAAACAAACAAGAAATCAAGCTAATAAAAACGTAGTAAAATCACAAAGATAGTGCTGCTTGGCCACGGCTTCCAAACGGAAGTGTAAACATGGCCCTACACCAAGAGGAAATCCTCTGGGATTTCCTCTACCGAACCTATACCTTTCCTAGCAAACACAAACTCAGAAAATCGTTGAGGCGGAGTGTAGTCAACTCAGTACATACCTGACTTTGTAGTTCAAGCCTCCAAGGCAGAAAAACAAATATTGTTGTTCAGGATTTAGGCGACTGTAGTCCACAGATAGGCTCAAAGCCTCCTTTGTGTATGTACAGGAATTCCTCCTTGTCTGGACTGTTCAGGCCAAAACTTAAAGGATTTCCTCTTTGTGTATGGCCGCAATAAGAAGTAGAGGAGGGCCGAAAAGAAGATGGTCAGATGAGTTTGCAAAGACAATCGAGAAGCTATGGATAGGAAAGATGTGGTTATACATGTAAAATGATACTTTTAAATACCCCCTTAAGAGGGAGACATTTGCTCTGAAAGAGGTGTCGGAAAATAAATTATTAGCACACTAGAGTCTCGCTAATCTGAATTTGATGGGACAGGCACTAACTCGGATAATTGGAAATTTACAAAAAATGTGGAATTTATACTTTTCAACTGTTAATTGAAAAATTGTTTATCTACGATGATACGTAATATAAACATTACATCTCTGTTTAGATTCGTAGAAAGTGATTCTTTACACACCTGTATTAATTGCGCATTCGATTGATACGTAATATAAACATTACATCTCTGTTTAGATTCGTAGAAAGTGATTCTTTACACACCTGTATTAATTGCGCATGCGTGTCACATTGTTTTGACCTCTTCATTTTACATTGTTTTGATTCCTCTTTTCACTCTAGTGACGTAAAGAAGAAGAATTCCTCTTTTTTTCCACTCTAGTGACGTAAAGAAGAAGAATTATCAACTTTACACACGATTAGCGAGTTTGTTTACATTTAACATAACTAATTTGATGTTTATTTAATAAAAGTAACTGTTTGTATCGAGTTTTTTTGTGAAAATCAATGAGTGATTTAAGTGATTATGAAGAATATGAGGAGAATAATACGCCTTCCGAAATAATTAATTCGGCACAAAATACAACTAACGAATTGATGTCATCTTTATCAAAAGAGAAATACTGAAATACGAGCTTACATACAGGAAGTTTATTATTTTTTTCTGCATTTATTATTAAAATCTACCAATCGTAGATAAAGTATGGTACGTAACTCGTGCGAAAACGGCATTTTGCATTGCTCATGTAGTTTTTACTACCCTCGCTATCGCTCGGGTGTAAACTCCACACTCACATGCAAAATGCTACTTTCCACACTCGACGCGTAATGTACTATTTCAAATAATTTCATCCTAATTTGTTTCCAATCATCGATTGTTAACACTCCTGTGTAATAGTTTTCAGTGACACACCTTTATCTATATGCAATAACACATTTATTTTCACAGCTAAAAGGAAATTCCGTATGTTTTTCGTTTACTCGATGAACAAATGTTATGTTAAAAATGTGTAAAGATGCTATTGGTTACTTAAAACTGAAGAAGAAAAAATAAATTAATAGGCTTCCCTGAATTTGAATGTAAACACAGCTGCTCAGATAGGAAAGGGATTCCATGAAATCATACGGATCCATCTCTACTACCACTGTCTTGTCTTAATTGAGTTTAATTCAGGGAAACCTTCTTCTTTCCATCAACTCTCTTTTAAATCGGATTATTGGAAACTCGGAAAACTATCTGAGCTCGGACTATCGAGACTCTACTGTATGTATTAGTATTAAATAATTATATACAAACACACACACATATATAACTCTTAAGTGTACAAACTAAAAGGCTAGATTATAAGGACTGACCCTATCTTTCCGAGTAGATCCTTTGAAGGAGATCTGGAGGGTGGTGTAGGAGACGTGGGATCTCTCTGCCTGGCCGCTACACAGACTAGACACGAGGCTCGGTTGTGCTCTGATAACACTCTGTCCACTCCCTCGGGGAAATACTCATGTAAAGCTGAAATAACAACACGCTTACATTGTATTACATCACGGAATGCTGTATCCAAACATACAGTTTAGTAACATAATGCTGAATGTAAACAGAACAAAAACTGAGACTAATTTACTTGGTTGCTTACCCATAGGTGGGTAAATGAGGTGCCATGTGACAAACATTTATTTGCTTACCCCCCCAATATTTGTTTTCCACTTATAAGGAACTAGCTGGATACTCCGTGCTTCGCTACGGAGTGCTATTTTAATTTCAAGAACATATTATAAATTATTTTACTATGTGAGAATATCTAGATTCTATCCCTCCCATTTATTTCTATACCCTCCTCTTTGATAAGATAATTTGAAAATATTCCAAATTTACTCCCCTCCTAAATGAAAATATGACATAACAACTATTACTGTATTCTTTAAGAGCTTTTCAATGATATGCATCATGAAGGGTATTCATTACTTTGGTAAATTCAGATTGTACGTGACCCACTTGGAGGTTAGTTGATAAAAACCTGCATATTAAATTAAAAACCTTAATTTTGTGTATCCCCTCATTTTCTGAAGAAAAACAACCCTCCTGTATATAAACCAGGTAGAGGTCAAACTCAAAAAAATTCTGGGTCACGTACAATCCGAATTAGCCATTTACTTTGACCCAGTATTCATTAGTTGTACCCCGCACCCCTGTGTACCAAAATTTAAATTTTGAAAATCCGTGATTTTCCCTTTGCTTTGAAGGTCAAGTGTGCAAATTTTCATTGAGATCGGATTAAAACTGTAGATTTGTATAAAGGGCATACACACATACGTTGACTTTTATATATATATATATGGCCGCCATCTTGAATCAAAATTTCTGATTGGTAAACCATTTATCAAAAGTTTCTAATTTCATAAAAGGAAGCTAACTTCTAAATTTCAAGGTTCTAGTGCAATTGGTTCCGGAGATATCGTCTTGTCGAATTTTGTATATAAATGGCCGCCATCTTGGATCAAGATGGCGAAGAAGAACACAAAAAAAAGAAGGCGAAAAAAGAACACACCTAGAGAATTGCATGGGCATAGGTCCATGGTGGGCATAGGCATAGGCAGTGGTTTCAGAGATATCGTGATGTGTCAGTGAGTGAGTGAGTTGAGTGATATTTGGATTTTATATTATACTAGAGGTCGACCAACAAGTCATGAACACGGTAGAAACTGAAAGCTTAGCTTCGTTTAAAGTCGGGACTTCCGAGTATTGCCGAAGTCAGTATAGTCGGGTGCCTAGTTGTCAAATCTCACGAATAACAATAGGAAGTTTTCCAATCTGTTAGGTTTCCTGTTTTGTTTGTTTTTATACAGTACGAGTTCGAGTTATAGTCACAACTGTCCTAAACGATTTTCGTAAGATCTACAAATCCACGGGATGATGCAAATACGAAGGAAGCTACAATTAACGGGGATGAAATAAAAAGTTTTATAAAGTAAGTTAATCAAACTCAAAAATAAAGAGGAATAATCTATAAATAATAATATAAAGATATTATCGTTTAGTAGAAGTGATTTCTTATCAGGTACAGTGTTACCTGTGGCAAAAAATATAGAAGTTAAAAAAATAAAATGATTAATAACCAAAGAACAACACTGTGTTTTTTGACAGTGATCTATTTTATTAAAAACTGACTGTACATGACGACACTAGCGCACTCCTCAGATTTCCATGACTTCTTGGTCGACCTCTAGCCGTTATGCCCGTGGCAACGGGCAGAATAAATATGGTTAAAAAAGAGCTAGTTATAATTTAAATAGTAAGTTTTATGCTCGTAGCTTCAGTGCAAGGGCGTGGCTCAGTGGTAGAGGACGCGCCTCATGTGTTGGAGGTCACTGGTTCAATCCCAGCTTATGGCGCATCAATTTTTAACGTTATAAATCATTTAGAGGTGAGTCGTCGCCCATCGTCGGGACACTGCTCGATTATATAAAAGATAGATTGCTTTTTCTAATAACTATTAAGACGAAGGGATATTTCTAGTCTAAAGAAGTTTGGGACAAATGAACATGACACTATGTAAAGGTGACCAAGTAAATGATTACCAGTTTGTAGTGTTACTGTGTTGCAGGTCAAAGGTTTGCTCATTTGTTAGAGTAATCATTTGTCCAATAATTTATTCGGATTGTTGGTTTGTTTATTTCACTTTTTCTAATAAGTTCAGTTTACATAATTGATATTTATTAAAATATTTTGATGAATGAGAAGAGTGAGGTGAATTCTAAGTAAGTTAGTTACCCTGATATCCTCCTGAGAGTATGGACACGTAGTGTGTGTTTGAGCGTAGGAAAGAAGCCACAACCATGTGGGTGTAGCGATCGTCTCTACCGCAGCCCATAAAGCAGAGGTGATCTCCTGCCGCTATACTTCTAGCTTGTAAAGCCTGCGACTGTGATGACAGCAGTCCTGCCACCGCGGTGGACCAAACTTCTCCACCTTGCAGCATCTAATAAAAAAACAAACTTATTATCTCAATACAAAAAAATGTTAGCCTGCTAAGTCAAATTTGATGTTCTCTGTCGGTAAACTATAATTATCCAGGGAAACAACCTCACTATATGAATAAACTAATACAGTAGAATCCCGGTATTTCGTATCCCGTTATATCATATATCCCGATAAATCGTATATTATTGCCTTAGAAAAATTCCCGATAATTGGTATAAAACCAATGTATTTCGGTCCCCTCAGTATAACGTATTTATCCCCTTTCGGAAGATCACGTCTTATAACTCATATAATCCGGAGAATAATCCCGATAAAACGTATGAATGAAGGGGGGGCCATTTCCAAGATTTTGCTTTTTTACTCGCTATGTCTGTTGTTTTACTCTACTCAGAAAAAAATAACAGTTCATACTTCACTACAATTAGAGGAAACGTTAATTAAATGTTTTTTTTTTTTTTATTAATTCCAAATTGCAAAGGAACCTATTGGAGGGAACATTCTTCGAGGAAAAAATTATCGGCATTAAACAAAGACTCGGGGGGAGAGTGTGATTGTGTCCAAACCAAATGTAATTCCTGGACAGCCTAGATTCTAGATGAAGGAATAACTCTTATAATTCTGAGAAAAATCGCGGTTAAACGTATATAAAAGGAGGGTACCCTTTTCCAAGATTTGATGTTTACCTCTTTCTGTTCTACTCGGATAAAATGCTATGGATAACACCCGAACAAAAATGGTTTAATTAAAAAAACAAATCATAATTATTTTTATTAAACCAAGTACATATGAATCAGACACAGTGTATTTTAATGTGCAAAATAAATACAAGTCTTAATTATTACATTAATTTTTCTTTTTTTACCATCAATATTTCATAATCCCGATTTAGTGAATTACTCGATATATCATATTTTTTCTTCGACCCCTTGAAGATACGATATATCGGGATTCTACTGTATTACACGGGATCTTTTCATTACAGCGAAATGTCTCTAGATCTTTCAAATGCATAAGCTTATTAAATTTTTTGGTTCTAAGCAAAATATTAAAAATCCAAGTACAAGTTTCATTCCCAATATTTCATAATCCCGATTTAGTGAATTACTCGATATATCATATTTTTTCTTCGACCCCTTGAAGACACGATATATCGGGATTCTACTGTATTACACGGGATCTTTTCATTACAGCGAAATGTCTCTAGATCTTTCAAATGCATAAGCTTATTAAATTTTATTGGTTCTAAGCAAAATATTAAAAATCCAAGTACAAGTTTCATTCCCAATTTTAATTCTGCGCAATTTGAGCCCTATTTCAACTTCCTATAAAAAAAATAAAAAACAAATAGTGCAGGCGCCATTTCAATTCAACGATAAAACTTGTATTGAAATAGTTGAAATAGGGTTCAAATTGTGCAGAATTAAAATTAGGGATGAAGCCTGTACTTAGATTTTGTATATCTTGCTTAGAACAAAAAAAAAGAAATCATTTTAATGATTTTTCTATCCTCAAAGGGTCCTCTTCTATCCTCCCTTGTATAGACTTATAAGCTCGCTTGGCCTAGGCGAAGAATATGCCCTAAAAAGAATATCCATCCACAAGTTGAGAGTTATAATGCAACTAAGATTATGCAACAAAGAAAAAATAAAGATCTTTCATATGGGAAATAAGTATGAAATAAATTCTACAGATATGTGCTCTATATGCAATCTTCATCAGGAGGAAACCCTATATCGTTTCATGTTTATTTGCCCCCACTACGAACCATTCCGCAAGCACTATATTGAAAAACATAAGCTCAATCCTTTTGATGAAAAAGATGCTATAACTCATTTACTAGAAGAGCCCACCGTAGACAAAATCAACAGCATTTATTATTTTACCATAGGAGCCCTAAAAACAAGATCTTTTTTACTCAATGAATAATAAAAATTCAACTTATAAGTCTACCGAATAATAAAATGCTTAAAAAAAATAAATATAATTGGACATTTTCAAACTATAGCATAATTTTTATATTCACTCTAAAAGAAATATTATTTATTTTATGTAGAAAGATTGTAATCAATTTATTTCATTTCCAATTAACTGAGCAAAGTTCTTTTTCTTTATTAAAAAAAAAATAAATTAATAAAAAAAATGTAAATAGTATAAATGTAAATAAAAAATAACAGAATATATATGTATTTTACTGTATATGTATGTATGTACCTACATATACATGTTTTTGTTTATAAGAATTGATTTAATTATTTATTTATGTATTATATCAGGAATGTATGTGGCTTATTATTATGTACTTATGTAAACATGCGAACTCCTATTTGTACGGTTTGTAACAACCAAACACAAATATAAACATATTCTATTCTATTCTATTCTATTCTATCCTCAAAGGGCGGTAGTGCCTTAAGACATCTTTTAATTTTTAATGTTTGAACCACCTTGAAGTTAATACAATACTCCATTGTAAAAAAAAAACTCCACAAAATCAATACTGTTGTTTTATCAGTCTAAGGGTTTTTATAATGATTAATGAATCACAAGAATATTATTTCTGTCTACATACTCAGCATCGGCTGTAAGATATTTAATTAAAATAAATTTTAATTTAAATCAAATTATAATTATAATTAACACAGGGAAACAGACATAAAATTAATACGTAATCGAATCAAAGCATTTTGAAGAGATGAAATTAAAAAATGAAGAATACCAGGTAAGGATCAAGATGGAAGGCAGTGGGGAGATGACCTGAGTTGTACTGTTCGGAGGGTCGACAATCGACCAAGAAGAATCTCATCGACTCCATGTCATCGACGGGTATCTGGTCGGGGGTCGGTTGGTTGAGAGAGTCGACGAGCTCTCTGACGGAGACAGGTAAGCATAGCGACTGTGCTAACCCAGACACCAAGCTACCACACTCGTCGTCATCAAATATAACACTTTCACTATCCTGAACAATCAAATACAAGTTTATTTCACTTAGTTTATTTTCACTTTTGACATTTCATGTTTTAGCTGTGGAACATAATACCTCAAAAAGCGTTATGTTACCTAAAAACTCAGAAAAGTGTAACAGGGAGTTGAAAAGCTATAGGAGGTAGGTGGTGCAATCCAGTCTCCAGCTGTAGGGCTTCCCCTACCGCGGCTTCGCAGGGCAGAATGTCGAACAGTTTCACTGGTACCAGGGAAGTAGGCAGTTGCAGGAGCTATTCATAGTTGCACTAGACTAGAGGAAAAAACGACTCGAAGGTAACCGAGGACTCGGTAACTTTCGGGTCTCCCCCACTCTGGCCCTATTATAGCCCAGCGCACTACACTTTAACCTTAAATCAAACTACCACACTACTAGAGTAGAGTATGTATCAAAGCCCTCCTTATCTCTGTTTTTTCTCCCTCGTTCTTTATTCTCCCTTGGCTTCCTCATAATAATTAATTTTTTTTAACTCTGCTTGATTCTTGGTGTTGATTGATTTAATGAAATTTGGATGGTAGATCATGATCAGCCCATTGTTGGTCTCATATAAGTTACAACATTCCGCGTTCATTTGTTTCTCTTCCACATGCGCACATGCATACATTTATTTACCTTATAGCTTCGAAAGTACTGATGTGATTTGTATGAAAATGTTATAGTTTATAGAAAGTAGCGTGCAGTAGCCCTACATTAATTTGAAAAGACACCAATATGCGTTACTAAAAAAAAAACGACACCAAAAAGTTACATGTAATGTCTCACTGTCTTGCAGACTCGTATGCAAGCATTTTCAATTAAATTTCCCATAACCATTTCTTAATCCTGAAATAATAAATTCGTCAAAAAATAAAAATGAAAGAGAGCAATGCATTCTAGAATTTTACTTTCAGCGAAGTTTACTAAATTTTTTTTTATTTTTCATTTATTTAAGATGAAGAGAAAGGTAAAAAGCAACTTACCTCATTCCATATTTAATTATTTTTCTGCTTTTCCGTCTTTTAAAAAATTTTCAGGAGATAAAAAACCGAAAGCATCACAATTTGTGCTTTGATGGTAACAACATTATTGTAACAAAATAAAGATTTAAGACAAATTGGTTTTCGTAAATTGTATATAAGATGATAAATTGTATAAAATATATAAGATGCCTTTCATATTACTCAATGTTTTTACAACAAACCTTATTATTATTATTATTTTTATTTTTATAATAAAATAAGATTATACCGGAAATGAATTGCTCAAATAAATTATTTTTTTTTTGTATTATATTCTTCTCATGTAGTATTTGAATATTCATTATTATATTCAATCCTTTTTTATTATACATTTTTAACAGGACATTTTTGTGTTTATGGATAGTGTAAGTGGGAGTAATAATTAATAATACAATTAACGACATATTGTATAAGAAATGTTTTGACTTTCTCTAAGGTCATCTTCATAATCATTTGGTTAATTTGTATAAATTATTAAGTAATATTGTTATTTATGCTTTTATATCATCAACCTCGGCCTCTCTCCATCCACATTTTAAGCTATTTTCTCAGGAACTAGATTTAAGCAGCTTACATTTTGCAGTGTATGTAAATAAATGTCACTTAAACTATCATTACCAAGAAATTATTAAATTAATTAAAATAATAAATTTATTAAATTAATCTGAAATAATCTTTTAATAAAATATTATTGAATACAATGTTTTATTGATTGATAACAAAAAAATTTATTTCTAGTAGCTCTTGATAAGGGATAGAATTAATTACTAAGAAGGGTGCTTGAAAACCTCTCTGCCTAATGAAGACACAAAGGGGAAATGATAAGATAAGGTAGGTGCCTGAAGAAACCAAGGATCTTATAAAATAGGGATAGAGCACTAAGCATACCTCCTGGGTTAAGAAGTGTCGCCAAGAACTTGGAAAAAATCTACATCAAACTACCACTGTGCGTGCGCATTAGTAGCACGAATTTCTTCCCAACTGTTATCCATTGTTTATTTTTGAATGAAAGGTTACAATACAATCTAATATTTTTTGAACTTTTAATGAAATATTTTATTGTTTTAAGGGTTTTTATTTCAATCTGCAGTTTTAATTTAATATATTAACAAAAAAAATTAGCTATTAGAATAGTTATTAATAA
>KZ651276.1:240079-257537 GCA_001010745.2 Gerris buenoi
ATAATAATCACACATTCACAAATAATAGCGTAAAACTCATACACACATGCAGCAAAGGAAAACAATTAGATTTACTAGAGCAATTAGAAATTAACAGAGCCCTCCAAAATAATAATATAGAATGCTTCAATGATAAAATTAACCTCAATACATCACCCCTAGTCAAACCAATAACAAACACACATATATAACAACATTATGTCCTTAATTCAGAAACCTCCTACCATTTCAATTCACCAATGTTATCATATTTATTTGAATTTATTATTTTGTTATATTATTTAGTTAGATTTATAGTCAAACATGTAAAATTTGTTAGAAAGTAACCCAGGTACAATGAGGGTGAAATTCCACCGCAATAATCCCAAACTCCTCTGATCCTAGACGCGGAGATAATTCCTCTTTTGCCGATACCCAACTATACCGACCTCCCCTCCCACACCATGTACCCCAAACCCCTCTTCTTTTAACCTTTATATCCCAGTTGTAAAATTGTAAATTATCATTACACTGATGATGACTGAATAAGTCGAAACCGGTATGTACGATAAATATATCTTTATGGTTTGACAATATAAAGTTATTGACCAAGTAAAAGTGTTTTTCTTTACTAATCTACCTTCACTATGAGTAAATACCATAAAATCTCAATCAATACTATTAACTTCAAGGATATAGCTGCTTTTGAATCCGAGTACAGTAGGGATATAGCTGCTTTTGAATCCGAGTACAGTAGGGATATAGCTGCTTTTGTAACCGCACACATATTTAAACCTGTTTTTTATTAGCTTTATAATTTTTTTTGGAACTGTTTGACTGCAGAACCTTGTAGAGCTTTAAAAAACAAATCCAGGGGTACTGATATCTCATTTTTTTATTTTTTGGATATAGCTGCTTTTGGAATTCGGCTACTCAATTGTATCTCCTTATAACAAACTTCTGTATAACAAATTTGTTGTATGTCCCTCGAATTCTCTAAATGAAAATGTTTCTTTAGAATGAAAATAACTTATCTACAAATGAAATAAGGATAAAGATTCAATCGAAAAACTTTCCGTGAATTAAATATTGGTAAGGCTTTTTCATTCCTTTATTTTTTAGAACCATGCATTAAAATGTGGGATTAGATCTTTGCACAGTATGAAGAAATGTCTTACTCTCAGTTTAGAATTCGTTTCAGACCTTCGTTTAGAAATGTCTTACTCTCAGTTTAGAATTCGTTTCAGACCTTCGTTTAGAAATGTCTTACTCTCAGTTTAGAACCGACGGAGGGACACATCCCCCTCGGCATAAGGGTTTTGAGAAGTATCTACAAAACCCTAAAAACCCTTACTTCTATTAATAATGTTTACTTACAATAGCTTGAAGCAAGGCAAATGTTTCTCTTCTGTCTAGTCGGAGAGGGATGATAACTTTAAGTATATCGAGCCAGCCGTTGCCTGGTTTGTACTGTTTACTACAGGCCTTACACTGAGCTGTCAGGATACTCTCCAGATCCGACAGTACCGATACCTTGTCCTCTTCATCGTTACCAAGCTTAGCTGGAACAACAACAAGTAACAATTAGTTTCACCCTAATAATAATCTACGGCCTTACAGCCTAGGCCTGACGCAACTACAATTGAGTAGCTGAATTCCAAAAGCAGCTATGAAAATGTTGAAATGTTTTTTGGTAAAGCACAAAAACGTCTACCAATTCACTAAATTGTGTTATCAGGTTAATTTAAAAAAAAAAAAAATCAATAACTAATAATTCATTTAGTGGACAAAAGCCCTATAATCTCAGGCTATTATTTTCTTTTTAATAAACAAAAGAAATAATCCCGTAGCTGGTTTTGTCACAGTTTTTAATGTTTATAGCTACTTTTGTAACCTAACCCACCACCATGTTGGATTGGTGTGCTGCAGCAAAAGCAGCTATATCCAATAAATTAAGCAATTATTTTAACTATTTAATCTATTATTTATTCGGTGTAGTCACTGTTTAATTTTTTTCTCTTCTATCATATTGTTTCTGTTTAAAAGAAGATAGAAATGTGTAAAGAAGGATATAGATGATTTTGCAGCCTTACTCAGAGTAACTCTATAATGTGTACATAGGATACAGCTGTTTTTGGATCAGTTATGGATATAGCTGCTTTTGAATCCGAGTACAGTAAGGATATAGCTGCTTTTGAATCCGAGTACAGTAAGGATATAGCTGCTTTTGAATCCGAGTACAGTAAGGATATAGCTGCTTTTGAATCCGAGTACAGTAAGGATATAGCTGCTTTTGAATCCGAGTACAGTAAGGATATAGCTGCTTTTGAATCCGAGTACAGTAAGGATATAGCTGCTTTTGAATCCGAGTACAGTAAGGATATAGCTGCTTTTGAATCCGAGTACAGTAAGGATATAGCTGCTTTTGAATCCGAGTACAGTAAGGATATAGCTGCTTTTGAATCCGAGTACAGTAAGGATATAGCTGCTTTTGAATCCGAGTACAGTAAGGATATAGCTGCTTTNGAACTAGACCGAGAAATATCGCTTATAATTATAAAGTACCCAATTAGTACCTGTACCTCGTACAATCAATTAGAAATTCATTTTTACGATTTTGGTAGTATTTATACTACAGAAAGATTAAATTTTAATTTAAATCAAATTATAATTATTAATATTCAAATTATTAATTAATTATTCCGGGTTCAAACCCTGGCGCAGGAGCTTGTTTTTCTCTGTCTGTTTCCCGTAGTTAATAATAATTATAATTTGATTTAAAATATAATTTTAGTTTTACAATAGATTAGTTATTAACACGTCAAAAAACAGTTATATTCTAGTTACATAATCATCACATAAAAAAGAAAAACAAACAAACAAAAACTAAAAGAATAAGATACAATAAAGAATGGTTAGACAGACTAAAGTAAAGCCAATAAGAATTAGGAACCTATTAGGTTGTCTGACTAAATTACATTCTCTTCAGCCAACCTGGTCCACTGCTAGGCTTCTGTCCAGATTATGTAATTCAATTAGCTTAGACGTTTTTTAGTGTAATTAAAAATTGTATTATGTTTGACAACCCTGATTAAAAAGTTATATAATGCAACTTGCATTATAAGTAATGACAATTTATTATAGAATTATTTGGGTAATTGATATCCTTGGGTGTAAAACCTGAATTCCATCCTTTTATTTTACCCACAGCAAACATTCATATACTACCAAATTGTTTTTAATTTAATAAAAAGTAGGATTTTATGATAGAATCACTACAAAATTACATTATAAAAATTTTTTTTGAGGGAATAGATCTCCCTATGTAAAAATACATATCCCAGATACAATACCACTTAGTTTTGACAAATTAAGTGGAATTGGAGTAAATATTTGTCTCTGTTTCGAGTTAAAAACAAATTGGAATCGTTAAATAAGGTCGAGATGTTCAAATTAGAATAATAAATAAGAGGGCGAGGCGTCGCGCTGGTTCTTGCATCTTATGATCTCGTTGTTTGGCCTTGGAGCAAAATAAACACACTGACTCCATAAAACACCAAGCAGCTGTTTACAATCCAGCTCGTCATTCCAGAACATTTGCCAAAACAACTTAACTATTCGTAAACAAAAGAAAATCTAAAGCACTAGTTAAAAATAATAAAAAACTGATAAGGATTACAGACCGACAAACTCTTGACAGTCTTGTCTGATAACATTTTGCTCCGGTAAATCGAAAATATCGTCAAGGTAGATGTTATTTTCTCTGACTGCGAGCAAAGTTTTCCAGACTTCAGGCCTTAGAGAATCCGGGATGATTTTTCCGTGGTAGATATCCTCGTCTCCGTCGCTCTGGCCGATGCCCTCTTCGTTTAACGCTGACTGCAGCTCAGCGATCCTACGACAAAAACAACACTCGAGTCAAAACTTATTTTTAACTTCGCCCGGCACTAAATCGAAATTTTTCGACACATGAATAAATAAGAGACGAGATAAAAACACCGAACAATAGATCGCACCATGATTTATCTTCGTTTTCAACTGCCATTTTCCATGTTGACGCTTAAAAATTAAAGCGAAAAGATCGGAACGCAATGCGTGACACTGACAGCACACAGCTGATAAAGATAAACTGATCCTGATTTTTTTTTTTTATTTCACGCAGCTTAACCAACATACCGAATCTAATGTAGTTCGTATATCTCTTTGTTTAGTATTTTGTTAAATTCAACAAACTTTTTTTTTGTTTTCTTTCTGGTAAAATATTTTGAACAGGTAACTATTTTAAGATTATTTATAACATTTTTTTTTGTAAAGAATTGGTATTTTTTTTTTAAAGAAAATAATAAAAAAAAGAATTGAATCTCCTAGAAAAAGAAAACGAGTATTTTTTTGTTGTGAAATCACATATTTATGGCGAGATGAGTAGGAATGAGAAGATGGAAGAAGAAGAAGAGAAATCAAGAGGGAGGTTACAGTTCCAATGTGAGGTTTCATTTTTTAACGCCCGTGTTTTTTCGTTTTTCGTGAACCAATAAGTTTCCGGTTTTCTTTTATTAAATTCGTATTTTTTTATGTTGAAATAATGCCCGGGGATTCCGGAATGCCGAGGTGGCTGATAGCTCTGGCTGTCGGCGCGCCTCTTACCATCGCTCTAGGATATTATTACTACCGCAAGAAGAACGTCGAAGAAATCAGCGACAAGAACGGCTCGGTCAAACCGAAATCAATTAAAACTGAAAACGACATCTCTCCCTCGACTCCGGCTCCTGCACTTCCCCAGGTAATATTTCCCTTTCCATATCGAAGTTTTTATTTTAAATAATTTAAGTGGGTTTTTGTTAGTGTGATGTAATAGTTGCGTTTTTTGAAACTTTTTACCGGTAGGTGTGTACTTGATTAACTACGTACTGTTCTTATCTCAAAATGATCTGAATTGAAGCGACTTACATAGTTTTAAAGGTATTCGAAGCAGATTTTAGAGCTCTAAGGGGATTCTATACCTAAAAGGAGGTCTTAAACATTTAACAGTGTATTAAATAAGTTATGGGCTAATTCAAGGGTACACAAAATTAAGATTTTTAATTTAATATGCAGGATTTTATCATCTTACCCCAAAGTGGTGGCACGTACAATCCGAATTTACCTCTTAGGTTTGTTAGTGGTAAGTATGTTCAATGGGTTTGACTAATAACCCATATGACTGAACTAAAGGTCACAGGACCCCTTCTAACTGCATCACCTAACAAGTGATGTTCCTTTGTTCAAAAGTTAATTGTTCCTTTGTTCAAAAGTTAATTGGACAAACGAATATTATCTCTCAAGGTATAGTAATGATATTATTCTAAAGTGTATAAGTAATATTATCTCTACAGTACCTATATAGGATGGATAATAACCGTTAATTTAATATTAGATTTCGGTAGAGGCCCCATATTCTTTAGTTCTGCCCAAAATGTTTCATTATTATAGTTCAAAATTTTGCTTTAACGGAATGTGTTGTTGTGCTGTTTCAGACTCCGCTAGAGAGAGCTATTAGTTTGAAGAACTCAGGTAATGAGTTGTTCAAGAACAGGAAGATGGACGATGCTATCAGGTGTTACTCGGAAGCCCTATCTATCTGTCCACCGGAGGAAACCGATCAGATGTCTGTCTTGTATCAGAACAGAGCTGCTTGCTACGAGAATCTGGTAACACTTTCATCTTTATATAGCTCAGCCACTTAGTTCTTATTTTGATTGATATAGACTTCTGTATACTTCATCTAAGGATGTAATCTTTTGCATTCCCTTTTTATTTTCCTAACCGACACTACATTCCATTATTACAGAACCCCTTTAAACTCATCCATTTAATGTGATCATCATTGTGAAATAACCGCTTAACTCAACCACCTAATGTGATCATCATTGTAAAACAACTACTTAACTAATCTACTTAATGTTATCATCATTGTGAAATAACCACTTAACTCATCCACTTAATGTGATCATCATTGTGAAATAACCACTTAACTCATCCACTTAATGTGATCATCATTGTGAAATAACGACTTAACTCATCCACTTAATGTGATCATCATTGTGAAATAACCACTTAACTCATCCACTTAATGTGATCATCATTGTGAAATAACCACTTAACTCATCCACTTAATGTGATCATCATTGTGAAATAACCACTTAACTCATCCACTTAATGTGATCATCATTGTGAAATAACCACTTAACTCATCCACTTAATGTGATCATCATTGTGAAATAACCACTTAACTCATCCACTTAATGTGATCATCATTGTGAAATAACCACTTAACTCATCCACTTAATGTGATCATCATTGTGAAATAACCACTTAACTCATCCACTTAATGTGATCATCATTGTGAAATAACCACTTAACTCATCCACTTAATGTGATCATCATTGTGAAATAACCACTTAACTCATCCACTTAATGTGATCATCATTGTGAAATAACCACTTAACTCATCCACTTAATGTGATCATCATTGTGAAATAACCACTTAACTCATCCACTTAATGTGATCATCATTGTGAAATAACCACTTAACTCATCCACTTAATGTGATCATCATTGTGAAATAACCACTTAACTCATCCACTTAATGTGATCATCATTGTGAAATAACCACTGAAGTTTAAGAATGACCTGGACAACTTGATGAAGGATATAAATGATTGTGTTGTGTTTCAGAAAGACCTGGACAACTTGATGAAGGATATAAATGATTATGTGTTGTGTTTCAGAACGACCTGGACAACTTGATGAAGGATATAAATGATTATGTGTTGTGTTTCAGAACGACCTGGACAACTTGATGAAGGATATAAATTTATCGCTGGAACTGAATCCCAAGTACATCAAGGCGCTGACTCGGAGGTACAAGGCAGCGGAGAAGCTTCAGCAGTACAAACAGTGTGTCGAGGATCTCACCACTCTCTGCATACTTGAGAAATTCACCAACATAGATACTCTCACTAACGTAGACAGGATACTCAAAATTATCGGTATGTTAACAAAACAATCTGTTGTTGTTTTTAACTTTTATCTTATGTTTTACTTGCTGGGGGAATCAAAAAGAAGTCATCATATTATTTGTAACAGTTAGATTAATTTTTCATTTGTTCCCCTAAATCTATAAAAATCAATATTTGTGCGTTCACTTTTCCACATGTTATAATATCAAAAAGCCAAAGTTATTCTTTGTCATAAAACAAAAAACGTTTTTTAAGAAATTTTTCATAAATGGACATGGGGCATCTTAGAACTTGTTCAATATTTTCAAAATGGCACCAGGTATAAATAAAAAAGTGGAAATGTTTCTCTAATTATGAGGTATAATTGGAGCCAGTGCAGAATTTATAAACATTTGCTGACGGCAAAATGGTTTAATTGGGTCACAAATTTGTGATTTTCCAGCACAACACATGTAAGGCATCCGGCTCAACTACATGTAAGGACTGATTTTTGTAACAAGTTTCAACTCTTTAGGTTAACAACTGATTGAGTTATGGGACACAGACAGACAGAAACACACATACTTCAACCGACAGATATCCAGCTAAAAACCACTTAAATGGTCTTAAAAACAACCCAAAACTAATCATTTTAAAACAAATATCTTGGGCAAATATCTGAGCTAGAGGATGCATGTGCAGATGCATCAAGTTTGGACAATAGAAATGTAGATGAAGGTGATCCCTCAAACTTTCTATATTCCTGAGGTTGTGGGTCTATCGGGATGAAAAAAACATTCTCTATTTCATTTCTGCTATATTTCGACCTTGTACAGTCATTTTCAAGCAGCTAAAACAATGATATTACAACCGACATTTAAATACGCTTATTACAATCAACTTTTAATCCTAATTGAACATAATAATTAAATATATCATGAAGGTCTTTGGAAAACGATTCTTACCTACAGTCTATAAGATTAGAGTTGGCACAATCAAAAGGCGGGAAAATTTTGAGGATAACAATTTTATTGGTCCCCTATGTTGAATGCAACTTCAGAAAAAAAAATGCTCTACTCTACCCCTGTTCCACAAAAAAATATAACATGGCAACACCAATTTTCCCTTTTTATAACCCCAAAACTACCTCCACGTTTGTTGTTTCCCGCCTTTGATTGTGCCAACTCTAATCTTATAGACGGTAAATACATAAACCATCTTGTGTCTGGTTGTTACCAGAAAAGTCATATTTATAATAAATGTCACACACTGTTTGTCAATAGTTAAGAACTCCACCTTGAACATACAATCACGCTTCTGTTTTATTCTTTGTTACTCTATAATTTCCAATTTTTATAAGAAGCCATACTGTACAATTGCTACTTACATTTAACAAGTTCCATCCTTATTCTTAAAGTATATAAAACTATTAAACTCCAACATACTGGTATAATATCACAGACTGACTTTAATTTTCTATCACAAACCTGACTTAATTTAATAACAATAGTAAAAACATTTTAACAAAAAAACTAACCATATAAAAAAATTTGGACTTAAAGTCATTTGGATAATTGATGGTTTAAAAGTTATTGTTAATTTCTTGATTAGTTGGGTCTTTTAAGGAAATATAAACGCCTCACTTTTGCGATATTTCGATCCCTCCTTGGATCATTCTCAAGCTGATTTGTTAAGATTTATTTAACAATGTTAGAGTAGAGCTGATGTTAGAGTTATTGTTAAGATTAATTTTGAAAAAGCCATAATCTTAAAACAATGTTGCTGGTTATTGTACTTGTGTGATTTGTTATATTGCCTACCGACGGTTTGGTGTACTGTGGACATAGTTTATTTACAGTTGTTTATTATGACAGGTGCACTGGACAGTAAGGAGGCCGCTGCTCGTAGAGTGCCCTCGATTCCTTCGTCTCACTTCATCAAGAGTTACTTTGCTTCATTCTCTGAGGATCCTCTCATCAACAGTGTCAAGTCCAACCCCCCCACTCAGGCTGGAGACGCTCCACTCTTGTAAGTACTTCAGTCTACCTTTATCTGTGATACCACTGAATTCATGTCATGTAAAGAAATAAAAAATTAAATTTAATTGGGAAATCAAAATTAATATAATTTAGTTAACTACAGTCTATAAGATTAGAGTTGGCACAATTGAAGGCGGGAAACAACAAACGTGGAGGTAGTTTTGGGGTCATAAAAAGGGAAAATCGGTGTTGCCATGTTATATTTATTTCGCGGAACAGGGGTAGAGTAGAGCATTTTTTTTCAACATGGGGGACCAATAAAATCGTTTCCCTCAAAATTTTCCCGCCTTTTGATTGTGCCAACTATAATCTTATAGACTCTAAGACAACACATGGTCCATGCCTCCTCAGGTTTCTAAGAGGATTGCCAGGAATGGACCTAGAATACAGACTGTCGACTAATGACTAATGGATTGGAATAGTCAAATTTGTAGTCAGATTTGTATCTGAAGATGGCTAATATAACCATTTCTAATATTTGGCTATTAATTGAACTTACTATTCTAGTTTTAACATCTGAAATCTAAAAAAAAAATCCAGTCAGTAGTGGTTACAAAATAAAATAAATATAGTAGAACCTCGATAAGAAGTGTCTTAAAGGGATCAGGGAAACAGCCTTGTTATCAAGGGGCTCTTTTTGTTGAGGGTCGTGTTATCAAGGTTATTTTGGCTATCAGTCGTGTTATAGAGGTTAATAAAAGTTTGAGAGTGGGGTGGGGTGGGGGTTCCGAAGTCTGGACTTGTTCAAGATCGACCCATTCCTGTATAGAGTCATGTTATAGAGGTTGACTTCTCAAAACGACTTCTTATAGAGGTTCTGAGTTACCTTGTGAATTGGAAAAAATCCGATATTGAGGTTGTTAAGATAAAAATAGTCGCGATATAGAGGTTAATTTAACATTATGTGTTAAGGCAATCTCAAGGGGATTTGAAAATTGCACTTGTAATTGAGGTTGTCATGTAAGCGAGGTTCTACTGTATTTTATTTCCAAACTTACTTGTTGAATTTTACTGGGAGATAGGTTTGAAGAACATTATGTGAGTAGATAATTTATTGTGTAAACTTTTAGTGACCATAGATTATTTTCTTATCTCTTAGATGTATTTTATCTCATCCTTTTTTTTGTCTCATTCCTTTTCACTTGCTATTTAACATTTGATTTGAAATGCTGTTTACTTGTCTGTAAATCTGTTTTCGCCAAGATAATTATTTTTTTTCGTGGGAAATTTTGTTCTATTAAATACTGACACTTATTAACAGTTAGACTTGACTTGTAGTCGAATAATTAAAATATTTAACTGTGTCAGTGTGGGAAAATATATACAGTGAGGGGAGTCAGTAATAGTTTGTGATTTTGATATCTTATAGGTCGGGCTCATAGTCAAACTAAATGTCACTGACAAAGGGGTATGCTTCTGGATCCTCTGGTGGCTTTATTTTTCCCCACACATAGGTTACTCCCCTTACACATGTTTACTAGGTTACTACTTACACCTATTGTTACTCCCCTTATAAAATAAACAGAGGAGAGTAACAATCTAAAGAAGGTGTACAGAATGTTCTTCTTTAGACTGTTACTCCCCTTATATAAACAGAAGTGTGATATTCCTTTTTCCCAAAGTAAATTGAACCGAACATCCCTTTTATCTTAATTTTTATTTAGTCAAAGGGGAGTAACAATCTAAAAATGTACCAGTTGGCCAACTTGAGCTGTCAGAGACTTAACTCTCATCTTTATCTATTTATTACCTTCATAGATACTGTGCTCAGCACTTATGATAATGATGATAATTAGTTCACACTTAAAGAAAGACTCTTAGAATATTCTTTAATTGTTTAACTGTAATGTACATAAAAATACTAATCCAATGATCGCTTCAGTTTTTTGAAAATTTTCAATGATAGTTTAGAGGTGCGTTTAAACCTGACATTTATTGCATGACATTTATGTCAGATAGAAATCTCAGTAGTGTAAACACCGAAAAATTGATGTCTGAGATTTATGTTTCTTCTCTCAGCTATAAGTGTCGACACTTCTATAACAACAGATGTAAACACCGATTATTATATTTTTCGTACATTTATTGCAAATTTAAGCATTACGAGAAGTGTCAGACATATATCTCCGACATAAATCTCAAGCAATTTCTCTCAGATGTAAACACTCAAAGCAATTTCTGTCTGACACTTGACATTTATTGCCGGAGAGAAGTGTCAGGTGTAAACGCACCTTTATGAAGACTAGAATTATAGATGATTTTAAATTAAACCACTATTTTTTTGTTATTTAAGTAGGTACTAATTACAATTATGTTTGATTACCCCAAAACATCAGTCAGTAGACCAAATTTGATACTAATGATCATGACAATAAATTATCAAAAATCAAGATTATCTGAAAACAAATTTACTTGGTTCATTGCAATAGGCATGTACCTCTATCTAACTCCATTTTTGGACAGCAAGTTACCCATTGGTGCTAACAGAGGCTATAGGTTTATGTTAGTTAAAAAAAAAAACAGTGGTTTATGCCCAAACACATGACACAGCCTAAGACTCACACAGGGATCGCTAAGTGGGTCCTTTGAACTAACCTGGGTAGCCTCTTATCAATTCAATACTGGACTGATAACAGGCATACTAATCATTGACACGTGAATGAAGTGTTGTCTTCACCACTCTGGACTAGTTTGATTGATTATTATCAATGGTTTTCCTTGATGGTACTAATTTCTTCGATTAGCTCCCTATTAATTTAAGCAATGCTGGGTTGACATTGAGGGAGGTCAAACGGGGGGAATCAAATCCAGAGCTTTGTCGTCAAAGATGTGGAGGTCACCCATTCAATTACTGACCTCTCCCGATGCTGCTTAACTTCAATGATTGGAAGCCAGCTGTTCTCTTACACAAGCTATTTGATTTTTTATTTTATTTTATTTTTTTATTTTATTTTATTTTTTTTTATTATATTATCATAGAAAAAATACATAAATACAGTTTTTATTCATCCCACCACTAGAGGGTCAGCCCTGAGCTGTGGGGAGAGTCTCCTTCTGTCCTTTGTTTATTGGGGTAGGGAAGTTATTATTTCATTGAATTAGTTAAAACTGTGTGTTTTTAGTGGTCTGGAAGCAGCTAAGCTAGCTCTGGCAGAGGAACGGTACGAAGACATTATATCCAAGTGCAGCGAGCAGATAACTAGCGACATAGCGACGGGTAACACCAAGGAAACCTACCACCAGGCGCTGCTGCTCAGAGCGTCTCTACTCATACTGAAGACTGACTACAAGCGAGCACTTGAAGACATTGAAACCATCGTCAACGACCAGCCGGATGATGTCAAGGTGTCCTTAATATTGATATGGTTTTTTATTTATTATTTTCTTAAAATAGTTGGCAATTTTTAATAGTTTTTAAATTACAGTAGAGCCTCGATAAGAAGTGTCTCAAGGGGATAGTAGTAGTCTAGTACTTGCTACTAGAACGGGTAGGACGAACCACATGTTCGAACCTGGCAATTAGGCCATTACTTAGGCCCTTTGTACGCCCCGCGGTAGAGAGTTGCAGCCACTTCACACATCATACATATGTACATTGTACCGCCGAAGCGAGTATTATGTGATNCCCTTTTTATAACCCCAAAACTACCTCCACGTTTGTTGTTTCCCGCCTTCGATTGTGCCAACTCTAATCTTATAGACGGTAAATACATAAACCATCTTGTGTCTGGTTGTTACCAGAAAAGTCATATTTATAATAAATGTCACACACTGTTTGTCAATAGTTAAGAACTCCACCTTGAACATACAATCACGCTTCTGTTTTATTCTTTGTTACTCTATAATTTCCAATTTTTATAAGAAGCCATACTGTACAATTGCTACTTACATTTAACAAGTTCCATCCTTATTCTTAAAGTATATAAAACTATTAAACTCCAACATACTGGTATAATATCACAGACTGACTTTAATTTTCTATCACAAACCTGACTTAATTTAATAACAATAGTAAAAACATTTTAACAAAAAAACTAACCATATAAAAAAATTTGGACTTAAAGTCATTTGGATAATTGATGGTTTAAAAGTTATTGTTAATTTCTTGATTAGTTGGGTCTTTTAAGGAAATATAAACGCCTCACTTTTGCGATATTTCGATCCCTCCTTGGATCATTCTCAAGCTGATTTGTTAAGATTTATTTAACAATGTTAGAGTAGAGCTGATGTTAGAGTTATTGTTAAGATTAATTTTGAAAAAGCCATAATCTTAAAACAATGTTGCTGGTTATTGTACTTGTGTGATTTGTTATATTGCCTACCGACGGTTTGGTGTACTGTGGACATAGTTTATTTACAGTTGTTTATTATGACAGGTGCACTGGACAGTAAGGAGGCCGCTGCTCGTAGAGTGCCCTCGATTCCTTCGTCTCACTTCATCAAGAGTTACTTTGCTTCATTCTCTGAGGATCCTCTCATCAACAGTGTCAAGTCCAACCCCCCCACTCAGGCTGGAGACGCTCCACTCTTGTAAGTACTTCAGTCTACCTTTATCTGTGATACCACTGAATTCATGTCATGTAAAGAAATAAAAAATTAAATTTAATTGGGAAATCAAAATTAATATAATTTAGTTAACTACAGTCTATAAGATTAGAGTTGGCACAATTGAAGGCGGGAAACAACAAACGTGGAGGTAGTTTTGGGGTCATAAAAAGGGAAAATCGGTGTTGCCATGTTATATTTATTTCGCGGAACAGGGGTAGAGTAGAGCATTTTTTTTCAACATGGGGGACCAATAAAATCGTTTCCCTCAAAATTTTCCCGCCTTTTGATTGTGCCAACTATAATCTTATAGACTCTAAGACAACACATGGTCCATGCCTCCTCAGGTTTCTAAGAGGATTGCCAGGAATGGACCTAGAATACAGACTGTCGACTAATGACTAATGGATTGGAATAGTCAAATTTGTAGTCAGATTTGTATCTGAAGATGGCTAATATAACCATTTCTAATATTTGGCTATTAATTGAACTTACTATTCTAGTTTTAACATCTGAAATCTAAAAAAAAAATCCAGTCAGTAGTGGTTACAAAATAAAATAAATATAGTAGAACCTCGATAAGAAGTGTCTTAAAGGGATCAGGGAAACAGCCTTGTTATCAAGGGGCTCTTTTTGTTGAGGGTCGTGTTATCAAGGTTATTTTGGCTATCAGGGTTAATGGGCGGGTTTTTTTAAATCAGACTTGTTCAAGGTCGACCCATTCCTGTTTAGAGTCGTGTTATAGAGGATGACTTCTCAAAACGACTTGTTATAGAGGTTCTGAGTTACCTTGTGAATTGGAAAAAAATCCGTGTTATTGAGGTTGTTTGGATAATAATAGTCATGTTATATAGGTTAATTTAACATTGTGTGTTATGACAATCTTAAGGGAATTTGAAAATCGCACTTGTTTTTGAGGTTGTCGAGTTATTGAGGATCGTGTAAGCGAGGTTCTACTGTACTTATTATAACAAATGTAAAAATAGTAAATTATGTTTTAGCAAAATATTTTAAATGACTGATAACAAAAGAATTATGCTTACTTTTTTTATATACTCGTGATTTTTTTTTTTTTTTAAAAAGGTTTCTAATAAAATATGAAGCATTTGTTTGAACTACAGTATTATTAGCCTTTTATGAATGTTTCCCTCTAATGTAATAAATAGACATTATGGGTAAATAAATACTCTGGTTTGATGAATATGATTTAATTAGAATTAAGGGTGAAGGAAGAGAGACACTTGTGGAATAATAGTTGTTTGATAATCCTGTGGCAACCGTGTCTTTAGTTTCTCTTTCTGTGTTGTTCTTCTGACTTAATATCTGTGTATTGGAGGTAAAGGGCACTATCTCCATTTTTTACGAAATTGAGGTTTTAACAGTTTCCTATTCATTTTTTTCCCTCCTTTTTTAGAGGTACAAGGCACTATGTCCTAAAACTAAAACTCACAGATTTAGCCAGATGGAAAAGGCACTATGAACCAACATGCTGGGGAGGTAAAGAGCACTATTTGGACATGTAGCTGTTTACCTACAAAGAATTAAGAATAAGTTATCCCAGGTTCCTCATTCAGGAGAATTAGGTAATAAGTTATGTCCAGATAGTGCCCTATACCCACTCCACTTATTAGAGTGAGAGAGCTACTAGTCTTATCAGTATGGCCTTGCACCATACATCATTAAAATAGCTCTCCTGAAAAATTTACAATTTGGCACATAGTGCCCTTTACCTCCGATACACAGATATGTAACAACAAAGCAAACTGATGACTTAGTTAATTCATTGGAACAATATTTATACATTTAACTTACGCTGGCTAATAATAACATTCCTTGCTTACCAATTACCTCAGTAATTGAGGTAGTGTAATGCATACTATATAGCTTGAACAAAAACATGCCAGCTACTTCCACATGCAAGCTGCTTGCATGTTTATATCTGTGTATCGGAGGTAAAGGGCACTATGTGCCAAATTTAAATTTTTCGGGAGAGCTAGTTTTATGATTTTTTTTTTACTTGTTTTACCTCCCAAGCATGTTGGTTCATAGTGCCTTTTCCAACTGGCTAAATCCGTGAGTTTTAGTTTTAGGACATAGTGCCTTGCACCTTTAAAAAAAGGGGAAAAAATGAATAGGAAACTGTTAAAACCTCAATTTCATAAAAAATGGAGATAGTGCCCTTTACCTCCAATACACTGATATGTTAAATAGCATTCCTGTAGCTGGCAAGCAAGCAGATAAAAACTTAATAAGAATACCTAGCATGCCAGTTACTGGCAAATTCCCTCTTATGGCATGCATGCTATTTCCCCAATTTGACGGCATGTGTATCTCCACCTTAAAGCCCGTTGAAGCCTCTGACAACTCCACTCCAATCATCTCTGCCCTGAGCCCAAAGGAATTAACGACAGGCTCCTGATGTTTTCAGGTCCTCTGAATCAGGGTATATGAAGACCTGTAAACCTTTAAAAAATTTATAAATGATAAAAGAATGCTTCTTAAAAAATTGTGTTGTGGGATTTTTATTTTTGTTCGAGTGCCTCCTTACTTAAGTACCTGTTATTTGTGAGTTTTTTTTTTTTTGTAACGTGGAATGTGTGATTTGTTTTCAGATTACTGTTAATGCCCTGGTTAAGAGAGCGTCTCTTTATCTTCAGCTTGAGGACGAAGTCAAGTGCCTGCAGGACTTTGAAACCGCTATAGCTCTGGACCCAACCAACCCTGATATATATCATCATAGAGGACAAGTAACTTTTCACTCGATCTATATACTACATACGTTACGCTTTTAATATTCTCTGAGTTGCTGTAATGCGGGGGGTCTCCAAACTATGGTCCTCTAGACGTTTTTCATCTGGTCCGCCACTCCTCAAAATGAGTTAACAAATGATCCTAAACTTTGCAAAGTTATGTTCTCTATACACAAATGCCTTTTTATACATCAAGAAAAGTCATTACGAGTCATTGTAGTTGTTCGGCCGAAATGAGTAGTACATAGCCAAATATCTCCTCCATCGTGAAGTCTGGCTGGTCACTTATCTCATCCGGTTTCAGATGTGGGCTTTCAAGTAGAAATATGGGAGACCGCTGCTATATAATGGGTTAAACATTTTGGATTCACAAAATCTCTAAACAAATACTCGTCTGAAAAATCAAGGCTTCAGTTCAATCCTGTTTGAGTTGTCTAAAATTTATGACTTCCAATATTGTATCCAAACTTGATGGATAAACTAAACAGGTTTTTCAACTGTTGTCCATAAATCTTCATGGTTGGTCCTAGAAAAGATTTCAGTGGGTGTATAAACTTGGATAACTTAACCTTAAATTTGACTTGACCTATGTTGGAGTGATATCTAGCTTTTTCTTCCTTATAAATGTAAGCCAAAACAAACAGTAATATTTATTGTAAATGTTTTGTAGATAATGCTTTGAATGATAGTTTTGTTTTTATGCATTTTTATTGTTTTACTATGAAGTGTCCTGCCCAATCCATTTTTAGGCAAATATATTTTTAAGATATGAGGGTAGCAGATTTTTTTTTTTTTTCCACAAAATATGCCTTTAAAAAGGTTACGTTTTTTGGCAAAGAATAAGTATGCTTTTTTTCTTTTTTTTATATTTTCCATGGATTTGTTAAACACACGAATACAATTTTTTTTGTCTTGGATACTGTTAGAGATCAGACTACAGAGAGATAGATGTTACAGACAGACAAGTGCAGCAATGTATAAGGGTCCTCGTTACAGACAGACAGACAAGTCCAGCAATGTATAAGGGTCCTCATTACAGACAGACAGACAAGTCCAGCAATGTATAAGGGTCCTCGTTACAGACAGACAGACAAGTCCAGCAATGTATAAGGGTCCTCGTTACAGACAGACAGACAAGTCCAGCAATGTATAAGGGTCCTCGTTACAG
>KZ651276.1:284130-297554 GCA_001010745.2 Gerris buenoi
AGGTATTGAAATTTTTTGTACTTACTGTTTAAATAGGTTGGTTATTTTTCATAAAATCCATAGTTTTTGTTTGTCACAACTCCTTTAAATTAATTATTAAAACAAGGTAACATAACCAAATACAACTGTCTCAAGGCATGTGTCTATGATAATTTGATTAAATGAAATCATAATTCAGATTAATTATGTATGAAAATGATGTGTAACTGGCCTAGTTTTTTTGTTTTTTTTCGTTATGGTTGAAAGCGCTCTTAAATATTACCACTTTGGACCAAAGTGGTAATATTTATAAAGTTTTATTATTTTTGGTTTTTATTATAATAATTTAAATTAAGTTACTTTATGTGTTGTAGGATCCCAGAATAAAATTTATTCAGTTCTCTACAGTCTTTTTTGTAATTGAAGTTATTTTCATTTTTTGATATGTTTAAGGCCTCTAAGAGAAGTCTTTTTTTATCATTGCTTTCTGAAATTAGAATTTTGGTTTTAAAATTTTGGAAATATTGCAAAAGTGAGCGTTTTTATATTCTTTCCTACAGACCCAACTATCAATTAAATGTGACTGTAGTTTATAAATCTATGAAGTAAAAAAAGAAAAATATTTTTAAAATAACAAACTCCAAAGCTAAGCACAGGAATCCAGTTAGTTCTATCATATGGGAGTAGATGGGTTATTCTTGCAATGAAAAATTAACATCGAACAACCGTTAATGGTCCTAATGTGTTTTAGCCAAAATTGACATCAGTTGTTTTAGCTCCGATCCACAATTTGATGGGTTAATATTTGATCAAGGACCAGTTAACAGAGTAATTAAATCTAAGTTAATTGTATTTTACAGACATTTTGTTTAATTTAATTATTAGTGAGTCAAATTCAAAGATTTGTAATGTATTAAAATTTTGATGTTTTAAACAATTGAGCTTAAATAGGTTTTGTGTATTTGGGCCTTATCTTGAACTGAAATGAAGTGTTCATTTAATTGTTAAATTGCCTAATGATGACATATTGATTCATTCTAACTTCACTAATGAAATGTTCACTTTAGATGATTTAATTAATTTTGTTAGGAAATTTTACTGTAAAATGTGTTTTTAAAGCCTTATAACACCCAGTTAACTCAATTATGACTTTTTTATAGTCATAACCATTGCTTACAATTTGTGAGTTAGGGGTTGTGAATTTTGACAATACAAGAAATTCTTAAAAATTAGGGTGGGGAGCCAATAAGAGGTCAGGATTTTGAATTCAAGAAGATCGGACCAACTAGGCAAAACAAACTTTCACTAGCCCCACCCCGCCCACAGGCCTAGTAACTTTATCTTTTTCCTCATTTAGGTTGGCCAATCTGTCAAAAGTCACAACTCCTAATGCACATACTGTAATTGTGACTCTTACTTAGTGTCGGCTTCTACGTGTTCAGTTACACACATCAGTTACTTGGGTTTCCGGTAAAATCCACGTCACTAAAAGGGTTGAAATCGGACATTTCGCTTCCACTACTGGAAGCATCTTCAGGAGGTGTGGTGCATCATGATGTTGACTCCAAGCAAACAAAAGATGTAATATAAATGTTGTTTTATCTCCAGGTTAATATTTGATCAAGGACCAGTTAACAGAGTAATTAAATCTAAGTTAATTGTATTTTACAGACATTTTGTTTAATTTAATGTGTCCATTTATATGTAAAATTTGTCGTAAGGATTTCTCCGGAACTAATCGCACTGGAATCTTGAATTTGAAACTTGCTTAATTCATGACAGAACCAATTTAAGAGTAAGAGGTTTTTCTAGTAAGACATTTTGATTCAAGATGGTGGCTAAAATATGTATTAGAAAACTAAGTCCCCTACTAATNCAGTTAGATACAATATAATTTTCAATACTTTTGATGCAATATTCTGAAAAAAGAAATGTGGAAGATTGTAAAAAGCGGATAGGAATATTATATATGTATTCTTATTCGATAGGGAACCGATTCTGAGGTGGAATCGAAAGGAATCGAATCCTTTCAATTCCACCTTAGAATCGGTTTCTTTTTCTACCTCATTCACAATCGGTTCCGTTCATACCGGGGATTCTATTCGAGCACTCTTTAAACTTAGTTTAACTAAAACTTCAAATTAAAACGGTATAATTCTCCACTCTACAAAAATCTAAAATCTTGATTTTTATGGCATTATATTCTGCAAAGTGCTTAAGGCATATTACATTTTACAAAGATAATTTGTGTGTATTGGTATAGTTTTACAAATATAATATAATATTATTTAATTATTAAAAATATAATTTATCAATGTATATTCTAATAACCTGAAATAAAATAGGTAGAAAAGACAAGTTTATAACACGTGGAAACGGATCTTGGATTAGAATCGTATCCTTGCGATTCTTCCTGAGAATCGGTCCCTTTCGATTCTACCTGGGAATCGAAGCCCTTCGATTCCGCGATGGAATCGATTCTCGGACAAGGGAATCGATTCCCAGAATCGAAGGGGTAAGAATCGGGTACCCGTTTCTCATAGAATCGATTCCCCAGCACTAGAGTGTGCTACGGTCGCTACTTTACGGATGGAGTATTGAGGGTTGTTGGAACCTCTACTAGAGTGTGCTACGGTCGCTACTTTACGGATGGAGTATANCAACTTTTTCGCTCAGGGAATAATGGCTTACTTTACTCCCTAGGTGCATAAATAACTATTATTTTATTATGAGTGTATCTTGTTGAGTATAGCTTTGAGTCTACATCACCATGCGGCATGTAGCACACCTTTGCAGATGCTTCCAGCAGTAGAAGTAAAACGTCATACGACCCCGATTTTACTTAAAAACCAAGTTATTCATTATTCTTACTTTAGTTTCTATTTTTTTTTTGTTATATGTCTTAAAAGAGAAAGTATAGAGTATAATTTAATTTTTGACACCCTGCATCGCGAAAATAAGCAACAAAATTCGCCTGTTTAACGAGGAGAAGAAAAGCAAATTTAAATAATGTAAATAAGAAATTGATTTGTTAAAAATAAATTAAAATACCTAATGTTGTCCCAAATTTAAGCATTTTTAAAAAAATATGTTGTTTTATTTCATTTAAAATTACCTTTACTGAATGAAAATGAGAAAACTCAACTTAAGTGCAGGAGCTATTGACAGATAAGTCATTTTACAGAAAAAAAAAATCAGGGGGGGGGGGGGCATAAAATTAAAGCTATTGAAGAGTAGATTAGAAATATAAATAAACATTTTTTTTAAAAATGTATTACTGATTGTATTAATAAGTCGAAATATGCCAAAAAAATGTCCCCCTTTCCAACAACCCTATTAATGGCTATTCCTAAGATTTTTAAATAATTCATGTGGTATATACCTTATGGAAGGCCGATGAAAATATCCAGAAAAAAGTAAGTAACTTTTCATTTATACTAAAATAAAAAACATTGTAACCACGAGGGATTGATCCTGGAACCCCTTCCTCTAGTAACAAGTGGAAATAGTTTAATTTTCTGCTGTTACTAGAAATATGCAGAATGAGTAGTCTGCTGGGCCATAGAAAAAATGTTGATCTGATTAACTGAAAACCCTGAATCCAATCTAGCGGTTAATTTATGTCACGCAAAATAAGTTTTTTTTTTTTAATTTTAAGTGGGGTATCAAATGAAAGGTATTAACGAGTAGATTATAAAACAATTGTGTAAATTTTAAAATTTTTAATGCCTTTTTGTCAAATAGCATTAATATTTTTCACAAAAGATTTCTACGAGTACCCTTTCTTATCTTCTATGTGTTTGTAGATGGATCCATTACGGGTAAATTAAAAAGTATAATCAATTTCNGGGGGGGGGCATAAAATTAAAGCTATTGAAGAGTAGATTAGAAATATAAATAAACATTTTTTTTAAAAATGTATTACTGATTGTATTAATAAGTCGAAATATGCCAAAAAAATGTCCCCCTTTCCAACAACCCTATTAATGGCTATTCCTAAGATTTTTAAATAATTCATGTGGTATATACCTTATGGAAGGCCGATGAAAATATCCAGAAAAAAGTAAGTAACTTTTCATTTATACTAAAATAAAAAACATTGTAACCACGAGGGATTGATCCTGGAACCCCTTCCTCTAGTAACAAGTGGAAATAGTTTAATTTTCTGCTGTTACTAGAAATATGCAGAATGAGTAGTCTGCTGGGCCATAGAAAAAATGTTGATCTGATTAACTGAAAACCCTGAATCCAATCTAGCGGTTAATTTATGTCACGCAAAATAAGTTTTTTTTTTTTAATTTTAAGTGGGGTATCAAATGAAAGGTATTAACGAGTAGATTATAAAACAATTGTGTAAATTTTAAAATTTTTAATGCCTTTTTGTCAAATAGCATTAATATTTTTCACAAAAGATTTCTACGAGTACCCTTTCTTATCTTCTATGTGTTTGTAGATGGATCCATTACGGGTAAATTAAAAAGTATAATCAATTTCTAGATATGGCGACGTTTCTACCGAAGCTGGTCATTTTCAAGCCTAAAAATTAACCATTTTATTTCTTTATATATAGGTTACATACACTGATACATATTTCAATGATTTCATCTTGATAAATATATATGTCTCTATTATCATATTAGTATTTACCTAGCTAGATTCCAATTTCTCAGATAATTCAACGATAATACCTATTGGTTTTATTGAGTCTTAATTCACAATATTTAATTGTGTTGTCTATGATTCGTCTGCAAAATAAGATTAATTAAACCCCTATGGTCAAAATTTTTTGACGAAACATCGCCATATCTAGAAATTGATTATAATTTTTATTTTACCCGTAATGGATCCATCTACAAACACATTGATTAATATTTTTCTTCCCCCCCCCTCACTTATTTTAATTAATTTCATATTCACAATACCAACAAACCCCTTTTTACGTGAGATTTCATGCACAACCATTTTATTGTTGAATAATGAAAAGGAGATATAGAAGCACCGTTTCTTGTATCTACCCTTTCTTGGCTCCAACAACAAAATAGGGGTGGCAGGGATAGACTGTACCTAAAGACGGAGAGTTGCTGCTACTTCATACATCATATCGTTGTACATTGTACCACTGAAGCAACTATCATGGACTTATCACTCCAAATCTGATAGGGTGTTAAGGACATATTAATATTTGTATTTCAACGACTCTGTTCAATTTCATTTCCACATTATTTTATTAAGTAAGCCAGTGATAGCAAACCTTTTTTTAGACACGTTTCTTTTTTTACTTTCAGCGAAGTTAACTAAAAATACCGTCTTAAGAATATGGGTAATAATATCAATATTGATCGAAATGTTAGTAAATAAGGAAGTTTTTCCTCATGTCCGAAAAGTTTAAGCTCGGTTCCTTACCGAGTTATAGAACCCCCCAAAAAATTGATTTTTGTAATTTTTTTTTCCTGTTATATCATTAATTTTAGGCATGAAAATTACACTTTACTTGAAGGAAATTTTGTCAGCTTTACAACAACAATACCAAAACATTTTGTTCTACCTTTTATTGAAGCGAGCTTCCTACATTCAACGAAGTGTGCTCCGTGTCTGTCTGTCTGTCTGAAACGTACGACAATAACTTGAGTAAAAGTTGATCGATTGTGATGAAATATGGTACACACCTGGTACATAAAAAATTCTAACTTTATCTATTCGATGAGACGAACATTTTTTGCAAATAACATTTTGTTGTAAAACCAACAGCGACACCGCTATAAATTAATAAAGATCGTTAAAACATACACATATTTATTACTATACGCTCGCTTCCATGATAGAGCCATGCAATGCCTAGTTTTATTTTTTATCTTTATTTATTAATTATAAATATAAAGTGCTTAGAATGTAATTGGCTGAATAACAATATAAACTAAAAAAACTAAAATTCAAATAATAAAATAGCACTTAAAATTTATATGCGATAATAAACCAACAAAATAATAAACCAAGCAATAATATCAAACCAGCAAATAATATCAATAAGGCCAAGGCGTTTTTCATTTTAGGTCCAAATTTGGGGGCGCTACCCCCCAAAAACTCAGAAAAAAAAATTATTCTCGAAAATAACGGTTCCGACGATTTTAATTGAAAAAATTCTAAAAGTTTAGTCCATTTAAATACGAGTCTAATGATATAAGCCGTTTTCCGGGGAAAATCTAGTTCCTGAGAAAATAGCTTAAAACGTGAAAAGAGAGAGGCCGGGTTCGATTCCCCGCCCAGAAGAAGTTATTTTTATGTTAAATTTTGATGAAATGTTCAATAATAATTAAATGCACCTACGAAAACTAATAAATGGAAAATACTGGATTAAGTAATTATGATCTCGTATATCAGAAAGTTTGTCTCGGATCGATTTTTTATTTTTGTCAAAATGACAGAAAAAGAAAAAAAAAACAGCATTAAATTTTTATTTCAACTTGTTGATTCTCAAATGAAAAAAAAATGCGCATGATTTAACAAGTGTTTGGGAACGAAGCGATGGGCACCACACGAATAAAGGAGTGGTACAACCGCTTATCCCATGGTGAGTGAAGCAAGGTCTCAGCATCCCGAAATGAGGCCGTTATTGAACAAGTAAGGAACTTGGGTGATGCAGAATCGCCGAATGACGATCAGAGAACTTTTAGACGAGGTGAATATTGGTATGGGTCCATAGTCCATTTTGACTGACGACTTGGACCTCAGATGGGTCCAAAGTTTGTGCTAAAATTCCTAACTATTGAGCGGTCATCTTTGAAGCGACTGAATTATATATTGCAATTGCCAGTCCAGCATATTTTCACCATAACTGAAATTTAGAATATAATAGTGATTATGATAGTGATAGGCGATAAAGACGCAACTGAATCGAATCAAATAGTCACATTAATATTAATAATTATACGGGACAGCGCGAACGCAGTCCCGGCTATCAAAAATAATGCGCCCGAGATGCCCACATTAGGGGCATTCGCAGGGGTCATCCCAATCGCTGTGCAATGAGAGGGCCTCGCCCTGGGGGAACCGCCTAATTGATCACGGTAAACCCCTACGCCAGGTAAGTATGATTTGGTTTATCACTAACTAAGCCCTATCGAATTAAAGTGACATTAATCATCGAGAACATCTTCCCCGAATATTTAACAAAACAATGAACTAGTAGGACATAATTCATTTAATTATACGTATTCCGAGAATTAAAGAGTAGGCTTTATCAAAATATCGAGTCAAGCTCAGTATTTGTCAAAACTATAAAGAATTGTCAGCAAATTGGTTCTCCCTTATAGTGACTCTTTAAGGATCCAGTGTAGAGGGTTGCTTAAACCGCTACTAGAATGAGCTGCAGTCGATACCACGGCTCACAGCCACTGATCCAATATTTCTTGCTGCCACCTTTCAATACACGACTCGGCTCGTACAACAATCGAAGGATCCTCAGTGAGCGACTGATTTTTAAACAACCAGGGCTTTCCAACAATAAAACTACAATTACAAAAATTATAATAGAAATAAATAAACACGTCATGGTGTAAACACCCAAATTCGTGTACAAACGTGATGTCAAAATAACCAAGCACACGTTGGACCAACACTACCTGAATTCTATGGACTAATAACAATAACAATATTATCTACTGCACAGTTCGAAAATTAAACGGTGGATCTGGGTTACACGGAACCAAAAAAATCGTTCCAACATAGCTGCCGTCGTTTATGGACAAGTTACCGCAAGCCGTAAAGGAAACTAAATTCAAGTTATATAATGTTCGANGAATTTCTCGATTTTGCCTCGGGGTATGATTTTTCTATACATGTATGCCAAATTTCGTCAAAATCAGCCTAGTAGTTTAGGCTCCAGGCGTCTGCACAGTTAGATATTATACGAGATGATAATTACTTAGCCCAGTGTTTTCAATTTATTAGTTTTCGTAGGTACATTTAATTATTATTGAACATTTCATACAAAAGTAATATGATACAAATGTAATATAAAAATAACTTCTTCTGGGCGGGGAATCGAACCCGGCCTTTCTCTGTTTGAGTTTTAAGCCATTTTCTTAGGAACTAGATGTTTGATGTTTACCCAGAAAACTGCTTATATTGTTGGATTCGTATTTAAATAGACTACATTTTAGAATTTTTTTAAATTAAAATCGTCGAAACCATTTTTTTCGTGTTTTATCAGTTTTTAGGGGGTAGCACCCCGAAATTTGGACGTAAAATTCATTTCTCGATTTCACCTCGGGGTATGATTTTTCTGAATATTTATGCCAAATGCCGTCAAAATTGGCCCTGTAGTTTAGGCTCCAGGTCTCTGCAAAGACAGACGTTTTTTAAAAACCGCTTTTTTTGGACTCAGGGGACCTCAAAACGTGTAAATCCATCAAAATCTCAAGATTGAATTTTCGCGTCATCACAATACTTTCTCTTTATATGAGAAAGTAAAAATTATAATAATATCGAGTATTTTTACAACAATAAAAAACTTACTTACAAGGACGTTAAACTGAGGACTATTCATACAGAAATAATCATTATACTGATCTTGGTTTAGATCTTAAAAAAATACCAGCAATAAAAACCAAGTTTTTATTATAAATCCTTTATATTTTTGCATTTTAGTTCTGAGGGGAAATATTGGTATTAATTCATTCAATTTTAAATAATTATAATTAATTAGTAACATTTAATTAATTAATTAATTTGTTAGAATGTTTTTGTATTGGTANTCACCCAAGTTCCTTACTTGTTCAATAACGGCCTCATTTCGGGATGCTGAGACCTTGCTTCACTCACCATGGGATAAGCGGTTGTACCACTCCTTTATTCGTGTGGTGCCCATCGCTTCGTTCCCAAACACTTGTTAAATCATGCGGATTTTTTTTTCATTTGAGAATCAACAAGTTGAAATAAAAATTTAATGCTGTTTTTTTTTTTTCTTTTTCTGTCATTTTGACAAAAATAAAAAATCGATCCGAATAATTTTTTTTCGTGTTTTTTCAGAGTTTTTGGGGGGTAGCGCCCCCAAATTTGGACCTAAAATGAATTTCTCGATTTTGCCTCGGGGTATGATTTTTCTATACATGTATGCCAAATTTCGTCAAAATCAGCCTAGTAGTTTAGGCTCCAGGCGTCTGCACAGTTAGATATTATACGAGATGATAATTACTTAGCCCAGTGTTTTCAATTTATTAGTTTTCGTAGGTACATTTAATTATTATTGAACATTTCATACAAAAGTAATATGATACAAATGTAATATAAAAATAACTTCTTCTGGGCGGGGAATCGAACCCGGCCTTTCTCTGTTTGAGTTTTAAGCCATTTTCTTAGGAACTAGATGTTTGATGTTTACCCAGAAAACTGCTTATATTGTTGGATTCGTATTTAAATAGACTACATTTTAGAATTTTTTTAAATTAAAATCGTCGAAACCATTTTTTTCGTGTTTTATCAGTTTTTAGGGGGTAGCACCCCGAAATTTGGACGTAAAATTCATTTCTCGATTTCACCTCGGGGTATGATTTTTCTGAATATTTATGCCAAATGCCGTCAAAATTGGCCCTGTAGTTTAGGCTCCAGGTCTCTGCAAAGACAGACGTTTTTTAAAAACCGCTTTTTTTGGACTCAGGGGACCTCAAAACGTGTAAATCCATCAAAATCTCAAGATTGAATTTTCGCGTCATCACAATACTTTCTCTTTATATGAGAAAGTAAAAATTATAATAATATCGAGTATTTTTACAACAATAAAAAACTTACTTACAAGGACGTTAAACTGAGGACTATTCATACAGAAATAATCATTATACTGATCTTGGTTTAGATCTTAAAAAAATACCAGCAATAAAAACCAAGTTTTTATTATAAATCCTTTATATTTTTGCATTTTAGTTCTGAGGGGAAATATTGGTATTAATTCATTCAATTTTAAATAATTATAATTAATTAGTAACATTTAATTAATTAATTAATTTGTTAGAATGTTTTTGTATTGGTAGAGAGTCGATACCCCAAGTTTCAGNATCACAATACTTTCTCTTTATATGAGAAAGTAAAAATTATAATAATATCGAGTATTTTTACAACAATAAAAAACTTACTTACAAGGACGTTAAACTGAGGACTATTCATACAGAAATAATCATTATACTGATCTTGGTTTAGATCTTAAAAAAATACCAGCAATAAAAACCAAGTTTTTATTATAAATCCTTTATATTTTTGCATTTTAGTTCTGAGGGGAAATATTGGTATTAATTCATTCAATTTTAAATAATTATAATTAATTAGTAACATTTAATTAATTAATTAATTTGTTAGAATGTTTTTATATTGGTAGAGAGTCGATACCCCAAGTTTCAGCTCGATTGGATGACTGGAAGAGTTAACTCGCCCTCTAAAGATTTAGTAAACCCACAAATTAATTAATTAAATTTTTATTTAATTTTAATTACTTTTTTAAATTTTATTAATCCATTCATTTTGAAAAATATAATTATATAAATTTGAACATTATTAATTAATTACTTAATACAATTTAATTAACGTTGTTTTTGTACACTTTAGTTAAATAAGAAATACGAAATAATTTATATAGGCTTACTAGCTTTTGCACATATGTACATAATAATAATAATTATCAAAAAATGCAATTAAAAAAATCTCGATTTTGAGGGTTACGAGGTATTGCAGGAACAAGGTCGATTTGCTGGTTTGATCTCATGTAAATTTTAAGTGCTATTTTATTATTTGAGTTTTAGTTTTTTTCTTTTTTTGTTTATATTGTTATTCAGCCAATTATATTCTAAGTACTTTATATTTATACATATTATAACATTTTATATTACTCAAGTTACTTTGTTGTGTGTCTCTCACTTGTGGCCTGTGTTTGGCTGTTGAGAGAACTGTAAAATTAATAAATAAAGATAAAAAATAAAACTAGGCATCGCGTGGCTCTATCATTGAAGCGAGCATATAGTAATAAATATGCGTATGTTTTAATGAACTTTATTAATTTATACATAATCAGAACCAAAGATGGAAGATGGACGAAGGAAGTTATAGAATGGACTCCTCGAGAATACAGAATTATTTATTTATTTATTTATTTATAGCGGTGTTGCTGTTGGTTTTACTACAAAATGTTATTTGCAAAAAATGTTCGTCTCGTCGAATAGATAAAGTTAGCATTTTTTCGAGCGTTGCGTGCGAACGCTTGGACAGACAACTTATTGTTTAACGAATTCGTCCTGAGCATTGGTAAAATGAACATGTGTACCATATTTCATCAAAATCGGTCAACTTCAGAACTAGCCGTTTGTTTGCGATTTTATCGTTTAGTGTTAGTGTACTATTTGTCTGGCCTAACTGTTAAAACCTCAATTTCGTAAAAAATGGAGATAGTGCCCTATTACCTCCAATGCACAGATATTCATCCCTCTTCGCCCCCTCGGCCCGAAAACCCGGTCGTGTATTTCGAGTTCCTGGTCACGTTTTGGGGGTGAAACCAGGTCGGATGCAAGAATGGTGTTTTCTATACACCGTCCTTGGGTCGGACGGATATTCCCATAGATAAGGATATTTATAAATACATAAATAGACTCTGACTAAACATACTGTTTAGTTTAGTGTTTAGTATTATTTCCTTATCTCTGGTATTATTCTTAGGAAATACTTATATATAAATATAAGATAAGATTGCGATGAGAGAAATCCCCCTGGGTTGAAGACTCAGCTGCCGAGCATGGAGTATAGTACGTAAAATTTTGTGAACAGTGAACAGTGTTGTATTGAGTCGAATTAAAAAGTGATAGCACTAGATAAATACTTAGACATAGACATTCTCACTCCCGGTCTAAGTTGCAACTAAATTATAAACACAGTGAGTTAACTCATCTGAGCTCTTTTATTTTTAACTAATTATGATGATGATGACTTGACAGTAATGATTACATAATGATGTGAGTTTGGTTCTCTGCTGTGAGTTTGGATACTTTGCCAACTTTTCTTTAATTTTTTTTTTTTATTCATGATCCTATTTTTCATATACGAGATTTTTCATGTCCTCAGGTGTACAATTGATTTATACACTAGTAGTCCAGTCACGAGAGGTTCAAAAAGGGGGTCCACCGTGCGTTTAGTGCAGTAGTGGTGGTTATTTGTACTTCTAGGTACTAGGTACTAGGTAGGTTATACCCGAAACTTCACTGAGTGGGAGGGATAACTAAAATAGACCCCTTTCGTCCTCAGAAAANCGCTACCGGTCAAACAAATAAAGCGCTATTAAGCTGGTTCTGGTTTTATTTTTTAGAAAATTTTATCAGCTTTCTTTATGGTAAGGAAGTAATTTTTCTCTAGGATGCGTCGTTTCGGAGATATAAGCGAAAAACTAAATTTATAGTTTTTCACCATTTTTATGGTGAAGCCATATCCAAATCTAGTCGATAACTAGATTTTCAGATTCAGCACCCCAAATAACATAAAGATTCGTCAAGAAAAATTCTTCAGCAATTTTTTCCTGTTCAAACTACCAAATGACTGGACTATAGTGACTCTATGATGGGATAAATACGCCAAAGAAGTAATTTTTCCAGAATTTTACCCATGACAGAAAGGAGGCTGATTGGTCTATAGGAGGTGGGAATGTGGGAAGGTTTAGGGATCATAATTATTTTTTCAAAATTACAGAGGGTAGGAAAGTAGGTAATTCGGAGAACAGAGTTGTAGATATGGGTAAGGTAGAGGATTCCTTTCTTGGGAAGTTGTTTTAGGATACTTAAGAGGTGATTAAGTCGTCATCTGATGGATGGATGCGGTTAGCTCTCTGTAATATAGAAGGCGCATTGTTTGTTTACATGCCATAATCAAAAAGTGGCAGCTTTCAACAAATCAAAAATATAAGCACAACAAATCAAAAATATAATGTTTAGTTTTGTTAACATTGTCAGCTACTATTTTTATTAAGTTATTATATATCTATCTGAAGACNTTGGATTTGACGTCTCCTAATCATGCCTGAGGACATAAAAAAATAAAATCATTTACTGCACCAAACGCACGGTGGACTTCCCCTCGTGACTGGACAATAGAGATAATTTTATCCCTTTGTTTTAAATAATACCTAGAGTGTCACTTTCAAAAAGGGGGCTACACACCTTCCATTAACATGCGTAGTTTCTGTCGTAAATAACTGAAAACCTGTGTCTATCTGAACCGTGGCCGACCTAAAGGTGGGTAACAAAGTCGGCCTTCGATTAAAGTAAATTAGGTCGAATGTGGTAAGATTTTACTTGGTTACCCACCGTTTTGTTTATATTATTGTTTTAGACTTTTTTTTTTTTTTTTTTTTTTTTTTTTTTTTTTTTTTTTTTTTTTTTTTTTTTTTTTTTTTTTTTTTTTTTTTTTTTTTTTTTTTTTTT
>KZ651276.1:341396-358890 GCA_001010745.2 Gerris buenoi
TTGAAATCAAAAGGGACGAAACGGGTCTAGAAAATTAAAGAAAGATAAAATACGAATTTAGATATAAAAAGGAATTTTCTAGCTGAAATAGAAGTAAAGATATGAGGAAAAGAAACAAATATATATAAAAAAATGGCGAAATTGAAGAGAAGGGGGAGTGGCGACGTGGTTACTCGAATCTCCGCTAGGCGGCAGCAGGTGACGGCCCTTGGAATATAGAAGAAAAAAAATCAACAGATGGCGCAGACTTCACTAAAGTCTTTCTAAAGCGTCTTACAAACTTAAAAAAAAAAAACCTACCACGGTACACTTCAAATGAAAAATCCAGGAACCTCCTTCCTCAAGGTACCGGATATCACTCCCGGAAGGGCCGCCTAATAAAGCCGGTGGTTTGTTTCTCGCCCTTAGTCGAGTGTTTCTACCCTCAGACATAACATGCAGCCCTCGACGTCTTGGCACGCGCCCACGCCCGTCTGATGCAACTCCGCGAGTTACGCCAGCCAACTCGATTGGCATGCAAACGACCCCCGGGACCCCGAACGGTTGTTAACGCAAATGTGGGAATATTCTACCTTCCCTTTTATAGAGCTGGTGACCCCAATCGTGGATCCACCAAACATGCCGGCATTCATCGGACCACCACAACCTCACATCTCGACCTATACGCCCGGAACCATTCGGACAAACCACCGTCGGAAGAGAAACTCTTATAGCGCTCGTTCGCAATGATCACAAACCCCATCAAAATGGGTGTGCGCTGGTTGGGAGGCCAGATCCAGCGCTATCGTCACCATACATAAAGGCATCCACCGGGGGACCTAGACCATCGGCGGACACCTCGACAACGACAAGGTCTGACTCCTTCATCTTACGCCTCACGGGTCAATTTGCCTAATTGACCCGCGAGCCTCTTTTTGTATTTTTATATATTGTATATATTGTATCATATATTATAAAATAAATGCAAGATGTAGAAGGAGTGTTGTGCGCCGGAATTTCCCTGGCCCAGGGTAGTCCGGTCCTCTGCCCAGCGTCCCCACTCCGGAGGCGCTCCGTCACATGCGCACTGCGCTCCCCTCCAGGAGTGTTGGGTGGCAACCACTTACCCCCCTGGGCTATAAATTACGCTGCACCGGCCGGGGAGCTCATTCTTTTCTCTTCTCTTAAACATGACTCTTCCTATTATTTTCACACCTTTCACTCTTAACACTTGACTCCTCTCTTATACACCTCTCACACCCTACCTTCCTTCTCGCCTTTTACTGATCATAGCCCGCTCGGTGTCCCGCTGTATCAGCCGTCCCACCGAGTGCCGAAAGAATCGTATTCGGTCTTACCTTCCTATTCACTGCTACACAGATCGAGTGTTGCCCGCCCGGTGTTCAGCTGCATCAGCTGCCCCACCGGGTTTCCAATAGTCTCTCGGTGTATTAGCCATTCCCTTGCAATCATACCTCCGTACCTTTCAACTCTCCTTTAAGTGATTTGTTAGTGAACACGCAAAAGTAGTTCGGGGCCTTCTGATAGACCCAGTCAATTCCATCAGAGCCCGACACATACATTCATATACATATTGTATGATAATTACAAGTATAACAGTACCTTTGGTATAAGATAACGAGTAAAAAAGAAACGCTTACCGATGGCCGCGACGTCTTCTGTCGAGATGTAGGGAGGCCTCCCTGAAGTCTCCTGATTCTTCTTATTCTTGCCTTGTTTAATTAGTCGAATTAATTATCCATTGTACTGATCAACAATAATAAACACTATATATTTTGATTCTCAAACTTAACCCGAATATTATACGAGTAGCAAAATAGTGCGCCTTGGTTGCATTGCGAGAAGTCTAGCCCTAAGCATGATGAAAAGTGTCTGTCTTAGTTTTTTTCCTAGATGTTTGATGTGCTTGTTCCATTTCAGAAAAGCGTCTATGTGTAAACCCAGGTATTTGGCTGATTTAACTGATTCAATTTTAGGGCAAAGACAATGGTTTGGGTAAATTTCATATATATTTTTTTTCATATAAATATAAATTTCAAGCTGAAACTGATTCAACAAGGTCCCAATATTAATAGTTCTTTAGTTAAAAGCAACGAGAATAAAAGACCTAGAGAAGTTGATAGAGAAGGTAATGGTATTAATAGCGTAATTAATGATGAAAATAATAAACATAAGGTTAGAAATGATAAAACTGATAAAGAAAAACAGAAAATCATAAAAGAATAAAAGAATATAAAGAGGTCTTAACTGGGTTAGGAAAATTTCCAGGGGAACCACTTGAATTACATTTGAAAGAGGATGCCGAACCGGTAATTCATGGACCTAGAAGGGTTCCGCAACCATAATGCCGAAGTTAAAAGAAACCCTAGATAAACTAATTAGTAAAGGGGTAATAGTACCGGTAACTGAACCGACATCTTTTGTGAGTAATATGTGTTGAGTTGAAAAACCGAATGGATCTTTAAGGTTGTGTTTAGATCCGTCAGAGATAAATAAGAATCTATAACGTATTTATCACCCGATCCCCGCGCCTGAAGATATCTTGGCTAAGTAATAAAAGGTACTTCTCCATACTTGATTTAACTGATGCTTTTCATCAGTACGAGTTGACTGAGGAGGCCTCTAAAATATGTACGTTTTCCACACCATTCGGGCGGTATCGGTTTTTAAAACTCCCATTCGGTTTAAGTATATCAGCTGAGGCGTTTCAGAGAAAAAATGAAGAGATTTTTGGACATATTTTAAAAGAAATATACATCGATGATATAATCATATCAGGAGAAACTGAAAAAGACCATGATGAGCTATTAAGAAAGGTATTAGATACAGCAAGACAATCAGGAGTAACATTTAACCCGGATAAATTTCAGTACAAATTAACTAAAATTAAAGTGTTAGGATTCATTGTGTCTGAGGACGGGATAGCTATAGATGATAATAGAATAAGGGCGATTACAGAAATGCCTCAACCAACCAATAAAAAGGAATTATTAAGATTTTTAGGAATGGTAAATTATGTAGGGCGGTTTGTGCCTAATTTGTCTAAATTAGCAGCCCCATTGAGGGTGCTATTGAAAGATGAAGTGAAGTGGTATTGGGACTCAGTACAAGATAAGGCTTTAAAGCAGATTAAACAACAAATAACTAGGAGTCCTATATTAGTGCATTATGATGGCAAGTCCCCATTGATTATTCAATGTGATTCCTCAAATGATGGATTGGGTGCTTGTATAATGATGAACAATAATCCAATAGCGTATGCATCGAGAGCATTAACAGACTGTGAGAAACGTTATGCACCTATAGAGAAAGAGTTAAGGGCAGTAGTTTTCGCAGTAGAGAGGTTTCACTATTTGATTTACGGCAGGCAAGTTACTGTTTGGACAGACCACAAGCCATTGATAAGTATAGTAAAAAAGGATATTAATAAAATTTCAGGTAGATTACAAAGTATGATTCTTAGATTAATTAAGTATAAATTAACGTTAAAGTATGTTCCTGGCAAGGAACTGTATATAGCTGATACTCTATCCAGAGCATTTTTAGATGAATACGAACAAGATAATGAGGAATTAAGCCTGGTGGTACACTCCATAGTTAAGAGATTACTGGTATCACCAGATAAAATAGTTAAATACCAAGTAGCTACTAAACAGGATCAGGTATTAAGCAGGGTAATGGAATTAATAAAAAGTAATAGGTGGCCAAAGCACCCGGATTCTTGTATAGGTCATTATGCTTCTATAAAGGACCATTTGTTTGTGTTTGACCAGTTGTTGTTTTATGATAACCGATTGGTGATACCGACAGAACTTCGTGCTAGAATTTTGAGTAGTATTCACCAGGGTCATCAAGGAGTAGTAAAGTCCAATTATTAGCAAGAGAAAAATTATTTTGGCCAAACATGAGTAAAGATATAGAAGAATATTTTGTTGTCGTGTACAGTCTGTCAGCGACTTAGATCAAACAATGCTAAAATGCCTCTTAGGCCTCATAAATTGGCTCAACGACCATGGGAGACATTTGCTCTGTTTAGACATTTTGGAATATGATCCTAAGTATTATTTGGTTGTAGTTGACTCATATTCAAAATGGATTGAATTACTAAAAATAAAATCAAAATCAATTTCGGACATCGAACAAAAATTAATATATTTATGTTCAGTTCACGGATTCCTAGACAAAATAATGGCTGATAACAGTCCTTTTAATAGTATACAATTGCAAACATTTTTTAAAGGTCACGAGGTCACGTCGATTACGTATAGTCCTAATTTTCCTCGAAGCAATGGCCAGGCTGAAGTAGATGGTGGCTGGCAAGTAGTAGTAATAAAAAAGGCTCACAGTCTCAGCATTGGTCCCCTTATGAGTTAAGAGATCGATCTAAGATCAAGCCACCAAAACGCTATTCAAGTTAATTAATTACTGTACCTTGGTAGCATAGCTAGGGCGGTAGATGTCATGTATTAGTTTAGTTTTATTATTTGTTATTTTATTGGTGTTAATTTGTTTAAGGTTTTAGAAAGCAGTTGGTCAGTGTAAGAAATTTTTAAAGAAATCAACGATGACAGGGACACAGGTTGAACTGTTTTTATTACACTACAGAAATACGCCGTTGCCCGATTTAAAGTTTTCATCGGCTCAATTGCTATCTAGTAGGCGGTCAAAGGATAACTTACCAGTGACTACAAACCTCTTATGACCTAAGGCTGCTGAGATAAGAGAGCCAAATAAAAAGCTAAAAGATAGACAAGGGAAACATAAATTTTATTATGATAGGAATACTACAGTCTATAAGATTAGAGTTGGCACAATCGACGCGGGAAANGGATAAATTTCAGTAAAAATTAACCAAAATTAAAGTTTTAGGATTCATTGTGTCTGCGGACGGGATAGCAATAGATGAGAATAGAATTAGGGCGATTAAAGAAATGCCTCAACCAACTAATAAAAAGGAATTATTAAGATTTTTAGGAATGGTAAATTATGTTGGGCGGTTTATATCTAATTTGTCTAAATTAGTGGCACCATTGAGGGTGCTATTAAAAGAAGAGGTGAAGTGGTATTGGGACTCAATACAAGATAAGGCTTTAAAGCAGATTGAACAACAAATAACTTAGAGTCCTGTATTAGTACATTATGATGGCAAGTCCCCATTAATTATTCAATGTGATTCCTCAAAAGATGGATTAGGTGACTGTATAATGATGAACAATAATCCAATAGCGTATGCATCGAGAGCACTAACAGACTGTGAGAAACGGTATGCACCTATAGAGAAAGAGTTAAGGGCAGCAGTTTTCGCAGCAGAGAGATTTCACTATTTGATTTACGGCAGGCAAGTTACGGTTTGGACAGACCACAAGCCATTGATAAGTATAGTAAAAAAGGATATTAATAAAATTTCAGGGAGATTACAAAGTATGATTCTTAGATTAATTAAGTATAAATTAACGTTAAAGTATGTTCCTGGCAAGGAACTGTATATAGCTGATACTCTATCCAGAGCATTTTTAGATGAATACGAACAAGATAATGAGGAATTAAGCCTGGTGGTACACTCNCAATAGTTTAACACAAAAAAAACATGCAATAAGGCGGAGCCTAAACAACGGTCTCAATCAAGCTGAGAACCAATCCGTTGATAAATTTGCTACGGAGTTAAAAAAGCAAGCTAAACTCTGTGATTTTAAATGTGATAGCTGCAAGAAGACATATGAAAGTCGGATGGTAAGAGATCGTTTAATATTAGGGGTCTCTAATAAAAGAATTCAAGAACAATTGCTTCGAGAAAGAAAAGTGGATCTCGACATAATATTAGAAGTGGCCAGGGCTATTGAATCGAGTGAAAAGTATGCTGATAGTCTACGGAAGAATACAGATCAGCCAGTTGTGATTGATAAGTTTAGAAGGAAAGCTGCGTCTTCATCTCAACGGACTCAACGTGATCAACCTAGGACTAGTCCTGGTAATATGCAGAATAATATTAACTTTAAGTGTTCTAGGTGCGGCTTGCAACATTTTAGAGCTCAGGGTCCTGCTTATAAAAAGCACTGTAAAATTTGCAATGGAAAAAATCATTTTGCTGAGTGTTGTTTTTACAGGGACAAATCTAATATTAAAGATAGGAAAAAATTAAACATGGTTAACTATACGGGGTCTGATTCTGAGAACTCCGAGTCTGGTAGTGACGCAATTTTAGATGAATTTAGAGTAAGCCTCGTCAAGAAAAGATGAGAATGGACTTACGAATTAACTATTAATAATACTAGAGTGAGTTGTAAAGTAGACTCTGGAGGGGAATGTAATGTTCTCCCTTATCATTGGCTCAAGCGAATATTTAAAAACAATGTGGAAAAAATTAATTCGGTATTAAACCCCTGTAATTCCACCATTATTCCGTATGGAGAGAACGATAGTAAAACCAATAGTATTAAACCAGTAGGGGAGGTAGTGTTGAAATGTCAAGTTAGACCTAACGTGTACCGTTTGATTAAATTTATAGTACCTGATGTGAGTGCTCACCCTATACTAGGCTTGAATACTAATGTCAAGCTGAAACTGATTCAACAAGGTCCCAATATTAATAGACCTTTAGTTAAAAGCAACGAGAATAAAAGACCTAATAGTATTAATAATAATAATAATAATAGTATTAATAGCGTAATCAATGACGAAAATAATAAACATAAGGTTAGAAATGATAAAATTGATAAATAAAAACAGAAAATTATGAAAGAATATAAAGAGGTCTTTACTGGGTTAGGAAAATTTCCAGGGGAACCACTTGAATTACATTTGAAAGAGGATGCCGAACCGGTAATTCATGGACCTAGAAGGGTTCCGCATACCATAATGCCAAAGTTAAAAGAAACCCTAGATAAACTAATTAGTAAAGGGGTAATAGTACCGGTAACTGAACCGACATCTTTTGTGAGTAATATGTGTTGTGTTGAAAAACCGAATGGATCTTTAAGGTTGTGTTTGGATCCGTCAGAGATAAATAAGAATCTAAAACGTATTTATCACCCGATCCCCGCGCCTGAAGATATCTTGGCTAACCTAAGTAATAAAAGGTACTTCTCCATACTTGATTTAACTGATGCTTTTCATCAGTACGAGTTGACTGAGGAGGCCTCTAAAATATGTACGTTTTCAACACCATTCGGGCGGTATCGGTTTTTAAAACTCCCATTCGGTTTAAGTATATCAGCTGAGGCGTTTCAGAGAAAAAATGAAGAGATTTTTGGACATATTTTAAAAGAAATATATATCGATGATATAATCATATCAGGAGAAACTGAAAAAGACCATGATGAGCTATTAAGAAAGGTATTAGATACAGCAAGACAATCAGGTGTAACATTTAACCCGGATAAATTTCAGTACAAATTAAACAAAATTAAAGTTTTAGGATTCATTGTGTCTGCAGACGGGATAGCAATAGCTGATAATAGAATAAGGGCGATTACAGAAATGCCTCAACCAACTAATAAAAAGGAATTATTAAGATTTTTAGGAATGGTAAATTATGTTGGGCGGTTTGTACCTAATTTGTCTAAATTAGCAGCACCATTGAGAGTGCTATTAAAGGAAGAGGTGAAGTGGTATTGGGACTCAGTACAAGATAAGGCTATAAAGCAGATTAAACAACAAATAACTAAGAGTCCTGTACTAGTACATTATGATGGCAAGTCCCCGTTAATTATTCAATGTGATTCCTCAAAAGATGGATTGGGTGCCTGTATAATGATGAACAATAATCCAATAGCGTATGCATCAAGAGCACTAACAGACTGTGAAAAACGGTATGCACCTATAGAGAAAGAGTTAAGGGCAGTAGTTTTCGCAGTAGAGAGATTTCACTATTTGATTTACGGCAGGCAAGTTACGGTTTGGACAGACCACAAGCCATTGATAAATATAGTAAANTGTGAAAAACGGTATGCACCTATAGAGAAAGAGTTAAGGGCAGTAGTTTTCGCAGTAGAGAGATTTCACTATTTGATTTACGGCAGGCAAGTTACGGTTTGGACAGACCACAAGCCATTGATAAATATAGTAAAAAAGGATATAAATAAAATTTCAGGTAGATTACAAAGTATGATTCTGAGACTAATTAAGTATAAATTAACGTTAAAGTATGTTCCTGGCAAGGAACTGTATATAGCTGATACTCTATCGAGAGCGTTTTTAGATGAACACGAACAAGATAATGAGGAATTAAGCCTGGTGGTACACTCCATAGTTAAAAGATTACTGGTATTACCAGATAAAATAGTTAAATACCAAGTAGCTACTAAACAGGATCAGGTATTAAGCAGGGTAATGGAATTAATAAAAAGTAATAGGTGGCCAAAGCACCCGGATTCTTGTATAGGTCATTATGCTTCTATAAAGGACCATTTGTTCGTGTTTGACCAGTTGTTGTTTTATGATAACCGATTAGTGATACCGACAGAACTTCGTGCTAGAATTTTGAGTAATATTCACCAGGGTCATCAATGAGTAGTGAAGTCCAAATTATTAGCAAGAGAAAAATTATTTTGGCCAAACATGAGTAAAGATATAGAAGAATATGTGTTGTCGTGTACAGTCTGTCAGCGACTTAGATCAAACAATGCTAAAATGCCTCTTAGGCCTCATAAATTGGCTCAACGACCGTGGGAGAGGCTTTGTTTAGATATTTTGGAATATGATTCTAAGTATTATTTGGTTGTAGTTGACTCATATTCAAAATGGATTGAATTACTAAAAATAAAATCTAAATCTATTTCGGACATCGAAAAAAAAATTAATATATTTATTTTCTGTTCACGGATTCCCAGACAAAATAATGGCTGATAACAGTCCTTTTAATAGTGTACAATTGCAAACATTTTTAAAAGGTCACGAGGTCACGTTGATTACGTCTAGTCCTAATTTCCCTCGAAGCAATGGCCAGGCTGAGAAAGCAGTTGGTCAGTGTAAGAAATTTTTAAAGAAATCAACGATGACAGGGACACAGGTTGAACTGTTTTTATTACACTACAGAAATACACCGTTGCCTGATTTGAAATTTTCACCGGCTCAATTGCTATTTAGTAGGCGGTTAAAGGATAACTTACCAGTGACTACAAACCTCCTAAGACCTAAGGCTGTTGAGATAAGAGAGCTACATAAAAAGCTAAAAGATAGACAAGGGAAACAAAAATTTTATTATGATAGGAATACTAGGAAGTTAAAAGAGGTTGAGCCAGGGAATAAAGTTATGTTTAAATCCCCAAACAATAAAGGATGGGAAAGAGGAAGTGTTATAGAAAAACATACTCCTCCTAGATCTTTTCTAGTAAAGAATGAGGATGGGGTAGTATACCGTAGAACTAGAGAACACCTACACCTAACCTCCTTCTAATGATACAAATAATGTGGCAAGTAGTAGCAATAAAAAAGGCTCACAGTCTCAGCATCGGTCCCCATATGAGTTAAGAGATCGATCTAAGATCAAGCCACCTGAACGCTATTCAAGTTAATTTATTACTGTACCTTGGTAGCATAGCTAGGGCGGTAGATGTCATGTATTAGTTTAGTTTTATTATTTGTTATTTTATTGGTGTTAATTAATGTTTAATGTTTTGAAAGGAGATTGTCAGATGATGATTTGATCTAGAAAGTAATGTGTACTTTAATATATGCTTTAATAGATATTATACTCCCTCCTGGTTGTCAAAGGGTAACAGAAACACTTCCAGACAAGTCTATCTTAGCAGATACGCTTAACTTGATCCTCAGGGATCTGTCCCTCTCAAAACACCCTGTTGACTTTCTCACTCTATGTGAGGTGTGTCCTTCCTCTGGGACTCAGGGGTTCTCAACAGGGTCCAGGTGGACCCCTTGGGGGCCTATTGAAATTTAAAAGGGGTCTATTGTATTCCAGGGGTCTATTAGGGGGTAGTTGATAAATTTAAAAGGTTTAAGTATAGATTATTTCAAGAATCTAAAAGAAAAATTTGCTCATCATTCTAAAGCAGGAATTAAATCTATGCTTTGGATATCCACATACCACTTGTGAAAAAAATAATATCCCCCCACCAGCAATAAAAGTGGTAATAAAAACTGTTATCTACTGAAAAAACGCTATATAAGATTCGTTCAACAAAGAAAACAATTGTATTTCTTTATTTAACATATTTAATATAGAAATAAAATAATATAAATTATTTAAAACAATTAATAATCACTTTTAAAGTAATAAAAAATATAAAGTTCAACGAAAGCTAAATAAAAGTAAAACAAATCATCGTAGGATGACTCGCAATACAGCTGGGAGTTTAAAAGCAGTGTTGCCAACCTGATTTCAACCAATTGTCTATATTTGCCATTCATTCTCTACTATTTACAAAATAATTAGGATGGCGAATGTGGATTATAATCCCGTTTTCACATTATTTCCCTGTTTTTACATTATATCCCCGTTTTTGAGAACAGGGATGAAAAGACCAACATTGTTACCTATAAACTAGTCCTGAAAAGTTACTTTTAGTCCCTACTGGAGATAAAAACTGTTATTATAATGAACCCTGAACCAGTTTTAAAAAGTATTCCGCACAATAATTTCTCCATACATTTGTTGAATTTATGAAATTTCCTAAGATAATAAAAAATCCTTAATTTATGAATTGTAAAACAGTAAATTTTCAGTGCGGTTGGATGAATGCACTTTTTGTAGAAACAGTATTTTGATGTTATACAGGGTGTCCCAACTTAAGTGTGCCAAAAAGAAGGGGCGTATAGGGGACCCTAAAAGGAGTCAAAAATGTTATATTAACCTATGTCCTTTCGGGTTTCGTTTTCTGACTAGCGCCATTTTTAAAAATTTTGGGCTAAGCTTATTTTTTTACACTTACACAAGTGTATCTCGAGAACCAAGTGGAATACCTCATTATTTTAGGTATCGTTGGAAACTTAAGAGCATTTGCTAAAGGAAATGTTATTATCAATTTTCATTTATTTTTATTCCTTCTAGTTTAAATTTAGCTCAAAATGTATTTTTTTAAAAAATCAAAAAAAGAAATAAATTTTTGACGGCCCATAGTGCTTAAACTAGTTAGGTTCTTGAATTGTCCAGGCAATGGAAAAACTTCTGTATTTAATAACCTTTTCATTGATACCCATAACATTGTATGTTAAATAGGAAATTTTTTACGTAATAGACACATTTATTAAAAAAAAACCTAATGTAAATATGAGTAAAACAAAAACTTTTTCTTTAATATCTTCTCTTGTGAACGGTATAATCATATGACTCGACTTAATCTTAATCACTTTAAAAGTAAATGTGTGATGAAATAACTAATATTGACTATTTCTAGTACCCTAAAGTATGTCCAATGACAGGGGGGGGNTATTAAATACAGAAGTTTTTCCATTGCCTGGACAATTCAAGAACCTAACTAGTTTAAGCACTATGGGCCGTCAAAAATTTATTTCTTTTTTTGATTTTTTAAAAAAATACATTTTGAGCTAAATTTAAACTAGAAGGAATAAAAATAAATGAAAATTGATAATAACATTTCCTTTAGCAAATGCTCTTAAGTTTCCAACGATACCTAAAATAATGAGGTATCACACTTTGTTCTCGAGATACACTTGTGTAAGTGTAAAAAAATAAGCTTAGCCCAAAATTTATAAATGGCGCTAGTCAGAAAACAAAACCCGAAAGGACATAGGTTAATATAACATTTTTTACTCCTTTTAGGGTCCCCTATACGCCCCTTCTTTTTGGCACACTTAAGTTGGGACACCCTGTATGTTCAATATTACATCTTCAGACTGAGAGAAATAACAGAAGAATTTCTTTCAGCAAACTGTTACAAATGTACACTGTAGGTAAATATATATGTATTTGTTTCGAAACACTTAAAACAATTGAAAGAAGATATGTTATGTTAGCTTCAGTGGCTATACGATGCTACATTTCATGCCATATATTTATAAGAAAAAATTATCAATTTATCACACAATGATCACATTAATATAAAACGAACTAAATATTGTCCGATTGCAATATCGATATATCTGAAATCAAGTTTATTTCTGTTACCTGAAATCAGTTCATAAATCACGTTTTCTAATTTGTTATCCAAGTTCTTTGCACAAATGTTTATCTTTAAGATTTTTAAGTACAATTATTAGTATCTGCTAATTTTATATGCTGTATATTAATGGGAAAATGCAAGGGGGTCGATGAAGAAAATAATTTTTGTTAAAAGGGGTCGATGATGGAAAAAGGTTGGCTGCCTTCATGTCTTGTAGACTCTCTTTGAGATTCTTCTGCCCATTCTTTGCCATCGACTGTACCATCTGAGCCGACCGTATTAAATTGTTTCTTCCAACGGTCTTACTCCACTACTTAGCCCAATGCTTGTGTTCCTGACTTGGTCCTCCTTATAAGGGAGCTAGGGTGGCCGAGTGTCTTAAGGTGCTCGCTCAGCTATCAATAAGTCAAGGCAACTTGAGGTCGTGGTTTCGATCCCGTGCCATGATACTCTGAATCACATCAATAAATCGCGGACGGTGCAAGGTGAGGGACACCCCCTATGGGGCACTCTTTCCCCACGCTTTTACGCTCGCTTATATAGCTTACTAATAACCACACCATACTCGCTTCGACGGTGCAATGTACAAATGTATGGTGTGAGAAGTAGGTGGAACTCTCCACCACGGGGCGTAAAAAGGGTTTAAGTGATGGCCTAATTGCAAGGTTTATAATCCATGATATCTTACTGATAACTCTGAGGTTATAACCGAGATATCTCATTTGAGAAGCTTGAAGGCAGCCAGACCACTTTTGACTTGCTGGGACATGTACTGTTTTATATAGAGAGTTTTGTAAATTTTCAATGTTATTCAGTTTCACTTTGAAACTAATAGTACAATGATTTTGTTAGTAAAAAGTTATAGTGTAATTGATTTGCTTAACTAAGATGTTTTAATCTATTGTCGTGCAGGTTTATCGAAGGCTAAAGCCGAGGAGATTGCATCTAAAGTTGGTTTAGAAGATAAGAAAGTGGAGACGGGGGAGATGCTTCTCAAACTCTACGACCTCTTCCTCAAGAAAGACGCTCTGCTTATAGAAATCAACCCGTATGCTGAAGATTCCGAGGGAAAATGTAAGTAAAAATTACTCGTGTAAACCCTTCTGTACCAAAAATATGTTTTGAAATCAGACATTAAATGTCTGATTTCAAAACGAAGCAATTCATGCACTTTTGAATTTTCCAGACTCCACACTTTTATCTATATAGTTTCGAAGTAATAAGGCATTTTAATGAGCAAAACATGCTATACCGATGGAAAAATCGGTAAAACTCAATAACATAAATAAGTCAAGGCGCCTTATAGGCGGAGGTTTAACCAAAATTTATATCTATCTATATTATTAAAAAAGTTTTGTAAACAAACAAGTTCAGTGAGAGTGAAATATAATTAACTGTTTGTAAGAGTTCGAGAGAGATAAGAGGGGTTAGGGGGAGGTTCTCGGGAGAAGAAAGGGGGGGTTCTCATAGTAAATTCTGCTTAAGAATGACATGGGGAACTGTCATTCCCTAGGCAATAAACAAAACACGGGACGGAGTAATAAAGAAAGCACATTGTTTGTTTACATGCGCCTTAATCAAAAAGTGACAGCTTTCAATACACAACAAATCAAAAATATAATGTTAATAAAATTGTTGGCTACTATTTTGATAAGTTATTAAATCTATTTAAAGATTAACTAATCAATACACAAACCTTTACTTTTATCAATAGTAAATTATAAATGTTATCTTAATAATTATAACGTTATGATAAAAGTCTCGGTCACTATTTAGATGAGTTATTATATCTATTTGAAGTCTATCAAAAATGTAATGTTAATAATTAGAACTTTAGTTTTGATAAAATTATCGGTCACTATTTAGATATGTTTTATTTAGATAAGTTATTATATATATTTGAACTCTATAAAATCAAAACAAACCATTATTTTTGTTGGTAACAAGTAAAGAAATATGTGTGAGGCTCTCACGCATTAAAAGTGAAACTTAAGATCTAGAATCTAGAATATAAAATTTATTTGTTTCGAGGTAATATCTTTATTTTTTGAACGTCCCCGATTCTAATATATAATGAATAGACAAAATAATTCTAATACCCTACACTAGGCTGCGGGAAGGGGGGGGGGGGTTGACGAGTGAAGGGAGTAGGGGACAGAGCCCCCTAGTTCCTATTTATATTTATTTTACTTTTCCTCACTACTAATAGTAGGAAAAGTATTGTTTTCACCAAAAAAAAATTTTTTTTTGAGATTTCAACAGAATTATCCGTTTTTGGTGTTTTTAAGACCTCCTGAGTGGTTTTTAGCATGACATCTATATGTATGTGTGTTATCATCGTAGCGCCCTAGGTATTTAACCTAGAGAGTTGAAACTTAGTAGAAAAATCAGTCCTTACCTTTAGTGTTGCCGCCCGGAAAATCAACTTTTTCCACCATCTTGAACCCAGTTTGCTGAGTCAGCAAAAATTAAAAAAAAAATTTAATAAATCGAAAATAGTCTTGATCGAGTTGAAATATGGCATGAATGTACCTCTCTGTATGACAAACAAGCCCGCCAAATTTCATTTTGATATTGGCCGCCACTTTGAAGTTATCAATTTTTTAACTTTGACAGTTAATAATACTGAAAGTATAAATAGGTTTTTAATAATATACAGCATATCGTTGGAACCGGAAAAAATTAAGGAACAAATATAAATAAATAAAAAAATTGTTGAAATTCCATTAAGTTGTAAGAGAATATAATTATTTATTAGTGCGATAATTTTGATGACGTCAAAGTTTGTTTACATCTGTCAAAATACCTCCAAACTTCAAATATTTTAATAAAATATAGGTATTAAACATAAGGTTTTTCTTTGATGAATGATAATAAATCAGTTAGTTCAGAACGGTCACCCGTCCAAGTACTGACATAGTCCAATGCTGCTTTAGTGGCCTCTGAGGTATCCCGTACCCGATTTTTTAATTTTTTCTTATGAATGTGTTTTTGTTGGCTTGTATATGACTGAGGGTTTGTTTGTGTTTAGATTTCAGTTTGGATGCCAAGTTCCGTTTCGATGACAACGCTGAGTTCAGACAGAAGGATGTGTTTGACCTGAGAGACTGGAGTCAGGAGGATCCCAAGGAAGTAGAAGCAGCCAAGTCCAATCTCAACTACATCGCTCTCGATGGTCTGTCCGTCCGTTCTTAACTTACTTTGTCTTGTATTGATATTGTACAACTCCCTTTAACTCTGTCTTGCTGGTTTTGAGTAGGTGCAAGACTATACAAATTATAAATAAAGAATTATTTACTGTCAGATTATCTAAAGTTTTGACTTTTGACAGTGCGGGAAAATCCACGGTTAGCCAATGAGAAGTCAGGATTATGAATTCTAGAAAGTCGGGCCGACTAGGCAAACAAAAATGGCCCCACCCCTCCTACAAGCCTAGTAGCTTTTTTTTTATCATTTAGGTTGGCCAATCTGAGTGTCAAAAGTCAAAACTTTAGATAATCTGACTGTAGGTTCTTTTATGTTAAATCTATATTATAGATCTAATGGGCTTAAGGGTGTTTATGGCCTCAGCAGTCCAACATCCAACAAAACAAATAAATAAATAAATCTCATGGATCTGACAATCACACAATTAAACATCCTGCATCTTGCTTTGAAATTATAAATTTTGATGGAGGGTCGGTAATGAACAATAGTTATTTATGCAGCTAGGGAGTAAAGTAAGCCATTATTCCCTGAGCGAAAAAGTTAGTAATAGTCCCTAAATCCTGAGGCAAAGCCCAAAGAATTCGAGTTGTTAATTTCTGAGGCGTAGCTGAGGGAATAACACTAATTAGCTCCCGAGGCACAGCCGAGGGAGATAATTATTGCGAGGGGACACTTTTCTCACTAGGTACATACAATATTTTATTTATTATTTTAATAAATAATAATTATTATTATTTGCTCTTTTAATAGCAGATATAACCCCGACGTGAGTTGGAATCCCGGAGGGGTCAGACATGTTTCACACTGATGATCTCATCGAGTAGATGAGTAAAGTGGTCGGATAACCCCCGTCCTGTAAAAAAATAGCAGATATAAGAGATTCAACATTAAAAACAAATAAGAATTGGAATTAAACTCATATAGAAGGTTATTTAGATGCAGGTTNCAGACATGTTTCACACTGATGATCTCATCGAGTAGATGAGTAAAGTGGTCGGATAACCCCCGTCCTGTAAAAAAATAGCAGATATAAGAGATTCAACATTAAAAACAAATAAGAATTGGAATTAAACTCATATAGAAGGTTATTTAGATGCAGGTTATAAACCATGGTAAACTAGATCGAAAAAGCAGTGTTGCCTGATTTTAACAACTTCATTACATTAGCCATTCATTTTATACTATTTATAAAATAATCAAGTTGGCAATCCTTACTTTTTCTCCCTACTTTTTGAGTTCAGGGAAGAAAAGACTTACTTTAGTCCCTCTAAACTATAAACTAATCCAAAATCATAAATTTTTCTCCCTACTGGAGATAAAAGAAATTTTGGTGCTGAAATCAACATGAAAAACAAGAGAAGTGATCAAATAAACAGTGGAATCATAATGGGCAACAGAGCATATTTTGCCACTACTGTCAGTTTTGGATTATCTGGCGACCATGTAGTCGGCGCATTAGTTGAGACTGCAAGGGTCTTTAATATTAATAAAGTAAATTGTTAGTTATAATTTGATGTTATTATGTTATATAATGTGTGATTGTATTTTGTTTGTTCAGGTGATATTGGTTGTCTGGTTAACGGTGCTGGTCTAGCCATGGCCACTATGGACATTATCAAGCTTCACGGTGGATCTCCTGCTAACTTCCTTGATGTGGGAGGTGGTGCCACAGCGCAGCAGGTCAAGGAAGCTTTTAAAATCATCACCGCCGACCCCAAGGCAAGTATAAACCTCTTTATTAACATTCTACAGGGTGGCCAAATAAAACGCACTTTTTTGAACACTTATAGCTCAGCTTCTGTAGTAGATAGAGATATGGGGTTTTTGGGGTCTGAAAACTACATTCTTCTACTTTAAATTTCATATCTATAACTTTAAAAAAAATATTGGGTAAAAGCCATGCAATGACGGTTTGAAATAGTGTCTTTAAAAAAAGTCATTGTCCGGGTAGTTATCTTGTCTGGTATTACAGTATTGATAGAATAAATTACCATATGGTGGAAGGAGGGGGGGTTCTTTTTAGGTAAGTGGGAGAAGTCTCTCAGTGTTATAACAAACATTGAAGATGGGTAAAGCACAATTTTGCCTTTCTACAAGTCGGCAATTCTCTTGCAAGTATTGAATTGTTTGCAAGGAGTGATGGGGCATCCTCGTGTTGGTTGCAAGGAGGTGGGGGTAACATCTTGCATAAACGTGCAATTTAGCATTTG